>CM024760.1:58118977-58185261 GCA_014218235.1 Colocasia esculenta
TGGGATGGCGGCAGTCGGCTCGGGGACGAGGACAACAGGCACAGACGACGACGGCGTCCGACTCCGGGCACGGGGACAACAGGCGAAGACGCCGGCGGGGCGTCCGGCAATGGCAGCAGTGTCCGGCGATGGGCGGTGTCCGGCGACGGCGGTGGCGAACGAGGAGAGAGAGAGAGAGCAAGCAGGGACAGACGAGAGAGAGAGAGAGAGAGAGAGAGGAGTCAGGATGGAGGGGGGAG
Source organism: Colocasia esculenta (assembly GCA_014218235.1). Classification (NCBI taxonomy): domain Eukaryota; kingdom Viridiplantae; phylum Streptophyta; class Magnoliopsida; order Alismatales; family Araceae; genus Colocasia; species Colocasia esculenta. The sequence continues at coordinate 58,119,217 of CM024760.1, forward strand.
AGAAGAGTGCGAAAGGGGGGGTAAATGGGGAGAAAGGAGCGGCTATAGAGACCGAATAGGGATCGATAAATATCGTTCTCTATTAGGGACAGATAAATATCGGTCTCTATTCGGTCTCTAAAATTTAAGAAAATAGAGACCAATTAAAATCAGTCACTATTCGGTCACTATATAGTGACTGAAATGAAATGGTCACAAAATTTACTCACATCCGCAAAAACGTGAAAATTGTGACTGAAACAAAATCAGTCACTATTTGGTCCCTAAAAGTCGCCGAATAGTGACTGATTTTAATCGGTCCCAAAATTTAGAGGACCGATAATTTTGGTCACTATTCGGTCCCTGACCGATTCATTTCGGTCTCTAAAACATTTAGTTAGAGACCGATTGGTTTCGGTCACAATTCGTTCATTGTTTAGGGACCGAATAGTGACCGAAATTATCGGTCTCTAAAACCACTTTTTCTTGTAGTGTTACACGTGCTTGCCCAACTCCACACGAGAACCCTTGCCTATTTGACACTGCAATCGGGCGTCACTGCAGCGCGTCAGTTATGAGGAATGCCCTAGCTAGCCCTTGCTCATGAAATGGAGTAAAACTTGATCGCGGGGACCTATTTATAAGGACACGTGTGAAAAAAAGTGGGCAACCTGTTAATGAAGAGACTGCTACAATGATTGTATGACATATAGATTGTTGGTTGTTTTTCAGTTTATGTTATGTCTGCTATGTATTTATTTTATTAATACTATGTGTTTATTGTAGACAAAACTTCAGGATGTAAAATCACACAACCATCATCATCCTCCAGTTCATCAATTGCAACTGCAGATGATATTTATTCACAAGTATTGGGAAAGATAGGTCTAACGAGTACGTGGAGTTGGCATAGGCCCGACACCAACGAGTTTGTGGGGTACTTCAAGCTAATGTCAAACCCAATTAAGAGCAGAGAAAATGTTTCTCTCAATGCTATGGTTAAAGAATTGGCAAAGAGATTGAGTAAAGTTGAGTTATCGTTGTTGATGTATTCTAAAAAAATTTCATTTGATCTGTGTAATGATGTTGTTCATGGCTTATGAAGTCTTCTTTGTTCTAACGGAGGCCTAGCAGTAGTAGAAAGAAAACTAAAGCCACATAATCTGGACAGAAGCTAGGAAGACCACCTCCTGACTTGTGCTTATGAAGTCTTCTTTGTAAAATATTTTTTCTTACTAGTATTCTTTATTGATAGTCAAAATAGGTAGAAAGTACTCCAAATATGGAAAGATGTGTGCAATCATCTGCAAGTGTAATAGAACTTAAAGGAAAATAGGTAAATATCCTAATATCTCATTATGTTCTATATTCTCGTTAGAAACTCAATTGTCTCTTGATGTGTGATCTATAAAATGAATAACATAGTTTGATGTTGGGAAAGAAAGTGAAGTTGTGTGACGTGGAAGGACACCTTGTAGCCAATGTCATAATCATGTCGTTAGATAAATCTAAGATGGTTAGGTAAGAGTTTGGGCGAGGAGTATTTTGAGATAGTTATTTTGTTTGCTTACAAACCCAATGCACCTCTATTCATGAGAGATAATGAACGAAAAACCATCCAAGATGTTGTTGGAAGTCACATTGTGTGGTTCAAAGACTTTGTAAGTTATGATCAAAATAATTCTTTCAGGTTATCTTTGATACATTCTTGTATACTAATTGAATGATTTTTATTTTGCAGGTTGAGTTAGATGACACTTGAAAAGTTGAGGTTTATATTGTGCCAAAATCAGAACAGCTCTCCCTTAAGCAAAGGACTAACATTGACCACACTCACCTTATGAAACAATTATGGTCACTGAATTTATGTTATCAAAAACAATTATGTTTGTCTTATCTTCGGGGCAAAAAATGATGTGTATGTGATGTTTAAATTTTATGTTGTAGATTGTGGTGTGATATAAATCAGTGATATATGCAATTTTTTTGTGGTGCAATGTGAATATTCATTTCAAACAGTGTATGTTATGTGTAATATAAATTTGAGAAAGTTGGTTGTATTAAATGTCATACATTAGTGATGTGCAAAAAATGTGTGTGCTATGTGTATGTGAGTAAATATGCAGGTATAGTTTTAGTCGAATTATGGATTATATTATTTGCACTGAGAGTTTTCTTACGGTTTGGAAATGAGTTACTACAGATAACAACTACAGTTTCTAACATAGCGGTTAATTTATCGAATGTCATTTCTATTGGGTTAGTTCTTTGGTCTTTCATATGTATACTTACGCTTTATAAAAGTAGGTCAAGTTTATATTATTAGGATTTATAAATGAATGTATTTATTATGTATGTAGCTGTAAGTAAGGCTATAGCCACACTTGTTGTGTTACGAAAACAAACCGTTGGATGTTTCGTAAGTATACGTCTCTCCTTACGGTTTTGACAATTACACACGGTTTTCAGACATAAGCGAAACCCACTTTGTTAAAGTGCCACTTATCATTCCATCCGAGTTTCGATGTAACACGTCACTTCTACGGAACGTCCTAGCATTAACACAAATATTTAGATCAGAATTCATGTAAGGATTTGACTTTTTTTTTACTGATGCATGTCAACCTAACACAAATCCTCCTTTCTCACCGAGCTTGGACCGGCTATGGCGGACTTGCTTTTCATATTTAAGGATAGGAGAATATTTTGGAATTAAGAAAGATTTCCAAGTTATTTCACATATGAAGATTATAGGGACCAATATGAAAATAAGCAAGTTTCTAGGGAACTGCGATGTAAAGATTCATACATGTTACTTTTTCTTCCCAAGAGGGGATTATGGATTTACAATTATTGAAACAAAATTGCCTTAAGATAGCATAAATCACCATATTTGAGTGAATAAAGGACCAGCATATTTTGGTATGTCCTTGCAAACCAAATGACCCCTTGGTCTTTTTGATGTGGACCAAACTGGGGAACAAAAAAGAAAACGCGATTATAAAAAGTTGACACCCCAAAAGTTTTGATTTGATAAAATACTCTCTTAAACAAATTCCGAAAAGTCTAAGCACTCAAAGTTGGTGGACGCAAAGTGCATGATTTTGTTCATCTTGAGATGGATAAAATGAACCCAACTGGAACTTGCAATGTCACTTCCTGATATACAAACCCTTCTACAAATGAATAGAAACTTGGGATGTCAATATGCCATTTTGCTCGAGGACTTTTAACAAGTAAACTTAGGATATCTCCTTAGTATATAGGCACTATCTTCCATCAAACGGCCAACAGAAGATGTAACGACCTAAGAATCTGATACTCAGAACCCTCCAAGTACTCGACCCTTGCACCGCCACTCACAGATCCGAAGACTCGGAAGGGTTAAGAAATATGTCTAGTGAGATATACAATAAGTTACAATAGCTAAGCAATTAAAGAAATGCAACAGCAGAATAGAAAATTATACACAATGTCCCAGATAACAATTCAAGTGCAAAAGAAAATACTAACCATTCTAATGTTGCTGACAACAAGCGACACAACGCTAACCATCCGAACACAAGCACTGACTCCCGCAAACTCAAACTTGGAAGGAAGTAAGAGGAATGAGCTTCGAGAATGAAGACCAGTAAGGAATCCAAACCCTCACTGGTTCGAACAACGGAAACAAGAAGTAGCGCAGCTAAACTAGGCAGAAAGAGCTAGAGTACTACAATAACCAACCAACTACACTAAACAGGAAATGACAGTAACTCAAGTAAGTAAAACTAATAACTGAGCAACTAATATAAAAATTTAATAACTGAGCAGGTACTAAAGTAAGTAAACATACAGGTACATGTGTCCACAAGTACTGTCAACTTGGCGCAACTACACACGGTCTCAATCTCAGTAAGAGCGCTCCAAGCACGCCACTAAACTGCACAAACAGATGGTAAGTCCTCATTTGGACAACACACGCTAGCCACAACCCAGCCTCTACTATTCAGTGGTCAGGTGCACCCATCGGCATCTTACCGCTCGACACGAGTCAGGTCTCCCCTCCCATCGAAGTGAGATATGTGGACAAACACAACCACAAGCCATAGTCTAGCCAGACTATGGTCCTATGCCTATCCTCCTAGCATGGCTCCGGAGCCATATGTGGCGAGGCAGTGAGAACTGACTAGTTGGACCACACTGTGACCCTCCAAACTCCGCGGGATCCGGACCAACTAAGAGAGCTCTTTAAATGACTTGACGCCACTGTCTAATATAGTTTTTCCCTTCGTCCCGAGAAATGCTTGACGGATGCACTCGTGGCTTGGAGACCACCCTCAACGAGCCCACAAGGATGGGGGTCCAGGGAAACGGTAACAACCCAAAAGCGCACCGTGCGCTGGAACAAGGCCTCAAGTGTCGCAACACCGGGCGAAGACTAGTAAGGCACAGTGCTAGAAAGTCAGCACAAGCGTCAAGAGTATGGAATGAAAACTCGGTGCGAAAATGGATCCGCTAAAGTACCCGACTGACAATCAACCTCGAAAAGCTTATATTGCCACCCCAGACAGTCAGTCGGCCCTCGAAACTCACCCCATGGGTGCCGGAAACCCCAACGTGACTTGTTGGCCCACTTGGTACGGTTGGCAGCACGGTATCTAGAGGGGTGGGTGAATAGATTCACTGCAGAAATAGAAACTTAAACACTGAAATTACCACTTAAAACTTTGGTTAGTTAGTGTGATAGTGTGTGATAGAGAGTAGCAGTGCAGAAGCAAAAAAACAATCACACAATGAACACAAGGAATTTATTCTGGTTCGGTACTTCACAGAAGGAAGATCTATGTCCAGTCCCCAAGCAAAATCTTGGGATTCACTAACAGAGGTACAATCCCCCCAAGGATATACAAACCCCCAGCTCCCCGTTGGTCTCTTCCTTTCGAGTAGGAAGGATACTCACTTCCATTACAGGTCAAGAAGCTAGCCTCCTGAAACAAACCCCAGTGCGGTTCTGCTAGACTTAAACCTAGCTAGGTTCTATTGGTACAAACCCCAACAAGGTTCTGCTAACACTAACCCCAGCTAGGTTCTTCCCTAAAGGAAATGCTAAGAACAGTCCCTTAGCTGGACCGAACGCTTTCTTAGAAAAGAAAGAACAGGCTGACAGTTGTATAGGATTTTCACCAACTCAAAGACTCTCAGCCGAAAGACTCTCCCCCAGATTTACAGTGAAGCACATAGAGAGTGAAGAGAAGAGAGGAAAGCTTGAATGCTAGGAGCTTCGAAATTCTTCAGCTCTGAAGGCTTCTCTTGAAAGGACTCGAGCTCTTCTCTCTTGCTTGAGTGTATGTGGAATTGAGGATTCTCATAGGATGTACACTCTTTCAAAGATTTTAAGGAAAAAACTCCTTTTCTTCTTCAGCCTTTGTTCATCCTTTATATTTGAGCAGCTTTGAACAGATTTGTGAAGGATGCAACATTGGAGTCTTGGATCTGTTGGAGTTCTAGACGTTGCTCATCTTTCTATTCTTCTTCTTCTGTATGACAGACACTTGTGGTCTTCAAGGTCTGCAAGCATAGAAGAAAGTGTTTAGACCAGAGAAGTATTTCTGTCAGAAGGCTCATACCTCTATGTTTCTTGCTGACACCCAGAAGTGGTAGGTAATCCCTTTTTGTCTGACAGGAAGAAAGATATCCTATGAGATAAGCAAAAAGATTTTCTGTCAGAGAAATAGTAAGTTACGCATATGAAATGCATTTGACTTTTCATAGGGCGCCAAAGATAATTTGAAACGTTTGAAATACAGAGGAAATCGATGTTTAAGTATAATAGAGTCAATGTGAAAGACAGTCGATGTTCCAATGTAATTCATGTATGAAATCGATGTTTAAACAGAAGTCGATGTTTCAATAAAGTCGTTGTTGAGCGAAATCGATGTTGATAGAAGTCGATGTTCAACAGAAGTTGATGTTTAAACTGAAATCATTATTTGAACAAAATTGATGTTCTAATGAAATCGGTGTTCAACAGAGTCGATGTTTAAGTGAAATCGATGTTGCACAAAATCGTTGTTGAACAGAATAAAATTGATGTAATGAAATCGGTGTTCAACAGTGTCGATGTTTACATGAGATGAACCATAATCGATGTATTTGTATGTAAGTCATTGTGGCACTTAGTCAGTAATCGATGTGTATTGAACAACCATCGATTTGACTTTTCAGTGCAAATCACGAAGTGATAGTGCCATAAATTATATTTATTAGGAAAATATGATATTAAATATATTCAATAATATTTAATAATCATGAGTTTTGTTATCACCAAAATAAAGGATAAAAAATAAGAGTGGTTCAACATGACTATCCAAGTCAACGGGTCAAACGGCCCTGTCGGAGCCGACCCAGACGGACCCAAAAATCGAGGAAACCCACATGACTTTTGTCAACCCTGTGCTAGCCCAATGACGCAGTCGGGATGACCCCAACGATAAAAATAGCATGAAAAACAAACTCTGGAAGGCCAAAAATGGGCAAAAGCCCTGCCTGGCGCATTACGTCGCACCCCCGGGCTGCCTAGGCACTGACGCACTGAGTCAGGCAGGACACAGCTGGCGCAATGCACCAGCCTGGTAGCGGGCTGGTGCACTGTGCCATCCCCCCCCCCCCCCCATCCCATCCCCAACCCGACCCCTTGTTTCAACAACAGGGGAGAGGGGGAAGGGAAGGGTAGCGTAGGGCTGCCGGCGGTCGGTCTTCGGCCGCCGGAGGCGCGGCCCACCAATAGCGGGAGAGGGGCACCGGCCCTTGCTAGCCCCTCCCCGGCCACTACCGAAAATAGGAGAGAGGAAGGGAGAGGGAGAGAGAGAGAGAGAGAACGGGGAGTCAAGAGGGAGAGAGGGGGGTTTGCACTACACGGGGGGTGGGGGGAGGTAGGGCAAGGGGCTCTGGCTGACGTCGAAGAGGGTAGAGGGGGTCCTTACCGATGGTGGTCATGGCGGCGGAGAAAGGCGCGGTGGCCTCCTCCTCCAGGCGCCAAGCAGTGGAGGAAGAAAGGGACATCGAAAGTGGCGACGGCACCGAGCGGCGGCGCGGGGAAGCAGGCGGCGGGGTTCTCTAGAGCTATTGACGGCGGCAGCCGTGGCGAGCAAGAGAGAGAGAGGGAGTGAGAAGGCAGCGAGCGGAACATAGACAGAGAGAGGGAATAGAGAGAGGGAGAGAGAGAGAGAGAGAGAAGGAGATCGGAGGAGGGAGAGAGGGGGTTTCGGAGGAGGAAAAGAGGGAGAAGGAAGAGGCCGAGGGGCTCTCGTGTGGAGGGGGAAAAGGGAGAGGGAGGTCAAGAGGGGGGCTGTCCTCTTACCAAAAATGGCCAACCGGCCTTTTCTGGTCCCCCAGCCAGGACGGCTCGAAGTCGTTCGCATGGGGAAGGGTGGCAGGCCCCTCCCCCCCTACCCTCTTCAGTGGCAGACGCCACATCCAAGAAATCGGTGTTGGACAGTGGCATCGAGTCTTTTGCAAAGCTCTCTTAGTTAGTCCGGGTCCCGTGGAGTTTGGAGGGTCGCGGTGCGATCCAGCTAGTCTGTTCTCACCGCCACACCTCGTACGGTTCCGAAGCCATGTTAGGAGGACAGATGTGAGACCGTAGTCTGGTCAAACTACAACTTTGTGGTTGTGTTTGTCCACGCATCTCACTCCGACAGGAGGGGAGACCTAGACTTATGGTCGAGTGGTAGGACGTCGGTAGGTGCACCTGACCACTGACCAGTAGAGGTTGAGTTGTGGCTAGCGTGTGTTGTCCAGATGTGGGCTTTACATCTGTTTGTGTAGTTTAGTGGCATGCTTAGAATGCGCTTACCGAGGTTGAGACCGTGTGTAGTTGTGCCGAGGTGGCGGTACTTGTGAACCCATGTACTTTTCTATTTATTTAATTTAGTACCTACTTAAATGTTAAATTGTTATATTACTTGCTCAGTTATTAGTTATGTTACTGAGTTATTGTCGTTTTCTATTAGTGTAGCTGGTGGGTTACTATAGTACTATGGCTCTTCCTGCCTAGTTTAGATGCACTACTTCTTGTTTTTGCTGTTCGAACCAATGAGGGGTTGGATTCCTTACTGGGCTTGTTCGTGAAGGTCATTCCCTTTACTTCCTTCAGGTTTGAGTTCGCAGGAGTCAATGCTTATGTTCGGACGATCAGTGTTGTGCCACTCATTGTCAGTAGCGTTAGGAATGGTCAATATTTCATTTTGCACTTGACTTATTATCTAAGACATTGTGTATATTTTTCTATTCTGTTATTGCATTTCTTTAATTACTTAGCTATTGTAACTTGTTGTATATCTCACTAAACATATTTCTTAACCCTTTCAGATCTTCAGATCCGTGGGTGGCAGTCCAAAGGTCAGATACTTAGAGGGTTCCAAGTATCAAATTCTTGGGTCGTTAAAGAAGATATGACAGACAAAATATCCACTTAAGTTTTATGGAAACAAAACCTTACTGCACATACATCAAATCTTAATTATCGCCATCTTGCATATGCCTGGATGTCCACAATTGAACACAGTCTCCTCTTTGTTATTCACAATGGAAGAATACAATTGGGATGCACAAAGAATGCATATGTGGTCGAAATCCAGTTGTTACAAAACTTGTTTACCTCTGTATTCTTCTTCACTTTCCCACTTGCAGATGAAAATGCAGTGGATGAAGAATGAAAGAACAAACAAAATTAACATTTTGGATACAACCATTAAAAGAATGAAAACCCAGTAATGACCTAACCAAGAATAAAAGAATATTGTTATTTTTACCCTGTATATTTTCTGTTAGATTTCTCCCCCCTCCCTTTCCTCTTGCTATTAATTGGATGAAAAACATTGAACTTGATGCTTTCACTCATTGGGGGAATTCCCATGTTCTTTGGCGTGTGAGACATCTGAGGCAGTATCGTCAATGGCCAAGTTAATAATGCCATCCATCACTGTGCTGGCATCCTCCCCATCTGAAAGAACTTTCTGTATTGCCTCTTCGTCTGCTGTAGGCTCTGACTCCTTTGGTGGTTGCTGCAGGCTCCAATACATTATGCTGGCTGTTAGGGTAAGTATCATCTTCTGGTTTACCTGCCATTGCGTGAAGAAAAATGAAGAAGATGAATACCAAGTATGTGATCATAAAACCTAGCATATCTTGGTTACTAACAAATTAAGACAAGAAAAGAGGGCCACTAAAATTCCTCTGCCTGCTGGCAAAATGATTTCAACAAAAGTCTGAATATAAGATCAAAGCAGGTTAAAAGATGGTTTTGAAAATTTCTTCTATGAACATGAGAACGAGTTGCAAAAGGTTAAACATCTGTCTTAGAAGTAATGCCATCACTATTCTTACCTCCATAATATCCTCTGGCAACAAGAAAATTGAACACCCTAGCTTTCGTGCCACACTAATGATATAAGTTGCATTCAACTTCTTTTCCTCCTCTGCATTGCATTATGACAAAACAGCAACGGAGTTAATCTATTTGATTCTGAGAAATGAAGAAAAGATGGCATACTAAACATGAAAATTCAGCCTTCAGTCCTTTTTGCCCATGGGAAACAGACACAGTTAAGGGTCTGGACCAGCCATGGCGAAGAATCTGATCTGGACAGGACCAGCCAATTGGAAGTCAGTAAGATCCTGGATTGGCCTGATTAACAATGCGTAAGATAGTTTTAAATTAAGAAAATCAACAAAAATAAAAATTCAGGAAATTCTAGACATCTATATAAGTTTAAAAACAAGTAAAAAACAACAATCACACACATTCAAGTAATAACTTAATAGTTGATCACAATAATTGATCTTTAATTATTCAAAATGATCATATATATTCAAGTAATAGCCTAAAAGCTAATTTTTCTTAATGTTGATCTTATCTGGTAGCCAACATAATTAGAGGTGAGAGACAGCTGAGGGTTTAAGGTGATATTTTTAATGTACATATATAATTTATACATGCAGATATATAATTGAATAGACAGGAACATATATTGGGAACTTCTAAAATTCCTAATTGATGTCCCATTTATTGAAAGGGTAGCTTCTGAGTGATTGGTCACATCTTTAGGCCAACGTGGAAGGCAGATTGATGGTCTAGGTAATCCCAGCAATCACCTAGGCAAAAGTGGGCAGAGCAAGGCAATTTGCTGCTGCTTTGCCTCCCTCATTGCCTAGGTGAACACCTCAAGTGCCTTTGATAACATGGGGTTCAGCCTGTTTTTGCCTTTTGTTTCTTGGGTTTGGGCAAGATAGCAAGAATAGGTTCAGATTGGCCAATTCAGTCAGATTCCCGTCTGCTTGTGGCTGATTCTGGCTGATCCCAGTTGATTCTGGCTGAAGTTTATCAGTTGGGGTACTTAACCCCTGGACTTAGATCACCACCAGGCAATTTCAAGTCGAATTGGCTGATTCTGCAATCCATATTTTCAAATCAGGGGAAAAAAATGAAAAGAAAGGCAAATGAAGATGACAGCTAGGAACTCCCAACAAAGAAAATTGCAATAATGATGATGGTTTATGGTTTCCATTGTAGAAAAGCGACCTTGAAACCATGTTTTCAGGAGTTCAAATATGAGTTTCCAAGGAAAGTACCAGTTTCACCCTTTTTGATGAGGTTCCAGTTGACAACCCTAGGCTCCACAGAACTAAGTAGTTCAAGGAAAAAAATCCCATTTGATAGATTCTTATCCTGAAGAATGAAAATACACAAATATAGGAATCAATGAGAAGTGCAGAGAGCTTATGAAATCATCACATAAACATCTTTCCGAGTAGAAATAATGTTTACCTTAAAACTTTCCATCTGAGAGTTCTTCCAGTGCTTTTCACTTTGCTATTTGCCCAATTAAAATGTCAGCATCAGTCATCTCTTTTCCTTGACTATGATATCTCAAGTTCTTTAGCAATTGAAGCATACTAAACCGCATCAGCTGCCAGAGGTAAGCTGAAACAAAGACCGAGTCACGGAGACCATAAACAAGATCCTCCTTGTCAGTGTGAAAATTAAGGTGTGCGTAATATGAAAGACCATTTTCCATAAGCTTCCTTCTCTAGTATCCTTATCATAATTGCAATTATAATAGCAAAAGCATGCAGAAAAATTGCTACGGTTACTATCAAGCAATTGAATGATCAGATAAAGACAAACATTGAATATTCTTAGATAAGAATGTGATTAAAAACTGGTTAAAGAGGCATACGTACCGACTATTAGCTTTTTATTCCTTGAACAATATCATTCCCAGCAACATAACAAGAGAAAATTTTAAATCTTTTCCAATTCCTACAACCTGATTGCAATTTCAACTTTTCTAAATGGCATCTTAATTGGTGGCTTTGAGGCCTGCTTCCAATTAACTGAACCTGGAGAAATTTTGTCCAACACTTCCAGAAGAATCCATCTGCATATGCAAGATACAAGTCAGTACCATTGACAGAAATATGATCCTAGAAGTATATAAGACTTACCCATTTCTTAAATCTTCGAAGAGATTGTTAACAAATGATTCAATTCCAAGACTATTGATCCACAACCGGAAAGCTCTTTCCTCCCTAGATACCTGAATATCATCAGGTATCATCTCTGCAAAAGACATATTTGTGTCTGTTGACAGACCATTCCTGTGAAATTAAACTGCAAGATGAGCATCCTCAAATTTCATGATTGTCCCTAATCCAGCCAAATGCAAGTACTTAATGAAGTTACTTGAAAGATATGATTATTATTCTCACAACACAGCATCAGAAAATAAGTGCATATAACAGAAACCATAATATATATTTAAATCTGAAAGTATAAATAAGATAAAGTGGAAGAAGAAGCCTTATCTACCTGTGGTGGAATATATGTGCAACGAAGGCAAGATTCAGATTTGGAGAGCCCTCAACTATATCTTTTGGAGTCAAGAATCTTTTGCAGTCCATCTTCTCTGCATGTTCCAGGATGAGCTTTGCTCTTTCAGTGGGGTCTTTAGTATTCAAGGTGGCTGGGTTGCAGTACTCCGGGGCAAGAACATTAAGGAGATATGCATAAGCCTCTCCATCCTGCAAATACCAGTTGATTGAACACAAAAACAATACAGTACATAAGGAAAACACATGGAATAGAAATGTTTTAAAAAAGATGAACACGTGAGCTACTCTTTTGCCAAATAGGAAAATGTCATACAGGAATCTCCCAACTGTTAGTCAAGAAGATCTGAGCTGCCACTTAAGGAAGTTGCTGTTTTGTGCAATGGTGTAATTGTTAACGGTGGAGATAATGATGGTTGCTCACCATCCAGTGGATGCCATGACAGCAACAGCAATAATGGAAGGCAAGTCAGGGTCAAATTTATACATTGACGATGAGGGAGTGTTATAGGTGACAACAAGCAAGTCTCATCTGAATTGAACAGATGTCTCCTGGCAGGTGAAATGGATTGGGGATACAATCTGACTCACTTGGAACAGTTCTCAACCAGTTACACATTGCCAGTGCTATCAGATCCAGCTCACTGCCCATGACTTATATGACAAAGAGCAAGTTAATCACAGTCATATTGGCTCACAGGAATCATGGAACTGAATCCAATCCAACCCGGATCAGATCGCCTATCCATAGGAAGTCAGAAAATCAGCGGAATCGGGCTCAGCCAATCCTGACCGATCCCAGCTGATCTCGATCCTGGCCAATCTTGACCAGGCCTGCCTGATCCGGTCGATCCCAGTCCGATTCTTGCAAGATTGGGTCATGTAGACTAATAATTTGAAGTTCAAAATTTGAATGGACAGATCGGCCAGTCCCATGGCCGATCACAACCAATCCTGGCCAATTCTGGCCAATCGGGCTGCAATTTCTTCAGTTTCCACCAGTACCCCCTGAGAATTGAATTGCCCAAGGGCGACCCTGACAGGAATCGGCCAATCCTGCTCTGGATTGGACGATTGTACCTTCCATGACAGGAATGGACCCTTGGACACTCCATTTCTTGCAGATATCCTGTCTCCCCAAGGATTGAAAGCTGTACAAGGGCTGATGGTGGAACTAGATTAGTCCCTAGCACCTTCAAGGAGAGACTTCTATGAAGTGCCAGCACATTTCTACAGCTGTCACATCTTTTGAATAGTTGGCTTCCAGGTAACAGTAACCTCTTTCTGATGCTAACGTTTCTCATAGACATCCATATGCAGGCCTAAATCCAGTGGATCAATGAGCCTCTGAGCCTCCACTGGACTTCTAGTTCACCAGGCCTTACCAGGGTGAGGCTACGGATTGGCTGGATTGCCACCTGGCAACCTAGCTCAGACCGGTTCTGGCCTATTCTGCTGATCTGAGTCATCTGACTGGTCCAAGCCTGTTGGATCATCTTCACACTCAAGTTGATCTGACTGATTCTGCCCAATTGCTCTCTTTGTACCATGGCCCAAACTTGGATCACCACCTGGTGATCAATCCACATGGTTGATTGCAGTCCAGGTTGCCAAGTCTGCATTCTGCATTGTTAGAAAGAGAAAGAGAACGTGTAGTAAAAGAGAGTGAGAGAGAATTGAATTGGAGGTTGATTAAATGCTATTCCAAAGCCTGAGGCCTTTCTCCATTCCAAACCAGCCATCAGAGAGCAGATAACAATGGCTAGTCTGGGTCTCTAATGGTTATATTTGTTAAGATGATGGGTAATTGATACTGGATCAGGGTTGTTTTGACCTTTTTTTTTGCAATCTTATAGGCTTCATTTAAATGTCTGCATATGTTTGGTTAGATTTCAGTAATCTAGTATTTCTACTTTCTGGTAAAATGCCGCCTCGAATGCCTAATAGATCACCTAGCCATTTGAGGTCAAGGTGACACTTTAGCCACCTCAGACACCTCATGCCTTTGATTAGAGTAGTATAGGGACCTGATATCAATAATGACACAGAAGCTGGAGGCATAGAACTCCATGCCACAACTCTTTGTGACCTTTGCCCATTAGCAAACTTTGATGCTTGCCACTACTAGGTATGAAGATGATGACAAGGGATGATGGGATGCCATGGCAAGGGGATCACTTAATAGAGATGGAGCACTCAACGAGACTGAGTTTTGAATGTTCATAGTGCAGCTGATAGTGAACGTAATGCAAAATGCTGAGGCTTTCTCAAGAAGACCATGTTCTGGACATTGTGAAGCTTGCCTACTGTGCCTACTAGCAAGCTGAAGTTGCTGGAACAGGAGCTCGATGATTGGGATTATGGACGACTGGAGTTTGTGTAGATGATTCTCTGGTATCCAAATCCAACAAGCAATGGAAGGTAAAAAATGAAGTAGATGAATATGGATAGCAGAGCCAATAAAGGATCCAGACGGATTTGGAGATTGACATGACAAAATGCGAACCAATAATCTGTACATGGGATATAAGGGAGGATCTGGACCTGTGGATTAGCAGGTCTGGTTGTGTTGGATATCATGATCTCCAACCTAACTTTCATCCTAGCAAGAAATGGGTCCAAAAATTGGAAAAGGTTCTATAAATGAGCCAGAGTACTAAAATAAAATTGGCTCTACTATAAATAAGCCACGCCCATCTCACAGCTATTACTTTTGGAGACCTTCCGGAATGATTCTGCAGTGCAAAACTATTACCAAATGAATTTAAGATTTCTTTACTGTTACCTTTACATCAGAAGAAAAATTGGTTATGGTTTTCTTGTAGCCTGCTTTCTTGAGATGGAAGTTCATCCATCTGAGTAAAACCTTTTCTGGTGCTAAATTCAGGAGCTCCTCCACCTCCTGTACAATTTTAAATGGAAGAACAAATCAATCTTCTTTAACCAAGTAAAAAAAAGTAGAAGAACAAAACAGCTATTTGTCTTGACCTTACTATCATCCACCAACTCAACCAGTTGTGGTGTCTGCTTTAGGTTATATCTGCTAACAATTGTATCTGGCAATGGAGTCAACAATGACAAGTCAAATTAATAGGTGAAACTGTCAGAGGGAGTAGAACTTTTTGCATAAAGGAAAAAAATATAAATGCACCCTACACAAGTCTATCAATTCTAGACCAGAAGATTCAGATCTTCGAGGAGACCAGGTGGCCCTGTTGTGACACTAAATCATTTCCAATTATAAAAGATGGTTTCAATGTTTTTTCCTAAAGATTGCAGTTCATACCTTGATAATTTGAGATAT
This sequence comes from Colocasia esculenta, assembly GCA_014218235.1. Classification (NCBI taxonomy): domain Eukaryota; kingdom Viridiplantae; phylum Streptophyta; class Magnoliopsida; order Alismatales; family Araceae; genus Colocasia; species Colocasia esculenta. Next base: position 58,134,374 of record CM024760.1, read on the forward strand.
CAATCCAAATACCAAGTGAGGCTGCACATAGATAGTTGAATAGTCAATAATTTGTATACCATATGCATTGAATAATAGCAATGACCAAACATTTTCTTGAAAAGAAACAATTTCAAATACCAAGTGGGGCTGCACATAGATAGTTGAATGGTCAACAATTGTATATCATATGCACTGAACAAGTAATAAAAGTGACCAAACATTTTCTTGAAAAGAAACAATTTCAAATACCAAGTGGGGCTGCACATAGATAGTTGAATGGTCAACAATTTGTATATCATATGCACTGAACAAGTAATAAAAGTGAACAAACATTTTCATGAAAAGAAATAATTCTAGGTAACAATTGTGAATAAAGCATTCAGAAGAATGCTATCGAAACTACACGTTTAACTTTACCAGACATATAGAACATATGCATAAAAAGATACATATATGTGCAGCAGACTCCTATTTGGGGGAGAAGCTTAGTGTTAAGCTTTCTCAGTTCTGTTCTCAAAGTTGACACATAATGGAAGAAAGAAAATGAAAAAGTGAGGAAGATGATAAAAAGAATGCACTAAAATATTACTAACCAAATAGGTTCCAAGCAAAAATCAGGCAGAATAGCAGTACTTACTCTCCCTTCAACCAGGTCTTGAGTTCCGATGTTAACTACCGTGCAGCCAATGGCCTTTGCAGAGTTAAGGCACAGAGTATGATTTCATTCCTCTCCCATGGATTCAGTACCCGCTTTGTGTTGATAGTCCTCTCATCTATTGTCCCAGGCACCGCAACGTTGATCAGTTTACTGCATGAAAGCAATCAAACAACATGTGGTTAATGTTTCCTTTATAAGGAATTAACAAAGTTTGCAAACAGTTGAAAGAAGAATTGATTACCAGAAAAGGAACCGAATGGCAGACACATTTTTTCCATTAACAAATGTGAAAAAAATTCAAATTAATGACAAACAGATTCATTGTTGTTCTTCATGGGGGAGAAAGTGCATGAAACATATCCTGGAACTGCATGCCTGATAAATTAGGAGAGAAAGATGATATAAAAGACAGTTACCACATAAGGACACCATCTTTAGCAAGGTTGAATAGGTCATCGGTAGCTGGATCCAGTGGCAGATAATTCTTCAGAAATTTGTCTTCGCCAAGATAGCTGTTAATGTGTGCTACATAGGATGCTTTCTCAGATTCATCAATTCTGTGTAGAAGTGTGGTTGTGCTAGACTTGAGGAATGCCGATGAATGCTTAGCACCTCCCAGTTTAGCATTGGCCCTTGCTTGGAGATTCAGATACTCCTGATTCAGAGATCCAAATTTCACAAAAAATCATGATTTTCTTCAAAAAATTTAGACAAGTGAAATGAATGCAAATAGTGGATACCCGTAAAAAGGTCTCGAAGTCTATTGCCTGGCTTGTATCCGGATAAGTTTCTCCTAAGATGGTTGAGATCTCACTTTCCGTAAGCAACTCACTAAGAGCTTTGATCTTCCCCATAACAGAGGGTAAATCTTCTAGTGTGACATGGCCCGACTCCCTCCTCGCAGACAGGAACTACGCCATCACATCAACAGATCGAATAAGAAAATTAGACAGAGTCATTGTAATGCGGAGACTCAAACTTCCATTTTTTTTTCGTAATGCTCACTTTGGATTTGAGGCCGCGAAGCTCCACCTGTGTGAATTGGCTCTGGAGCCAGGGATCCGAGACAAGGACACCAACATATCCCGACATTCTTTACACTTCTATCTATCTATCAAACTGCTTATTCTTATCAAAATATGGTTCTTCTTCTTACACGCAAGTAATTAGCTTCGAATCGCAATAGAGAAAGGAAACAGGGATTGGATTCAGTACCCAGATCTCATAAATCATAATACGATATTGAAGGGGATTCGATAGCCCATTTTGCGGATTTCACGGAGTTTGGTCCATGTGAACGGCCGCCTTTGCCGACAGAATGCGGGGGTGAGCAATGTAGACGAGGATCTTCTCATTGAAACCAAAACAACAACAAAAGATGGCACAGACCGGTGAGCTTAACGTCACGATACAAAGCAAAAAAAATCACGATTACAACCACAAGATACCAGCCATGTAGGAACAAAACCCACCTGGAAAATGGAAAGAAATTAACGAAACATGCAGCAAAACGGGTTCTTTCGCGCTGCTTCTTTTCCGTCCCTTCCAATCCCCTCTATTTTCTCCAAGTTATTGCCTTTTCGGCTAAAAACAACGATCGGGCATTCCTTGTCTCTGATGGAGACGGGGCAGGGGAGGTGGCATTTGGATTCTCTGTGCCGAAAGCCACAGAAGAGGGGAAGAAGCTAAAAAGGGAAGAAAGAGATGGAAGCATCATACAAGGGAGGGAGGGAGGAAGGGAAACGGTTCCCTTGTGCGGACCGCGGAGACCGAGGGGGGACCAGGCAAGTGGAGCATGCCCATTTTGTATATTTTTTTTCGAAGTAATAATTTGTCGCAATTTAGATTTGTTTTTTCTTAAAAAAATCGACCTGGCTGCAATCAAGAGATGTTTATGCGTAAAATTTGCTGTTGGCTCGTATCTTAGTTCAATGGGAGAATTAATGATCAGTTTTTTAGTAGGGATCTGATATTATTTTCAAGTCTCTGTCAGGTTCTTCAAAATCTTTCGGTCTTTATTTTATGCAGGACTTATTTTTAAGTCCCTACTTTTAACGCCGTTATCCTCCTCCGTTATCTCAAAGTGTGTAACAGTTATCCCAAAAGTGTGTAACTACGTAAGTATGTACTTACACAGTTACATGGAAATCATGTAACTGTATAACTTACCCAGTTACACATGTAACTGTGTAACTTATCCAGTTACACATGCAAGTATGTAATCATGTAAGTATGCAAATCCTGTAACTGTGTAACTTACCCAGTTATACATGTAAGTATGTAATTACATACTTACGCAGTACACATGTAACTATGTAACTACATAGAAATTTTATAAGTTTGTAACTCTGTAATTAGGGCTTACCTAATTACATACTTACATAGTTTTAGAAGGATTTATCTAGTTATTTTAATTCGTAATATACCAAAAGTGTGTAACTGCGTAAGTACGTACTTACACAGTTACATGTGTAACTGCTTAAGTATGTAAATCATGTAATGACAGTTTAAACACCTTGCATGTGGCTTTCGCGAGGAAGCAGAAAACACAGACGTCTACAAGGGAAGAGGGTGTTCGAACCCGTGGTGGGCTACGTGGTACTACTTCCAACCCCAAACCAATGAACCCAAAGATATTAATCTGGAACATTAGGGGTATTGGCAATGCTCAATCTATCCGGAGACTGAAGATTTTGAAACGTAGACACAAGCTGTCCATTATAGCCATTATAGAACCCAAGAAGAAGACCAGCTGTATAGATATGTACAAAAATAAGCTCCATATGGCTCACTCAGTAGCCAATGTGAATGATCAGGCCCGTATATGGATCTTTTGGGAGGAGAATGTTCACATTTTGAAAACTGATGCAAGTGATCAGTTTGTCACGATTTCTGTTGCCTCCGAACTTTGTAGAACTTTCTACTTAACAGTGGTTCATGCTAGCTTCTCTGTACAAGAGAGGAGAACACTGTGGAATTATATAATTGATTTCTCAACAACTTGCACCAATCCCTGGCTGATTGGAGGTGATTTCAATAGTTACCTGGGACTCCATGAGAAGAGAGGTGGTAGAAGAAAGCTGTCCAGATCGGTCACTGACTTCCAAGCATGTGTCTGCTGCGGGAATTGAAGATGCAGGTTTCACTGGGAGCAAATTCACATGGTTCAATGGGCGAGAACATAATAGCATATGGATCAGAATTGATAGGCTCTTCTTTAACGCTGAATGGGCTGTCTCCTGTCCTCCAGTTCATGTTCAACACCTGGATAGAGCCTGTAGTGACCACAGTCCACTCCTCATATCCAACACCAATGAAGATAGAAAGGGACCGTCTAGATTCACATTCCAGCACATGTTGTGTTCTCATGAAACATTCGTTCATGACTCTGCTGCTGCCTGGAGAATGGCACCGGCTTCCACCTATCCCCTGCTCAACATGGCATTCAAATTAAATCATATGAAGAAGTTTTACCGAAGATGGAACAAAGAAACCTTCGGTAATGTTTCTCTCAAAATTCAGCAAGCTGAGGCATCCTTCGCTACTGCTCAAGGCAATCTTGATGACCATCCATCCCAAGACAACCATGCTGCCTTCATGCTGGCCAAAGAAAAGTTGGATCATGCTCTATCCCAGGAACAAAAATTATGGCGCCAGAAACCCATAATTAAATGGCTGAAGGACGGGGATAAAAATACTAAGTTCTTCCATGCTTATGCCCTCACTCAGAGGAGACAATCATCGATCTTAAAACTCTACACTAAGGATGGTATCCCTGTGGAAGGAGATGACAGAATTGCTTCCATGTTCGTGGAGCATTTTTCCGAAGCATTCACATCAGCCCATCATCATATCAATGCAGAAATCCTTGAGCACATACCGTCCTTGATGAAAAACGAAGACAACATAATGCTATGCAATGTGCCCACTTCTGAGGAGATTAAACAGGTGGTGTTAGCATGGACCCCGATAGCGCACCGGGACCCGATGGATTCTCCGGTCACTTCTTCCAGGCTGCTGGGACTTTATTCAAGCTGATATCTGCAGTGCAGTCAAAGCATTCTTCTGTGGTCATATCCTTCCTACTGCCCTTACTTCCTCTCTGATTACACTGATTCCTAAGATTGAACACCGAAGAACTGTTCAGATTTCAGACCTATAAGTTTATCTAATTTTTGTACAAGATCATATCCAGGATCATTTCGGACAGAATTGGTCAACTTCTGCCACTCTTGATATCCAAAGAGCAGGGAGCCTTCACTAAAGGCAGAAACATAGCTGAAAACATTCTCCTCACCAAGGAGCTTCTTCAGACAATTGGTAGACAGTGTAGAGGGGGCAATATGATTATCAAACTTGACATGGCTAAGGCCTATGACAGAATGGAATGGGACTTCCTTTATGCAGTTCTGAAAAAGTTCGGGTTCTCCATCCAGGCCATCTCCATGATTGAACCTCTTATTTCTAACTGCTGGTTTTCCATCCTTCTCAATGGTAAAACCCATGGATTCTTCAAGTCTTCTAGAGGGCTGAGGCAAGGGGATCCGGTGGCCCTTGCTTTATTTATCCTTGCAGAAGAAGTGCTCAGCAGGGGGCTCGCCAACCTATTCCAGCACAGTTGTGGTGCGTGGTACCAATCCAACGCTCGCTGCCCCGCAATCTCGCATCTCCTTTTCGCGGATGATACATCTGTGAGGCATCTTAGAAGACTTATGGCCTTCTTAAAAACATATGAAGAAGCATCAGGTCAGCTGATTAACAACACAAAAGCTCATTCTATGTTCCCAACAGTGCCACAGACAGCCTCGTTCAGAAAATCAGCATGACTACCGGTTTTGTCAGAGCCAAACTGCCAATTAAATATCTGGGGATCTCCATTTACACGGGCCGTCAGAAACCTGCACATTTTGCTAACATCATCTCTAAGACAGTGAACAAACTTCAAGGGTGGAAAACCAAGTTCTTATCGACGGGAGGGAAACTCATTCTCATACAACACATCCTGTCTGCCCTCCCTATCTACACTATGAATGCATTGTCCATCCCACCCACCGTGGTGAGGACTTTCCATAAGATCCTCCCCAACTTCTTTTGGGGCTCTTATGAGGGTTCCCCAAAACGGCACTGGAAGAGCTGGAATGACATCGCGCAATAGAAGGAAAGCGGTGGCCTGGGGGTTTTAAATCTGCATCACATGCAGGTTGCCTTCAGAACTAAAATGCTCTGGAGGGCTTTATCTACTGACTCTATATGGGCCAAATTCTTCAGAAGGAAGCGCTTATTTAACTGTCACCACTCAGAAGCTCAGTTTCCACTTATGTTGGCAGCAGATAGAAGGTTGTGGAAGCAGGCCGCTCAGCTCATTCAAGGTAATCACAGGATCATATCCAGGGATACAAACTCAGAGGGTCACTTCTGGTTTGATGTGTGGACTGGTGATACCCCACTCAAAGCTTATGTACCTGAAGACATATGGAGGGACATACCTGATAAACTTTGCCCCATTCACCAAGCTCTTAACAACCCAGGAAGCACTCACATGCAGGTCGCCCTGCAGCACTGCCCAGGACATCTCTTCACCCAATATTTGACCAACAATGACACCAGAGATACTTGAATATGGTGCTCTACCTCGAGTGGTATTTTTTCTACAAAATCAGTCCGGCTACTCCTGCAAACTGAAACCACCCAGAACTGGAAGGCTCTGTGGTCCCCCTACATCCCCCTCAAATGGTCCATCCACCTGTGGCGGATGGTGCAGAACCTGATTCCAGTGGATGTCACAATTTAAGCAAAAGGCGTTCCATTATGTTCTAAGTGTTCCTGCTGCCTCAACCATGAGGAGGAGAGCCTGGAACACCTATTTTTCTACAGCGATATCGCCAACAAAGTGTGGATTGACCTGTCAGTTTTCCTGTAGTTTAATAATAACAGTATCACTAATATTTCTAGGAGCGTGTACTCTTTCCTCACCCGACCTGAGATCACCACCAGTGCTGGGCGTCTCCGACGATGTATCTTCATGGCAGTCATCTGGGAAATTTGGTGTAGTCGAAACAGAGCAAGGTTTCAAGGCAAAGGGATGTCGGCGCAACACATCATCAACAGAAGCTGGTTGTCTGTCCAGGCCATATGCATATCCACAAACTTTCAAAAGATTCCACAGATCTGGCGTGAAGCCCTTCGTCAGCCCAGCAATGATGAGGTTAACAGGGACACCATGGCACCCAAAGTTGCTAAATGGTTTACTCCCCCCAAGGGAGGGCTAAAGCTGAATGTTGATGGTGCGTTTAAAATGACAACGAACGAAGCTGGTGGAGGAGGGATACTTAGATATCACAAGGGGAACATGAGCTGTGCTTTTGCAAAACCTTACGACCACCTAAAATCCAGTCTAGCTGTTGAGGCATTTGCACTTAGAGATGGGCTATTAATGTGCTGCAACAAAGGCGTCACCGAGGTGCAGGTAGAAACCGACTCCCTCAATCTCTTACAAATTGTTACGGGGCAGCTCCCTTGCCGTGGGATCTAGCTTGTATTCTGCATGAGATAGCTATGACAATCAAGGAAGTGCAGGCTGAAATATCACATATACCAAGGGAAAGCAACCAAGTGGCTGACTGCCTAGCCGACTTTGCATATTCCTGTGTTCATCTCACAATCTGGGATTCCTGGGCTGACCTTCCCAACATTGTAAAGCCCCCCTACTGACTTGATAAGGTAGGGAGTCCTCCAAATAGTCCCAGCCCGTTTTGTACTTCCCCCTAAACTCTTCCTAATATCTACATAATGAAAACACTCTCAGCCGCTCGGTGAAGGTAGTGGCACCCTCACATGATGTGAGGGCGCCCCCATCTTCTCCTTTTGGTTCGGCTATATTCAAAAAAAAAAATCATGTAACTGTGTAAGTATATAATTACATACTTACGCATTTACACATGTAACTATGTAACTAAATAGAAATTTTATAAATTTGTAACTCTGTAACCGTTATCCCAAAAATATGTAACTATGTAAGTCCTGTAATTGTGTACACTTACCCAGTTACACATGTAACTATGTAACTGTGAGCATTACGAAGAAGGAGAGGCGCAAGGGGGGGGGGGGGGGGGGAGGGTGAGGGCGCCGCCGGGGGGGTGGGGGGCGCCGATGGGGTGGGGGGAGGAGGAGGAGGGGGCACTGGGGGGGGGGGGGGGGCTGGGAGGAGGAGGAGAGGCACAGAGCGAAAGTAAAAAAAAAAACTGGTGTAGAGTTATTTTTCTTTTTAGAGAGTTTTAGACAAGTAGAATTCTTTCCCTAAAAAAAAGAATTTTCTTACCAAACATGTGTCAGTGAAAAAAATAGTTTTAGGAAAAATTTTATACTATCATCTATTGGTACTCCTAAAAGGTCATGAAAATATTTTACTAAAAATTCATAAATTTTAAGATCTTTGATGAGACTCGTAAATTATTTTCTTCGATTTTTCTTTTATGTAAGATTTTTATGAAGGAGATTCCTTTCATTCCTAATGTCTCTTCTATACGGTCAATTGCCATCTCTAAATCAACGATCAAAGATTGGTGATAGCCCTCAATAGTTGACAGTTGGTAGTCGAGAGAAAAATATATATTTTTAATATTATTTTTTAAAATATTTTAATAAAAAATAAATATCAAAAAATTTATTTATATACAATTATACTTTTTATTTTATATATATATATATATATATTTTAAAAAATTCAATCATATATTTTACGACCAACCAACATATACTAAATTTAAGCTACAACTTTGAAGAGAGGGTTAAACATGGATCTTATTATTTTGCTCTAATTTGTTTTGTGATGAATTACTTAAAACGAGAAAAATCTAACCTGAACCCACCCTAATATAGGTTGCCGTGCATTTTCGGCCTCATGATCTGATTCTAATTCAGACAGCTGGATTTGGTTTGGATCGGCATGAGCCAAGTAATTCTTGCAAGTCTCTCTCCATGATCATGCATGAAGCCAAATTAATTCTACTTGATCCATTGCCAAGCAATATAATTGTGCATGAACATTCCAACCTGTTGTAAGGGATACAAATTAACTTCATCATCATGCCCTAGCATTTGAAAGAGACTTGTTATCCAAACATTAAAACATGCATGTACATTTACTTATGCACAAACAGCAGTTTATTACCAATATATATAGCATATGTTTACAGGGGTAAATTGCGCGTAAATCACACGGTGCAAGGGACTCAACCTTGCATGCAGTTCTTTGTTTCACGTCAGAACCAATATGCATGGTTCCCCTTTATTTACCACAAACTTTGACATATGCAGGTCATCCTGCAAAACATAGAGAACACAAATCTCCACCACGCCCTCTCCTTCACGTTCAAATTAAGACTGGCACTACGCACACGCATGCTTATTAATTTATATGCATAAGAACGCTACAATATATATCATATAGCATGCATGGCGGTTTAAGGCTTTGGTTCGGCTTCGACACCGGCCTCGGGGACTTCACCAGGATAGATGCAGCAGCGGCAGCGTCCATACCACCCGCGTCCGCAGCATCCCCACCTGCAATAAGGGTAGGGACGGCGCCATGGGGGGTAATATACCCCACGGGGATATCCACCGTAGCCACCCCTGGGTATCCTCCGTAGCCTCCCCCGGGATAGCCTCCATATCCACCATACTGCTTTGAGCCTTCAATAGCCTCTTTCTCCTTCGCTCCTGCATGCGATGTAAATTAACACAAAAATGAATTATATATATATATTAATGAAAGTAAGATATAAAAGCACTTCAAACACAAAGTTCACGAAAGTATGCATGTCAAGAAATAGACATTGTTTTCTCAATCGGCTTCCAATTCGAGAAGAACGATGTTTACGTATATACGGAGCTGCATGCATGCCTCCATGACAGTTTACAGGTGCCTTCCCATTTTCCTCTTCATATATATTGCCTATTCTACGGCTTACTGCACTATTGAACACTAGTCTATAAGTAGACTAGTAACATAAAGCTGCGCTTGGCCTTCTTGATTATTCGATCGATCGATCAGGTATTTGTGTGAAAACAAAGACCCAGTACGTGATTAGAGGAGGGATTCGATGGCACCAATATATAACTAATTGCATATGCATGCATGGTCTACCCATAAGTAAACGTCCCCAAAGACTGAGGGTTCTCAAGCAGCCGTCTCAAAGTTCAGACTCTTCCAATTGTGAAGGGCAAGACGATAAATTAATAAGATAACAGGAAGAGCCATGCATCTTCTCGACTCACCAGCCTCCTCGACTAGCTCCCTTGCCGACACCTCCGAGGAGATCAGAAGAAGTGCTGCCACCAGCACAAGACCCAGAATAAAAACCTTACAAGCCATATTTCCCAGAGTAGTATTCCAAACAAAGCACAGAAGATGGTGTTGAGCTTCGACGTTGTGAACATGCAAACCTGCAGCTGCCCTATTTATAGAACAACAAGAGAAGAAGAACCGTGTATACATGGATCGATCAAGCTTATCGCTTTAATTTCTGCAGTTGGCAGGTGGATCTCCCATTTATTACATCTTATCTCACTTGAGTGCATACCCTGACCAGATCAATGCAAGATGAGTATATTTGAGAAAGATATTAATGCTGAATGGGATCTGGGTTTTGACTTACAGAACCTCCAAGGGCCTGGAGTCCCTCTCACCAACTAATTAGTCAGCTTAGTCACTTAATGGCGACGTCTGGCCTGCCTTGGAGGTGGAAGAAGCCACTTCCAAACCGATATTATGGCCCTCTTGCCCTGTTGGCGTCCATGCCAAGAAACAAGTGGAGCTTGAAAGTTACATCTCGGCTTAACTTATATGGATTTTCCTGCCAACTATAGTGCATACTTATCCGAATGGAGATGATTTATCTTCCCCCTCGTACGTGGGGCTTCAAAGACCTAATCAGTCTGTCGGTAAATCCTTGTTAATTTTCACAGGTCTCTCGTGGGAAGATTAAAAAAAAAAAAAAATGATAACGGATGTTTGAAAAAAAAAATGAAAGAAGCTAGCTAGATGAGGATGGGAAAGAAATACGTACGACGAAAGATGTGACAGAACAAAGAGAACAATATCCATTGTACGTGTTCACACAAATCCTGCGTGTCGATTCAACGGTTCATTAAAATAAAATAAAATAGAGAAAGTACATATATATCGCCCCTAAAGGCCCCACAGGGAAAGAGTATATATAAGTCCAACTACTGAATTATACAAGAGAAAATTAATTGGGGGTCCCAGTCAGAGGGTGATATTTTTTTCCTCGTTCCCGTCAGAATACTGGAAGATGTAGAGTCCTTACTTTTTCACCGGTTTAATTTTTAGTCCCTACTTTTGCGATGTCACTATTTACGACCCTCGATTCACGAGTTCCGTCTCTTTTACATCTGTTTCTTTTTTTGATTCTCGTCTTACTCTTCTGTCTTTTCGAAGGGCCGTAAACTCTGATCGATGTGAAGTTGCTCTTACATAATATGTCGAGCACATTTACAGCAACCATTGACATCACTTACACAGGTCCTTTTGAAGGCCCGTGAACCATTCTTCACAACTATAAAAGGAATCCAGGGCCTCATATTATCCTTTACATGCTTCTCTGAGTCTTCTTCTTCTCTTTCTTGCTCGTTTTCTTCCTCTTTATTTGTAGATATCTTCATCTGACGGTGCTCCCCACAGGGATGGGAAGGCACTTGCGTCACCGGTGTCACTGTCGCCCCCAGCGCCACATGCTCCCCTTCGCCACCGCCCTTCAACCCCGACTTCTGGAATGGTTTTTACACTGGCTAGAGGATGGCTTTAGCCAAAGCCTCTCGGCTGTACGGCAACAAGGGCCTCACCAACATCTGCCCTAACATCGGCCCTGAGGCAGAACCCATCGGTTCCTCCTCCCCTTCCTCCCCTCTCCATTCCTCCTTCCCTCCCTCCCCTCTCCGTTCCTCCCCTCCCTCCTCCCCCGAGTGGTCGGCTTAGGGAGTGTAGAGAGTTATTGTAATGGGGCTTGTTTATGCAATATATTTTTGTTTTATGCAGTCTTCTGTGCCCGATATAAAATTTATTTTATGTGCTCTCTATCATGCAAACTCAACATGTTAGCAATAACATACTGTAACACGCTATTATCTATACTATAATCAAAATAAGTAAATACTGTAACAAGTTATTACGTATACTGTAATAGTGTAGTGTTTGTACTGCCAGTAGAACTATAAGAGTGTGGTGATCGTACTACAGGTAGAACTGTAAGAGTGTAGTGCTCGAACTGTAACATGCTATTATCTATGCTATAATAAAAATAAGTAAATACTGTAACAGCTTATTACGTATACTGTAATAGAAAATGTTAGTAGACAGTGTCCTCACTGTAATAAATAAACAAGTGTTTCCTCAAGTAAATGTACAATATCATTACACTAGCTGTGGGAAATTGTACGTGCGGCAAGTATGGTTCTTCTCCTTCAGTTATATACGCTCTAAACGTTCTTGTGCATTGAAGTACGCTTTGATGAAGTGGAGGCCGAACCTTGCTCGTATGGTTGGCATGTTATCCTGACTGAAGGGGAAACCTTAAGTGTCCCTACGTGCCAAACACTCCATGTATTTGCAAGTAAAAATGGCGCAGTCGTCTCCCGATCCTTATTGTGGGCATGGGTCGGGGTAGCGTAGCGACCAATTTCTTGAATCGATGTCCCTGCCCTTCATGTATGTTCTCAATATCTCTACCTGCATGAAAGAATTAACAAAAGAGTTCCAATTACTTGATGTACATTTACTGTAACATATGTAACATAAGTGTGCATGCTTTGTAACAAATGTAAGCCTTGTATGTAACACTTGGCACTTACGTATTGTGGAATGTCAGGACAATCTTTGTTTCTTAATGAATCATATACGTGGAACTCTTTTTCTTTAATATTGATGACCAAAAGAGCCCAATGGTTCGTCCCAACGTGCATGGGGAGAAGAGGAGGTCTAATTCAGTTGGGGTGAGGTCTAATCTTTTGAAAGAGTAATCAAGATGTGTTGTTTGCTCTTATAGTCTTTGCACGATTGGACGTAACCCTTTAAAGTGGCTCCCAGATATCCAAAAGTCTTGAAAATGTTCGGGTTCTCTTAACGGGGGAGAAACAAGTAAGTGTTGACGTAGCAGTCAATTATAACCGATTCGCTCTGCCCCCCGAACAATAGTTCCCGAATGTCCTTAAATGTGAGGAAATTATCGCATCCTTCGAGAGTGCTACTGAACATCAAATCACTACATGTAAGAAAGATGTACATCTTCTATAAGAATGGAGATGCCATACAGTAATAGACGAACTAATATAATGTAATAGAAAAGCTCCGAACTGTTAAAAGGAAATACATGTACTGTAACACGTACTCATTAATGATGCACTCATTCAGAAATCTTTCAATCCAAGACTTATCGTTCACTCCTAATACTTCCCGGGTGACGTAATGTCATCTCCCCTCTTTCTTACCCGTTGGAAGTGTGTCTGTACTCTCTTGAGAGCTAAGAAAGATCGGTTCGGAAGTGGACACATTGTCTTTCGGAGCTTTGTAGTTGCGATAATCCTCTGGCTGCGATGGAGTAAGTAATAAAAGAATTTTTTGTAAGGGGACTTTAATGTTACTGTGATGGGGTCTTAATGTTACTGTTATGTAACATTAAGGTTACTGTAACATAACGTTAAAGTTATGTATCTTCTACTGTTAATGGGAAACTATACTATATATATCTCCGGTTGTCGCCTTTTTCTTGTCCCAGCTATAACTCGTCTGGACAATGAGGATGGGGAAATATGACACCTCTTCTTTTCTTCTCTTCCTCTTCTTCTCCTCCTTCCTCTTCTTCTCTGCCTCCTTCGCCTCCTTCCTCTTCTCCTCCTCCTCCTTCCTCTTCTTCTCTGCCTCCTCCGCCTCCTTCCTCTTCTTCTCCGCCTCCTTCCTCTTCTTCTCTTCCTCCTCCGCCTTCCTCTTCTCCTCCTCTTCCTCCTCCCTCTTCCTCTTCCGCCTCCTTCCTCCTCTCTCTTATTCTTTTGCTCCTCCTCCGCCTGCTTCCTCTTATGCTCCTCCTTCCTCTTCTTGTCCGCCTCCTCCTCCTTCCTCTTCTTGTCCGCCTCCTCTGCCTCCTTCCTCCTCTGCTCTTCCTCCTCTCTCTTCTTCTTCTCCGCCTCCTTCCTCTTCTTCTTCTTCCCCTCCTCCTCTTTCTTCTTCTTCTCAGCCTCCTCCTTTCCTTCCTCTTCTTTGCCTCCTCTTTTCTCTTATTCTCGTCGGCCTCCTCCTTTCGCCCCCCTTCCTCTGTTCCTTTGGCTCCGACGTCTGCCACTCTGACATTGATCGTCGCGACCTTGTCAAGTGGGTTCTTCTTCCTGTAACTGAAAATATGAAATATTGTAAATGTCTATAAATGATATTGTAAATGTATAAAATATATACTGTAACTGAATATATGAAATACTGTAAATGTCTATGAATGATACTATAAATGTATAAAACATATACTGTAACTGAATATATGAATTATTGTTAATAACTATGAATGGTACTGTAAATGTATAAAACATATGCTGTAAAACATTACCTTCGCGTCGGGTACTCATCTTTGCTACACCGTGTGATGGAACTGAAGCTGTAGAGAGCTCCGGTGGCGGTAAGACTAAGACTGCAAATTGTGGCTCCACAGGTGGATGTTGCCATTGAGGTTGATGCTCAAATTGTTCCTCCAGTCTTTGTAGCCTTTGGTCCATTGATTGGAGGATATTGTTCTACTGCTGTAAGAGGTCGCTCTGCAACTCCATGGCCTCCCTCTGTTGTTTGGACACTCTTAAAAGCTCCTAACGAATGTCAACAACATGTTTATCTAATGGAGGGGATCCGAAAGTGGTGGACGTGGATGCCGTCAATCGTCGCGAGACCTTAGGTCGGTCATCCCTCACATTAACCTCCAAATATACCTGAAGTAAAGTCATCGAAACATATCATATACGAAGATAACACAGGTCTAAGGGTAAGTCACACTTACATCAGAGCATTGCAAACCCCGTACTAGGTCAGATAAGGACTGTCCCTTACCCCGAGAATCCCAATGGAAAAATGGGGGATCTCTTTAGGGATGCTCTGGTTTCAATTTTAACTGGTGCGTCAAAAACCATGCCTATATCATTAATAGATAGATATATCAGGTACTGTAACAAATAGATATATCGTATGTAAAAGAGTACTTCGCGTACTGTAACATGCAGGTGTATCGTATGTAAAAGAGAAGTAATGCTATGATACGATGGGGTCTTTAGGTACGGCCCCGCCGTATCATCAGTCCAGACCGTTGGATTAAAAATCCAACAGTCTGTCTGTAACGACCCAAGATCCGCATTACCAGTAACCAACCGGTAACCCGAATCCTGACCCGCTAACCACGAGCCGAAACTCGAAAGGGTAAGAAAAGAAGTGCCTGAGGAGAACATATAAACAAATGTACACATCACAATTTAAAAGCATCTCAAACTGGTATAACTCAGAGCCAACATTAAAGTAAGAGTACAGTAAGAACAGGAGTAAAGTATTACTCACAACAGCAACACGAGACCAACCACAGAGAGACATAGCTCCTCGAACCTCGAAAGCAGACCACGAACCACCTGAGGGGAAGGGAGTGAGTCTCACAAAAAGAGACCCAGTAGGGCAACTAACCCCTACCGGTAACAGAGCTACTAAACAGTGCTAAACAGAAAGCAACTGTAAGTAAACGCGCACACTCTGTCAACACACACTCAGGAACCGGTAACGTAGTGCGCAACTCCCTCAGGAGCGCACTGAGAGAAACAGGAACCTCGCCGGCTCGACAACATTACAAGCACAGCACACACACAAGCTCACACGCAAGAGCTCACACACAACACTCACAAAGTAGGACTCAACTAGGGTCTGCTGTTCAGCGTCCTGAAACCACAGAGTCTCGCAACCCTAGCCACGTGTGCACACTACAGATGCTCTCTCTCACGTCTGGTCCACGACCGGTTTTTCCCCCTACGCCCGACCTAGCGGTAGAGAAGGGGCTCCACGGAGACCGGCTCAAAACCACCACAAGGAGTACGCACAGGATAGAGTCGCACTTGGCGTCCTGGCTCACTAGCGGAGAACAACCACACGCTAGTCATCTAGACGGAGTCGCACCCACGCCTAGGAAACACAACAGAAACGGGCACGCGGTAACGCAACGCGCGTACAACAGACGGAACACACTCAACGCCTGAAACTCCGTACAACCGACGGACAGCCCCGTGTCACGTCTCGACACAGTCAAACACAATACGAGCACAGGTAGAGACACTCTCTACACCTGGCGGACTGTGCTAACAAGCGGACACCGCATGTTAACACCTCAAATCACGGAAGAAGGGAAAGAACAGCTTGCTGGGAACTCACCTGCAGGTAGACGGCAGCATCGACTGTCGCTAACCAGGAAGTAAACGGCAACATAGCTTGACGTCAAGGGTAAGTAGACGACAGCATCGACTGTCGCTAACAAGAGGTAAACAGCAACCCAACGGACGTCTAAAAAGAATAGACGGTCACACTCTAGCCGTTAACCCAAACTTGACGACAAACGATCTTGTCGTTTATCTCCTACCATGAAGAACCTAACGGCAACAACCACGCCGTCAAGATCCTCCCCAAGACATTGACGGCAACGGATCACGCCGTCAACCTCACGCCTGAAGAGATCAACGTCAACATCTCTTAACGTTGACTTCTCCAGCTTCCAGCAGCTGACACAGCCACATGCCGATCCCAAAGAGAGAAATCCAGCCCTCAGACCAGGGAAATGATGAAGGAGAAACTCTCCCCCACATCACACTACACTACAGCAACACCGGAAACCACGATCCATCGCACGGATCGACCAAACCACTCAAAGTCCCGGTAAAAAGGAAAACCTCCTCAAAGCACGATTCCACGCAAATCACACGCAACAACATGAAATTAACACTACAAGAACACTAAGGGGTCGAGTCCCTACCTCTAAGCGTGAAAGAAGTCCTGCCAAACCTCAATTTGCGCCGAACCCTTAGAAGCTTCCTCGCGAAAATCGCCACCCGATCCGCTGTTTTCGCCCGATCTAACCCTGCCTCGCGCACCAAGGTCTTTCCACGAGCTCCCGCCAACCACCTGAACGAGTGAAACGAACAAAGATCGAAAAGGAGAAAAAGAGAAGGAAAAGGAGAGGAAATGGCTGCTCACGGATCTGCCCTATTTCAACAGGCACGACAGGTAGACGTCAACATCCCGAGCCGTCTATCCGAACCGCCAAAGAGTCGACGTCAAGACCGTTTGCCGTCAAGTTCATCGCAGGAACAATCCTGAACCGACAACAAATGTCTACAACGCTAGACGCCAACCCCTAGGTCAACGACCTACCCCAGGACGCCAACCCCTGATCAACGACAACACCTATGCCGTCAACCAGATCCGAACCTCAATTAGACCCGAGATGTTACACTGTCTATATTGACCGAGCAGGATCGAG
This sequence comes from Colocasia esculenta, assembly GCA_014218235.1. NCBI lineage: Eukaryota > Viridiplantae > Streptophyta > Magnoliopsida > Alismatales > Araceae > Colocasia > Colocasia esculenta. Next base: position 58,151,567 of record CM024760.1, read on the forward strand.
CATCGAGTAGGACCGAGCACCGAGCAATGAGTATTCTGAACACCCGAACATCGAGCACGAATGTACTATAGCGCTCCGCTGTTGGATTGAAATCTAACGGTTCGTACTATGCTACGGAGGTGTCGTATCAAAAGGCTCCGCCGTACCATAGCATTTCTCTATCAAAGAGTACTTCGCGTACTGTAACAGAGCGGTGTATCATATGTAAAACACTACTTCGGGTACTGTAATAGATAGATATATCGTATGTAAAAGACTACTTACACCGAGAGCGGGAACACAACGGTTAGGAAGATGGTTTTTCTAGACGGAGCTCCTATTACGGCTGTCTTCACATGCTCGTGGCACTGCTGCACTGTCGATATCATGTACTCGTGGATGGCGGCAGCCCAATTGATGCTCTTCATGTCATGGTGGTCGTCCACATATGGCAGAATGGACAACAACCCCGCTCTCCCACTTGTGGGGAAGAAGAAACAAGAACATAGAAGTGCAAACCAAAGCTTCACCGAAGTTTCAACAGCTAGCTCACCCTCTTGTGGAATGTACTCCGTAAGCTTTCGCAAGACATGTGCCTATCCATCGTTTGTTTGGATCCAAGTATGCGGAGCAAACTAGCTTTTGCCCCATCCGCCTTTAGATTGATGGGTGAACCATGACTAGGTATACCCATAACCGTTGCCAGGTCTGAAGGACGAAAAGGCAAGCTGTAGGGGTCAATCTTAAAATGATCTTCTCCTTTGAAATGTGTTATCAGATCGACTATCAGGGACATAGGGTAGGTCACCACTTCACATTTGACATACACGTGGAATGGTGAATTTCTCATTAACTTGAGATGCGTGCTCCTAAACTGCATGTCTTGCATAACGCTATAGTACCATGAAAGCGAATATCACGTATTAAATTGATTCCGATCCTTATCTGCAAAGAGAAGATAAAAAAAAAAAACATTCAGTCAATAAAGACCGGACACAGGGTAAGAAGAAAGATTACTACTTCAGACGACTTGGAGGGCGGTTTCATCCACTTCCATCGCCATTAATACTTCTTGCTCCGCTTCCACCGCAATGTGACCAATCGCCGCGTTCGTAGGAGATCCATGGCTTGCCATCGTTAGAGGGGACGGAGAGATCACTTCGGCTATAGATGTAACTCAAGGAATGGAAAAATGTAACAGAGAGGGCTAGTGCAGGAATGGCGGTGCAGGTGTATGGAGTTTCGGAATGCCTTGATAAATGCAGGGATGGGTTCGGTGGATTTGACGGAATGGCGGTGCACTGTAATGATGAACATCGTGCGGCTGAACATAATCGGTATTCCCGACGATGGGACGTCCAAGCTATCACGTCCATTCGTCTGGCGCTTTCCCGCCAACACTGCTTCCACGATACACACTCCCGCTAAATTGACCACAGCAGCTCATCTCCTCACACATGCTATTTATAGACACTACGCGCCACATTTCTATGAAAAAAAAGTCTTTCATTCGCCTTCCTCTACGACGTAATGGAATAGCTCCCTGCAAGATGTACATTTGGAGATCAAAGTTTCGATCTTTTCATAGGGAGGGACATGGAATTGGCGTCCACACATGCGAGGGTTTCAGAAAGGTTGGGTATAAACATGCAGGAAAACATGCTGAAGTATCTTCTTCCCATTGATGGCCACGTGAACGGGTGCTGCATGACGATGGGGATGTCCAAGCTATGTTTGATCTTCACAAGTGTCAAGGAACAACATTCATAAATCTACACATTCATGCGGTGTGTTGCCCAGCTAGCAAGCCTAGAGGGGGGGGGGTGAATGAGATTCTTTAAAATTCGATTATCTAAACCTGCCAACAAAAATGATCAACACAGAAGACTACGATCGATTGTTAGTGTTAGTAGTATAGAAGATAACAAGCACACAAAACAAGCACACTACACGGGATTTTTATCCTGGTTCGGACCTCCTCTCCATAAGTGTCCTACGTCCAGTCCCTGTGCAACAACTCAGGATACCACTACCTAAGGGTACAGTCCCCCTTAAGGACACTTACACATCTAGCCACAGCTGGCCTTCTCTTCTCAACCAGAAGAGGTACAATACACCTTGAACCTCAGGTCTTCCTTCTATTCGAGGGAACGCAACCACTTGTCAACTACAGGTCCTCTCTTCAACCTAGAATAGGAACAACACAATAAAGTGTTGAAGAGAAGGACAAGCCCCTAGACCAAGCTAATAGAACAGTGCTTGATCTGAAGCAAGAACTGAGAGACGGAGATCTATAAAGAGGAACTCTCTCAGTACACAAACGCTCTCTCAAAGATTTACACTAGACACAGAGAGCTAAGAGCTTAAGCGATGGAATGAGGCTTGGCTCTTTTCTGGTGCTCGACAAATTCTCTGATGAAGGCTCGAAAAGAATTACTTTCGTATATTCTCCGTTGTGTCTATTGGAGTCTTCAGTTCTTCAATATATATTGTCCTTTGAAAAGTAGTCGTTGAAGTATCTGTTGTCTTAAGCTCTGGTATACGTTAGACTGCATGGTATTGTAGAATTCCAATCAATGGTCCTTTACGTTCCATGCATGCAAATAGAAGATCCTTCTAGATATCCTTTATCTTTCATTTTGTCCAACGTTGTAAATGGTTGTTCTGTCAGAGACCTACACACAATAAATGCTGAAAGATAGACAGCTACGCTGTCTCTGTTTGTCAGTCAACGTTAGAACGAATATACATAAAGTAGAAATGTCATTCTGCTTTCTAAAAAGATGTTTCCAATATAAGCATAGGAATAGAAGATATCTGAGCATGCATTGTGCAGTGAAATGTTCAGTCATAATAAATGAATGGATATCAAGAAAAGCGGGAAGACTTTGACTTTCAAAAACATTTGAAATATGTTTAAATAACAAGTCGTTGTAATGAAATCGTTATGAGTATGACTTATGAAAATGTTGAGTGAATGAGTCGTTGTTTATGTAGATCGCTACACATGAGTAAGTAAATCAATACAGTCATAACCAAATCGTTGTAGAGACAAATCGTTATGAGAATATAAGCAAACCATTATGAACAAGTCGTTATAACTAAATCGTTGTAAACAATCGTTATGGAATATAAGCAAACCATTATGAACAAGTCGTTATAACTAAATCGTTGTAAACAATCGTTATGAGAATATAAGCAAACCATTATGAACAAGTCGTTATAACCTAATCATTATAAGCAAGCCGATGCGAATGATCGTTATAACCAAATTTATGTGAACAAATCGTTATGACTAAATAGTTATAAGTAAATCGATGTGAATGAATCATTATGACCAAACCGAGTCATTATGTAACATATCAAGTCGTTACGACGATCGAGTCGTTACGACGATCGAGTCGTTGTGTAACTTATCAAGTCGTTACGACGATCGAGTCGTTGTGTAACTTATCGAATCGTTACAGTGACCAAGTCATTGTGACTGCAAATCGTTATACTCACTTAACAAGTCGTTGTGACTGTAAATCGTTATACTCACTTAACAAGTCGATGTGAGTGCAAATCGTTGTACTCACTTAACAAGTCGTTGTGAGTGCAAATCATTATACTCACTTAACAAGTCAATGTGAGTGCAAATCGTTGTACTCACTTAACAAGTCGATGTGAGTGCAAATCATTGTACTCACTTAACAAGTCATTGTGAGTGCAAATCGCTATACTCACTTAACAAGTCAATGTGAGTGCAAATCGTTGTACTCACTTAACAAGTCGTTGTGAGTGCAAATCGTTGTACTCACTTAACAAGTCGTTGTGAGTGCAAATCGTTGACTTGAAATCGACATGGCACTTATGAAGTCATTATGCTATGCAGTAACTTATGAAATCGTTATGCTATGCAGAAATCGTTATGCTTTCAAAGCGAGTCGATGTGTACTTAGTCAAAATTCATGCTTTGAACTTTAAATACTTCAATGTAAGAAATACATACATAGTTACTTTATTTCGCCTGATTTACTTCTTGTGCCTAAGCTTCATGAAACTTGTTAGATAACACTTAATTGAAGTTTTGTTAATCACCAAAATAGATATATAATTCATGAAATTATATGGGAATGAGCTGATCATCAATCTCTCCCTTTTTGGTGATGACAAAACAAAACAAGGATACAGATAGTTCTGAAATAAAACCTAAGTAACTTTGCTAATAAAAATAAAGAGAATTCAATAAAGAATTCAATTTCCCCCTTTATGTGTATTTCAGAAGTATGATATTTATATTTCTCCCCCTTTTTGTCATTAAGCAAAAAGATAAAGCAATGAGACAAAGACAAAAGAGAAAAGATAAGTGAGATCAAAGAACTGTTCTATTTATCTTGAGGGGGTACAGGAGGTAGAAAGCAGGAGACAGAAGAGAGGCATGCCATTGTATAATGGGCAAAGCCTTGCGTTCCTGCTCCTCAAATAGGCTTGAAAAGTCCCAAAAGTGATAGAATAAGATGACCCCATGTCAGGAAGCATTCTTTTGATATGAAGTTTGCGCTGAGCATCTATAAAGGTGCCATATTCATCATTGCCAAGAGAGACCTTGAAGGTAGTGAAAGAGCTAAAGCTGGCAAACCGAAGAAACTGGTTGATCTTGATAGGGTAGTGGATCTGATGCTGCAGGAGATCTTTCTTCAAAGCCACAAAAAGTTTGTACCGCTCTACCCACTGAGCATGGGCTCTTGAACCAAATTGATGGAATTCAAGTCTAAAAAGGCTTCAGCCGAGAGAGAAGGCTTGCTTGCCTTAAACAAGGAGCTGTTCAAAGTTGCCAGCTGAAGGGCAGACTGGTTGTAATGTTTTTCCTAATCGGTGGGAGAGAGCCTTTCACTTTCATATAGAAGAGGGGCAAGAACCTCAGAAGTGATATGGCCTAGGTGAAATTCCCAGAAGAGGAATCTTTGAAAGGAGGGGAGACGACCCTGCTGAGCTAAGATTCTTCCCATTACGCGAGCAAATCTCTCAAAGATAACAGGACCAACTGATGAGTCCATGACCAAGGAATGCAGTTTGGAGAGAAACACAATTTCTGGTATTTTCAGGGTATTGAATCCACTTTGAAAGAACAGTTAACTAGACTTTCAACTTTAAGCAAAGCAACGGCTCCCTGGAATTGACCCAACTGAACTTCAGGCAATTGTGGAGATAACGATAGTCATTGAAGAGCTGGAAGTACCGGATGAGTTTTATTTCCTTTTGAATGAAGGGCGCCCAGGTAGACTTGTGATGAATGACAACCACTCAGAGAGAGTGAGTGGGTGATCCGGGGTGGAAACCGATCGGACTTTGCAAGTAGAAACTTCCTGTAGAGAGCCTTGTGCCCCTTGGCCCACTAATCTTCAGATTTGCATTTAGCCATTTGGAAGATTTTAGATTGCTCAGCTTTGGAGATGTGGCAATAGGGAAGAACACATTGAGATGATCAGTTAGATTAAGATAAGGAACACAAAAAATGGTGGCAATGATACATTTTGGAGATATTCACAATAGATGGGTTTTCTTCGATTCTCAACAGTGAGGGAGAACTAGAGAGGAGGAAATTTATGTTCGGTGGGAAGAGCAGGAGTGTTGGAGAGTTTCCTCTTTTTAGAAATAGGACTAGGAGAGCTAGTTCTGTGGACATGGGAACCAACTTCTAGAACTGAGTGGATTGTGGTAATTTCCAACTCATCCTCGAATTGTTTGAGAAATGGACCTTCAAGTTGTGCACCTTCAGGTATAAAGGTAACAAAGGAGGGAGGAGTAGGAGGATGAAGAAATGACTGATGGGTAGGAGGAGGTATGATGGATGGTCCAGCTGAAGAAGGACTAGAAGAGGATGAGGCTCCAGCTGAGGAGGAGGCTGGAGGGTTTTCAATGATAGGAGAAGGTGGAGGAATGGATGTGGAGGTGGTAGGAGATGAGGAGGATTCAGAAGGAAATGGTGTTGGAGATGAGATGGTGCGAGGCATGGGTTGTTTGAAGGTGATAGGTGCTGGAGGAGCTGTGGATGAAGATGGTGGTGAAGGAGGGTGTTGGATCAAGCCCCTACCATTGCACCAAAAGCTCGAGCTGGTAGTGAAGGTGGACCGTATTTCCTTAAGGTGGCCCAAAGCCCCACATCAACGCTGTGGTCGACCTGAGGGGCTTCGCACAGGGCTGTTAGTCCCTGCGGCGAGATGGGTTGTCAGACCCGATGTGACTACACACACCGATCCCAGGCCAGCATGTAGTAACAGTGATTCCCTAAGGGAGTCGATGGCAATTAACCAACAAACTCCCCCCCAGCGACACCTGGGGGAATCGAACCCACAACCTCGCTCTGATACCACTTGTAGGAATGTCTTGAGGAATAGAAAATTCAGCTTCTTCATGCTCCACATGTGTGGCATCTTCATCATCTTCATTTTCCATATCATCTTGATGTGCATGACCCAAGCGCCTTGTTATCTGATTACCCTCAATCTGATATTCATATACTTTTCCAGAAAGTTTCTATTGTATACTGAGCTTGGGAGGAGTTGTTCCTGAACCTCATCGGAGAGATCAATCTTATGATAGATGAAAACCTTTGTGAGAAAACCAGCATATGGAAGCTTTCTCTTGTACCGCTTCTTGCAAATAAGGAGTAGCCCCAGCATGAGATTAGGAAGACTAACTTGAACAACAGTAAAAATTGTTGCAAATAGAAAGTGATGCACATTTGTCACTTCATCCTTGCCCCTGCCTTCAGATAAATGATAGAAGTGATAATATGATGAAACACACACTGAAATGGTGGGAACATATTTGCATTTATCTTAGTTCCAGCAATAAAGTGCATCGATGAATCTTCAGTCATCATGTAAAAAATTTTCTTACTGTTGTAATCTCCCTTTTTGATCTCTCCAAGCCTAGGAACACCTAGGGCTTCACTTAGCATCTTCACTGTGAGTGCTATTTTTACCCCCTTGACAACAGTGAACTGCTTCTTGTTCTCTTGAAACATATTGTTGTAAAATTCTTGAACTAATGAACAATAGAAGCCCTCATTGTATGACATTAGTTCAAGCCAACCTTGCGTTGCAAAAGACATTTGCAGAAATGAAAGAGGGGCTCAAGATCATCAAAATCTACAATGTGTGGAGGTAGTATACCTCTCCCAACATGTCGCATTGGAGGGGGCACATGAGGTTCCTCAGCTACACACTGCTTCTCCCTTCCTCGTCGCTGGCTAGATCCTTCTCCTTGCTCAAGAATGCGCCGAGGACAATGAGCCACTCTCTTCTTGTTCATCATCGAGATAGGAGGAGAGGTGGATACCCAAAGAGAAGATTCCACGCCGAGATCAGGGCGATGAGAACAGGGAATGCGGCTGGGGCTTAGGTTTTCTGTGAACAAAGGTGATGAAGGAGAAGAAGATGGTGTGGAAGGGTAATGGGGTGAAGAGGGATGTGGTCGTTGGTGAAGGATGAGAGGAGAAAGGGGAAAACGGCTAGGGTTAGAGGGAAAAGGGGAAAGATAGTAAGGGGGGTTGGTTGGATGGCTATTAAAACCCCCCCGAAAGCGGTCAACCGCCGGGTGGGCGCGGTCGACCACCTGCAAGCAGGCGAGCAGACTAGCACCCTAGCAAAAGTGGTCGACCGCTTAGTGTTGGAGCGGTTCACCATTTTTCCCAGGCGATAGGGAAAAACACAGTGCACATTTTTTTTTTTTTGAGTGTGGGGTTTTCATTAATTGTTCAAAGTGTGATTTGAGGCTCAAAAAGAACTCAAGAGCATTTCAAAATTAGCCCTTTAACACCCTCCTTTATCTTGTTAACTCATTTTCGTTTCATGGCATAATGACTTGCAATTATTTAAGACAATAAGGATGGTTTATGAACAAAATATCAAGGAGGTCTGAATTAACAATATATTAACATGCATCACACAAGGGTTGTAGAAGCACTCAAAAAGTCATTCAAGCATTCAATCATTTCAATGATATGCATTGATATTTACTCTACTTTGCACATGCCCAACTCTCTATGAATAGTGGTGAACCTATCCTCACTAAGTGGTTTGGTGAAGATGTCTGCTAGTTGATGTGTAGTGCTAATGAAGACTAACTCAAAATCATTTTTGGCTACGAGATCCCTAAGAAAATGATGACGAACTTCAATATGCTTTGACCGTGAATGTTGGATTTGATTTTGGACAAGTTTATTGCACTGGTATTATCGCACATTATAGGAACACATTTCAAATCAACATGATAGTCAATTAGCTGGTGTTTGATCCAAAGTACTTGAGCACCACAACTTCCGGCGGCTATGTATTCAGCCTCGGCCGTTGACAGTGCCACATAATGTTGTTTCTTGGAGGCCCATGAGACTATGCATCCTCCAAGAAATTGACAACTTCCGCTTGTACTTTTCCTATCAATCTTACAACCAGCATAATTGGCATCGGTGTAAGCAATCAACTTAAGTTCACAGCAATAGGAAACCACAAACCAAGATCAATGGAGTGAATGAGGTATCTGAAAATTCTCTTAACTGCAATAATATGTGACTCTTTTGGACAAGATTGAAATCGAGCACATAAGCCTACACTGAACTGAATGTCGGGTCTGCTTGCAGTAAGATATAGCAAAGAGCCTATCATACCTCGATACAGCTTTTGGTCAACTGATTTACCTTGCTCATCTTTGTCTAACTTGATTGTTGTTGCCATGGGAGTTGTAAGAGGTTTTGCATTCTCGAATCCAAACTTCTTCAATATCTCCTTGATGTATTTCATCTGATTTATAAAGATTCCTTAATTTGCTTGCTTGATTTGAAGTCCCAAGAAGAAGGTTAGCTCACCCATTAAGCTCATCTCAAATTCCCCCTGCATAAGCTTGGCAAAATCTTCACACAACAAATCATTAGTAGCACCAAAAATTATGTCATCCACATACACTTGTACTACCAAGATGTCCTCTTTGCAAGTTTTTATAAAGAGAGTAGAATCAACTATGCCTCTTTTAAAACCTTTTTCAAGCAAGAATGAACTCAATCTATCGTACCATGCTCTGGGTGCTTGCTTTAAGCCATACAGAGCCTTTTGAAGTTTAAAAACATGATTTGGATTTTTGTGATCTTTAAAGCCTGGGGGTTGTTCAACAAACACATTTTCTTTAATGAAACCATTTAAGAAGGCACTTTTCACATCCATTTGAAAAAGTTTAAAATTCATGGAACATGCAAATGCTAACAAGATTCGAACTACTTCCAGTCTTGGAACTGGAGCAAAAGATTCTTCAAAATCAACCCCGAATTCTTGGCAATAGCCTTTGGCAACAAGCCGGGTTTTATTCCTAATGACCACACCCGTTTCATTCATTTTGTTTCGAAACACCCTCTTTGTTCCGATAACGAGATGATCCTTAGGACGTTGCACTAGAGTCCACACATTGTTTCTTTCGAATTGGTGTAACTCTTCATGCATTGCCAAAATCCAAGAGTTATCTTGAAGAGCTTCTTCAACACATTTTGGCTCAATTTGAGAAATCAAAGCAATGTAATCTTGTTCCATTACCTGTCTATGGGAGGACCTTGTTCTCATACCTTCTGATGGCTCACCAAGAATGTTTTCAGCTGGATGACTTTCATTATCTTCCAAGCTCTTGGTAACTCAGTGTGGGTCTTTTCTTGCTCTTGAAGTGTTTCTATACTTGGATCACTTTGAGTTGCATTGAAATCTTGTGTTGGATCATCCAAGTTAAGTTGCACATCAATTCTGGCGGAATGACATCTTTTCCTTTGTCTTGTGAGCTTTGCTTATCCTTAGAATGAGATTGATTTGTTTCCTCCTCATCACAATCCCTTTCATCCAAACAATCATTAGATTCATCGAAGATGACATGAGGACTTTCTCAACAACTAAGTTCTTCTTATTAAATACTCGATAAGCTCTTGAGTTAGAAGAGTATCCAAGGAAAATACCTTCGTCACTTCGTGTATCAAACTTACCAAGATCCTTCTTACCATTGTCAATGATGAAGCAATGACAACCAAATGGCATGAGATGAGCAATTGTTGGCTTCTTTCCCTTGAACAACTCGTATGGGGTCTTTTTGAGTATGGGTCGTATCATCGCGCGGTTGACAATATAACAAGCTGTGCTTACCGCCTTCGCCCAAAAGTATCTTGGCAGGTTGTTCTCGCTAAGCATCGTCCTTGCCATATCTACAAGGGTACAGTTCTTCCTCTCCACAACTCCGTTTTGTTGGGGTGTCCTAGGAGAAGAAAATGATGAGTGTACCCATGTTCATTGCAAAAAGCATCAAATTCCATATTCTCAAACTCCTTCCCATGATCACTTTGAATGCATGTGATTAGATAGCCTTTTCATTCTGAATCTTTTTACAGAATTTTCAAACTCATGCAAGGCATTGTTCTTGTGAGCAAGGAAAAACACCCAAGTATATCGTGAAAAATCATCAACAATGACGAAACCAAAACTCTTACCACCTAGACTTAAGGTCCTTGTGGGGCCAAACAGATCTAGGTGTCTGAGTTCCAATGGACACGATGTTGAAACAATATTTTTTGGTTTGAAAGATATTTGTGTTTGTTTACCTTTAGCACAGGCTCCACATATCTTGTCACTTTCAAACTTTAATTTAGGCAAGCCTTTGACTAGATCATGCCTAGACAATTTGGAGATAACCCCAAAACTAGCATGTCCAAGTCGGCAGTGCCACAACCAAGTATCATTTTCACTTCTAGCCATTAAACAGAAATCATCGATAGACACCTCGTCAAGATCAATTGTATATACATTGTTATTTCTATGTCCTACAAACTTTATTTCATTGGATGCTTTATCTACAATTGCACAAAAAGAAGCTTCAAAAACTACCTTGTAACCCTTATCACACATTTGACTTATGCTTAGTAGATTGTGATTGAAACCTTTCACAAGTAAGACATTTCAATGGAGTTGGTAGAGTCCTTACCATGTTGCCAATACCAATGATTTTACCTTTGTCATCACCACCAAAAAATACCTCACTCCATCTTTGACTTGTAGATTAGTGAAATGTGATCTATCTCCGTCATGTATCTTGAACATCCACTGTCTAGGTACCACTTTTCGCCGTTGCTTCAAGACACACCTACAAGATAGTCATTTCTTATCCATGGATTTTGGTACCCAAATACTTTGGGTCCATGAGATTTAGTCATTTGTTTCACCAAGTCTTTTCTAATCCAAATAGTTTTGACTTTATGAGCATTTCTTTTGATCCAACAATGAACACATCACGCCCTTTTTTACCACAGTAATGACATGTAATGTTAGGAACAATCATGTGTTTAGTGTCATTGTGACCATGAACATGTGTGCTATGGTGAGCATGAACTGATGGATAAGTGTGTGTAGCATGCACAAATGATGTAGTCAATTTATCTTGAAACTTGCTCTTCTTAGTTGGCATGTACCCAAGACCTTCTTTTTGAAAATTCACTCTTAATCCTAGCATGGTGTCTAAGTTGTTTTTTCCTTTTACAAACCTAGACAGGGTATGATTAAAATCTTCAATTTTTTAAACTTTGCAAATAAGCTCGTTTTTCAATTCAGAAAGATCCTTTTCAAGTAAGACATTTTTTTCAAGCAATGTTTCATTATTTCTTTTAATTCACTATTTTGCAAGTTCAAGGCTTGGATTTTATCGGTGCTCTCATGATCATGAACCATGTGTTCAATCTTTCCTTTTAGACCTCTGTTTTCACTCTTTAGCTTCTTGTATTTTTCATACAAGTTTTCATATGTGATTTCCCATTGGTCATTGGAAATAGAAATGGTTTCAGAATTACCTCACTTGATTCTTCTTCTTGAGCCATCAAGCAAACACTAGGCTCGTTGTTTTCTTCTTCACTTGAAGTCCCCTCTTCCTCATCGTCCATGTTGCGATCATAGCCTTGGGCTTCCTTCTTGTATCTTTCTTGAATTTTCTTTGTAGATCTGGACATTCTCCTCTCATGTGTCTAGGCTTTTTGCACTCATAGCAAATAATTTCTTCCTTCTTGCTTGACTCCCCCTTGCTTGGAGAGTTCTTCTTCATTTGCCTCTTGTAGTTTTGTGAGCCTCTTCTCTTCATCTTGAAGAATTTTCTAACTTGACTTGTGATCATGGTGATGTCATCTTCATCGTCTTCCTCTGACTCATCCTCTGCACTTGATTCTTTAGAGCAAGATGCGACCTTCAAGGCAAGTGCCTTCTTCTTCTTTGATTCATCTTCATTTCTCTTCATGTTAATTTCGTAGGTCATCAGCGATCCTATGAGTTCTTCCAGTGTTAGAGTTGTCAATTTTTTTGAATCCTCTATGACTGTAGCTTTGGTGTGCCACGCCGGTGGCAGTGACCTCAACACCTTCCTCACCAACTCAGTATTTGAGTATTCCTTGCCAAGGCCTTTCAGTCCATTTGTTATCTCAGTGAGACGAGTGAACATTTCTAAAATTGTTTCATCTGACTTCATTTTAAACAGCCCATAGCCGTGCACTACAGATTTGCTTTGGTCTCCTTTACTTCAGATGTTCCTTCATAGATAAGCTTCAGTTTGTCCCACATTTCTTTCCCTGATGTGCACATTGAAACACATGAATATTCATTAGGATGCAGCGTACATTGCATGATATTCATTGCATTGAAGTTAATGCAAGATTTCTTGATCTGATCTTCTGTCCATTTTTCTTCATCTTTGGGCAACGGATAAGGGCCTTTATCCACCACTTTCCACACCTCATAATCTTGAGATCTAAGGAAAACATACATCCTATTTTTCCAATAGGGGTAGTTTGTTCCATCAAAAAATGGAGGGCAGTGGATAGAGTGTCCCTCTGGGATCAAACCTCTATTTGCCATAACTAGGATTTCTCAAGGTCGTTAGACCACAAATAAATAGAGCCTTAGCTCTGATACCAACTGAATGCCCGATAGTATGGAAAACCAAGAGGGGGGTGAATTGAGTTTGCTCAATAATTAAACTGAGCAATACTCCAAATTGATTCCACAACAGAAAATAGTCCCAAGAGGAGCAATGATGGACAGTGGCACAACTTAGCACAGATTCAAAATGCAAACCACATGTCTAAGATGGCAAGACCAGGCCAGATCTATTGATATGCTAAAGAGATATCCAACAAACTCATATAAAAGCAGAACACAAGAAGGGGATAGAAGAAATGGATGAGCAAACCACTGCGCAAAGATTTTTAGGTGGTTCGACCTCACCCAAGTGAGATCCACATCCACCCCTTCACAACTTGTGAAGGCTTCACTATCCTGGCCAAGGATCTACAACACACACACACACAAACACGGAGTGTCCCTGTACTCCAAGGATGCGAAATGCACCCAACAACTCACACACACACTATGGCCTCCCACACACTGTAAATCTGAAGTTAAGAGTGTTGATCTACACAATAAGCTCAAGAAATAACGTATGCACAGATAAGGGAAGCTAAGATAGACGAAATCCTCCTTGTTAGCCCATCAATGTTGTTGTAGGTTGATCCCATTGCTTCCAGCTTGAAGCCTTCACAGCATCTTCACGTTGCAGATCTCCCCCTTTGTCAATGGCCCATCAAACTTCCAGAAACTCCATGGATCTTCCAGCTTGTGTTCAGATCTTCAAGGATGCTCACGTCCCAGCTTAGCCCCAACACTTCAAGCCTTCAAATCTACAAGATCAGAGCAAAAGGGGCACAAAAAGCAAGAACCATGGACGAGAGAGCTTAGATGGTGGCGGATGGGAGAGAGGTAGAACCAGAAAAGGATGAGAATATTTCCCTTCTCTTACCCCCCAATGGTGAAAGAGTAAAAGGTATATATATGGGAGAGTGTTAGGGTTAGAGAATCTCACTCAAAGAGGCTGCACGTGAGAGCAAAAAGTAGCAAACGGCCGGAAGCGGTCGACCTTGAACATGGGGCGGTCGACCTAAACCAAACAGGGCCAAAAAATCATCTCCATGTGAAAAGCGGTCCACCGCTTTCTTATGGGGCGGTCCACCTCCAGACAGTCTGTGCAGGAACCCATTTCTGGGAAAAATGGTGGAGTCCCATGTTCTTCTTTGCATTCACTTTGAACCTGCTCAAAAAACTTTGCACAAGCTTTGCAAATCTTAAATATGGGTTAGTGATCATCATAGAAAAATTTGATGACAATTGGAGATGTGTATGTAAGGTTAAGCTCAGTTTATTTACATGTATCAAAGGAAAAACGCATGTTAACTAACAACCATTTTTCCATCATCAAAATCCATGTCTGGGAGCTAACAGAGGGGCTAGAGTTTGAAGAGGAGAAGGAACAGGAGGCTCTAGAGCTACAACCTCTACTTCTGCCCTGACAGGTTCAACCTCGGTGACCACTGCCCTGGTTGGCTCTGACATATCCTCAGCTGGCCCTAATGGCTCAGATTTCTCAGCTGCCACCTCTTCAACAACTACAGGCCCTGATGGCCCAAGCTCCATAGCCTCTGCTGACCCTTCTGCTGCCACTTCTTCAACAGTTCTTGGCCCTGATGGCCCTGCTGCTAACAGGTGCTGTAGGAGGAGTAGCAGAAGGGGCATTTGTGGACTGCGCCCTCACCAAATCAGTAAGTGCAGTTACAGACTCCTTAATGCTAATGAGCTCACTTCGCACCCATCTGACTGCATTTCTGACCATGCTCATTTCCTTAGCTAAAGTACTCTGGCTTATAAAGATAGATGCAATATCTGATTGCACAGAGCATAATATTTTTCCTTGTTCATCCAATCTTTCAACAATAGGCTTCATGTTGATCTTTAGTTTGCTCTTCTGCAGCCTCTTATGTGGCTTCCTGGTGAGTAAAGGGATCTCAGGAGCCACTCTTTTCCTTTGCCACTTGCCCTAGCAACGGGCTCCACAGAATTAACATGTGCCTCTTCATCTGAGGCGCTTTCCACAACTCCTTCTTGAAACTGATTATCAATAGAGGCACTAGCAGTGTGCTCCCCCTGAGGTGCAGCTTCCTTTGCAATTGACTGCTCCCCCTCAATAAGAGCATCCTCCATAATAACATCTTGAATGTGGCCTGGTGCCACAACTTTAGCTTCTTGATCACCACTGATAACTGGCTCCCCCTGAGTGCTGGTTATAGAGTCCAGCACATCCCGAAGTATTGATGCTACCACGGAGGAGGGAGAGACAACCTCTGAAATTTGCCAATGGGCTCAATGAGCTCTGGAGGAATGTCCTCAATCCTGCTGCTGCTGACCATGAGTCTTCAACTCTGATCTTGCTACATTTCCTTGGACCTCTACTACTGCTGCTGCTACTGGTTCCCCCTGAATCACTGGAATACCTTCCCTGACCACTTCTTGTTGCTCTTGAATTGGTGACACTTCTGCCCTGGCATCTTCTTGCTCAATTTGAACTTCTGGTGCTACTGCTGCTGCCTCTTCTTGGACTTCTTGGGCTTCGCCAATAATGGCCTCACCCAGCGACTGAGGTCTTTGTCCAAATACCAGCAACCAGTGAGAATCCACTTTTCTTCAAATTTCGGCACTTAATTGCATGCCCCATTTTTTCAGAGATCTCACTACTTAGACTGATGCTGTGGTATTGGAAAATCTTCGTCAAAAGATGAGCATAGGGAAGAGAGACATTGAACGTGTTCTTCTTATCCCAGATTTGAGCAGTTGCATACTTCATCCTCTCAAAGATAACTTCTGCCATATTTACACTTTGGTTCTAGATGGCCCAGAACATTATATCTGAATCCGCCTTGGTGCAAGAAGAAAAAGTGCGCTTCTAGGGACCAAGATCTGGCAAACTACAAAGTGAAAGATCCTATTGAAGCCATTCAACTGATTTATATCAATTTTGCCATCTTTCAATTTGTCTTCAGTCTCGATGATACCTAAACCTTTAACATTGATATCGACAGTGTTTACCCCACTGTGACAGGTGGTAGACACACCAAACAATGATTCCAACAGCTCATATGAGATACGAATATGGGTTCCTTTGACCATGGATGTGAAGGACCCATCCTCTTCAACTTTCAGACAAACATAAAAAGCTTTTACCAACTCCGGATAACTTGCCTCAGAGAAAGTCACCATCTGCGTCCACTTCATCCTCTGCAACATGGCCACAATACTATGCATTCCATTTTTCTCCAAATCTACTATATCAACAGCTTTTTTGCCGCACACATTCGTCTTCACAAAAGCAAACCTTTCTTGCTGTTCAGCTATGAGGAAAGCAGCGCTGTAGCCCCCAATGACGCTGGAAGCTCCAGAAACGGCCATGGTTTTGAGCAGGAAGAGGTTCTGGGTGATTGAAAAGAGGATTGGAGCAAAAACCCTCAAGAAAGTTTGAGCGGGAAGGAATGAATGCTTTGAAATTGCACGAAGTCGATGCTGGAGTAGATAGGGTTTATCGTCTCAGGTGAGTCGAAAGAGATGAGAGAGAAGGATGAATCGTTACGACGCAGATTTTGGATTATATCAAAATAAAGGTAAAGTGCTTTTTGAGGAGATCGAGCCATAAATGCAGAAAACGACAAAGGTGATAGGTTCGAGAAGAATAAACACTTTTACAATACTAAACCATCATAGATTTTTATGACGCAAGTGATTTTTAAGGATTTAGCTTAATTTAGGAGAGAATAATTGAAAATCTGAAATGAATATTATTTCAGTTATTTGCAGACAATTCTATCACAAATTACACATACCTAATTCCCTTCTAAGAGACGTAAATCTCTCTTCAGGTAAGGCTTTTGTGAAAATATCAGCCAACTGATTTTGCGTGTCAATAAATGAAATATCTATGTTGCCATTTGCCACATGATCACAAATAAAATAATATCTAACCTCTATGTGCTTTGTCCTTGAATGCTGTACTAGATTCTTGGTGAGATTTATCGTACTAGTGTTATCGCACAGTAAGGGGATTGTCTTGATGTGTAGCCTATAATCCTCAAGTTGCTGCTTAATCCATAAGAGTTGTGTACAACAGCTTCCAGCAGCCACGTACTCAGCTTCAGCTGTTGATAGTGCTACTGAATTTTGCTTCTTGAGGACCATGAGATCAGACATCCTACAAGAAATTGACAACAACCACTGGTGCTTTTTCTATCTATCTTGCATCCAGCATAGTCAGCATCAGAATATCCTACTAATTAATTTCACAAGATTTTGGATACCATAGACCTAGAACATGAGTCTTAGTTAAATATCTAAAAATCCGTTTGACACTAATTAGGTGAGACTCTCTAGGATCTGTCTGATACCTAACACACATGCATACACTAAACAATATATCAGGTCTACTTGCTGTCAAATAAAGTAATGAACCTATCATACCTCTGTAGAGCTTTTAGTCTACTTTCTTACCATCCTTGTCACTATCTAGCCTTGTAGATGTGCTCATTGGTGTCGATAGTGGCTTGGCGATTGCAAAACCAAACTTCTTTGGTAGATCTTTGGTGTACTTGCCTTGACAATATTGAATCCTTCTTTTTCTTGCTTGATTTGCAATCCGAGGAAGTAGTTAAGCTCCCCCATCATGCTCATTTCAAACTCTCCCTGCATAAGCTTTTCAAAATACTTGCAAAGAGATTCATCAGTGGAACCAAATATTATATCATCAATAGATTTGTACAAGTAACACATTTTTAACTTTAGACTTAATGAATGGTGCTATCTACTTTTCCTCTAATAAAACTATGATCTAACAAAAATGCACTTAAACGTTCATACCATGCTCTGGGTGCTTGTTTCAAACCATATAAAGTCTTGTGCAATTTAAATATATGATTTGGAAAATCGATATCATCAAAACTGGGAGGTTGTTCTACATAAACTTTCTCCTTTATAACTATTTAGAAAAGTTGATTTTACATCCATTTGAAAATTTTTAATCCAATGCTGATGCATAAGCAAGTAAAATCATAATTGCCTCAAGTCTGGCTACTAGTGCATAGTTTCATCGAAATCTATGCTTTTCTCTTGAGAATAGCCTTAAGCTACCAGTCTGGCCTTGTTTCTTATGATCACACCAGCTTCATCCATTTTGTTCCTGAACACCCATTTGGTGCCAATCACAGGATGATCTGATGGTCTCGGAACAAGGGACCATACTTGGTTTCTTTTGAACTGATTAAGTTCATCTTGCATGGCTAATATCCAAGATTCATCAGATAGTGCTTCACTGATTGTCTTAGGCTCTATTAGATACAAAAACTAAATAATCACAGGGGATTACGTTCCTCTAGTTCTTACCCCAACTGATGGATCTCCTATAATGTTATCCAATGGATGATCTTTCTTGTATCTCCATTCCTTTGGAAGATTATCATGTGATATATCTTTTTGTTGTAGATCTTCCAAGGGTGGATCTTCCTTGTCCTCAATGGATGTATTCTTTAACTTCTTGGACAGTTCATTTGTATCATCAATATCACTATCTACCTCCTTTCTCAAGGAAGGGTTAGTTTCATCAAAATAACATGCACTGTTTGTTCAATTAATAAACTATGCTTATTAAATACTCTATATCCTTTGGGTTTAGAAGCATACCCCATAAATATACCTTCATCGGACTTTGAATCCAACTTACCAATATCTATTTTTCTATTGTTGTGAATAAAGCATGGACATCCAAAGATTCTGAAGTGACTAATCTTTGGCTTCTTCTGTTTGTAAAGCTCATATGCAGTCTTCTTCAGGATTGGCCTGATCATCACTCTGTTGATTATATAGCATGCTGTGTTAATAGCTTCGGCCTAAAAATATCTTGGTAAATCATAGTCTGACAACATTGTTCTAGCCATGTCCAATAAAGTTTGATTCTTTCTCTCAGCAACTCCATTTTGTTGTGGTGTCCTTGTGCTGAGAAGTTGTGCTCTATCCCTTGATCATCACAGAACTTAGCAAATCTTTCATTTTGGAACTCTCCTCCATGATCTGATCGGATGCTGATGATGCTATACTTTTTGTCCTTCTGAACCTTCCTACTGAAACTTACAAAACTGTCAAATGTGTTGTCCTTATGCTCCAGGAAGGATACCCAAGTGAATCTGGAGTAGCCATCCACTATGACAAATCCAAAGTTCTTTCCTCCAAGACTTGTGGTCCACATGGGTCCAAACAAATCCATGTGCAATAATTCCAAAGGTTTTGAAGTTGTTACCACTGTCTTTGACTTGAAGGATAACTTAGTGTGCTTTCCTTTTGCACACAGCCACAGACACTATCCATTTTTGTGCTTACTTTGGGTAGGCATTCCACCAAATTTCTCGTGATTAACTTTCTTATGCCATCCAAGCTACAATGACCCAATCTTCGGTGCCAAAGTTCAGTTGACTGCTCTTTGTTTGCTGCCAGATAGACATCTTGATCTTTCGAGTCTTCTAGATGAAGTACATATAAGTTCTTTTCCCTACAGACTTCAAACATGACTGCACCATCCTTCATGATACTGCACTTTGATTCCTGAAACTTGATCTGATGTCCTTTGTCACACAGTTGGCTGATGCTGATAAGATTGTGTTTGAGTCCTTTTACACAAAGTATATCTTCAATGAGTATTTTTCCTTTACTGCCAACTAATCCGCAACCTATGACTGTCCCTTTTCCATTATCTCCATATGTCACTGTACCTTGTTCAGCTTCAAGGTGAGAGAACAACTTCCTGTTACCAGACATATGTCTTGAGCACCCACTATCCAAGTACCATTTAGATGCTCAAGACTTCCCTGCAATGAAAACACTAAGCTTTAGGTACCCAAGTTCTTTTGGGTCCTGATGGATTAGTATCATCAATTTTCCTCTTAATTATCCATCTTTTATGCTTAGTTGGACATGTTATTTTATTATGACCTAATTTGTTGCAGTGACTACAACAAGATATTCTACTTACCTTTTCAGTTGAAGTGTATTTAAAGTTTGACTTGTATGCAGTGTCTTGTTCGGCTACAAATTTAGGTGTTGGATATATTTTAGGTATACTATTGTTTCTTCATTATCAGGAGGAGTATAACCTAATCCATGTTTCTTTTTACCTGATCTTCTAGCTCCTTTCAGTATTAATGTTGTTTTACCATTTGTAAATTTTCTAATGTACTTGATAATTTTTCATTTTCTATTGTTAATGTAAATTTCTTGTTTAACTTATTTACTATTTCTTGGTTTTCCAATTTTGCTATTTTTCATTTTTATTTTTCAGATCCTCACATAATAAACCGTTTCTTCCTTTTAGCTTAGTAATTGTTTTTTCAAGTTGCTCATTTTCAAATTTCAAATCTGAGTTTGTGTTTTCCAAGCAATCATGACTTTTCTTACTAACTTTTAATAATTTACACACATCTTTGTATTTACTATATAGTTCATTAAAAGCATCTTCTAAACTATCAGATTCAGATTCATTGCATGAAGAAAAAGATGAGTCAGATGTTACCTTTTCTTCAATGTTAGCCATGAAGGCCAGGTTGGCCTTTTCTTCTTCTTGTTCATTGAGCTCGACTCACTGTCAGAGTCGCTGCTGTTATCCCATGTCGCTGCCATGGCTTTCTTCTTGTATCTTCTGAATTTCTTGGAACTATCCTTCTTTTTGAACTCGGTTTTCTTCAGTTTCGGACATTCAGCTTTGATATGTCCAGGCTTCTTGCATTCGTAGCAGATTGGTTCATTCTTCTTTATATCTTTGACTTCAGGCTTCTTGAAGTCTTTTCCTTTCTTAAAATACCTTCTTCCAAATTGATATTTCTTTTTCTTGGCTAGTATGCGTTGTAGTCTTCTGGATAGAAGTGCTTCTTCATCACTGCCTTCATCACTGACATTATCATCTGAGGATTCTTCTGATGTAACTTCTTCCGCCTTGAGAGCGTTGGAGTGTTTCCTTCTACTTGATGACTCTCCCAATCTCTCCATGTTGATCTCATGGGCCATTAGAGACCCAATGAGTTTCTCCAATGACATTCTCTTCAAGTCATTGGCCTCTTCTATCGCTGTCACTTTGGAGTCTACGAAGCTGGTAGGGATCTTAGAATTTTTCTGACCATATCTCCCATTTCATAGTCTTTCCAAGACCAGCTAACCCGTTAGTATATCTATAAATCTACTGTACATCTGAGTTATTGACTCTCCTGGCTGCATCTGGAACCTTTCGTACTATGTTACCAGAATATCTATTCTGGTTTCTTTCACTTTGTCAGTACCTTCATACGTGATCCTCAACTTTTCCCACATCTCCATTGCAGATTTGCAAGCTGATATATGGTTGAACTCTTTCACAACACATTATGTTTTTTGCCTTGCAGTTGAGAGATATTTTTTTCTTGTCATCTTCCGTCCATTTGTCTTTCTCGTTGTTAACTAGAAGATCTCCTTCTTCAACAATCGACCAAATATGATAATCGAGTCCTTGTAGGAAGAACTCCATTCTTGTCTTCCAGTAAGTGTAGTCTTCACCATCGAACAATGGTGGCCTGTTGACTGACTGACCCTCGAAGTGACCTTGGGCTGCCATTTGATCTTTTCTCTTCAGATCGTTGGATCTTCTTTGTCGAAGAGACTCGCTCTGATACCACTTGTTGCCCAGCTAGCAAGCCCAGAGGGGGGGGGGGTGAATGGGATTCTTTAAAATTGATTATCTAATCCATCCAACAACCATCAACACAGGAGACTACGATCGATTGTTAGTGTTAGTAGTATAGAAGATAACAAGCACACTGCACAAGGATTTTTATCCTGGTTCGGACCTCCTCTCTACAGGAGTCCTACATCTAGTCCCTGAGCAAGAATTCAGGATACCACTACCTAAGGGTACAGTCCCCATCAAGGAAACTTACACATCTAGCCACAGCTGGCCTTCTCTTCTCAACCAGAAGAGGTACAATACACCCTGAACCTCAGGTCTTCCTTCTATTCGAAGGGAACGCAACCACCTGTCAACTACAGGTCCTCTCTTCAACCTAGAATAGGAACAACACAATAAAGTGTTGAAGAAGGACAAGCCCCTAGACCAAGCTAATAGAACAGTGCTTGATCTGAAGCAAGAACTGAGAGACGGAGATCTACAAAGAGGAACTCTCTCAGTACATAAATGCTTTCTCAAAGATTTACACTAGACACAGAGAGCTAAGAGCTTGAGCGTTGGAATGAGGCTTGGCTCTTTTCTGGTGCTCGAAAAATTCTCTGATGAAGGCTCGAAAAGATTACTTTCATATATTCTTTACTGTGTCTATTGGAGTCTTCAGTTCTTCAATATATATTGTCCTTTGAAAAGTAGTCGTTGAAGTATCCATTGTCGATAAGCTCTGGTATACGTTAGACTGCATGGTATTGTAGACTTTCCAATCAATGGTCCTTTACGTTCCATGCATGCAAACAGAAGATCCTTCAAGATATCCTTTATCTTTCATTTGTCCAACGTTGTAAATGGTTGTGCTGTCAGAGACCTGCACACAATAAATGCTGAAGATAGACAGCTATGTTGTCTCTGTTTGTCAGTCAACGTTAGAATGAATATACATCAAAATAGAAATGCCATTCTGCTTTCTAAAAAGATGTTTCCAATATAAGCATAGGAATAGAAGATATCTGAGCATGCATTGTGTAGTGAAGTGTTCAGTCATAATAAATGCATGGATATCGGAGAAAATGAGGGAAGACTTTGACTTTCAAAACATTTGAAATATGTTTAAATAACAAGTCGTTGTAATGAAATTATGATATGACTTATGAAATCGTTGAGTGAATGAGTCGTGTTTATGTAGATCGTTGCACATGAGTAAGTAAATCGATACAGTCATAACAAAATCGTTGTAGAGACAAATCGTTATGAGAATATAAGCAAACCATTATGAACAAGTCGTTATAACTAAATCGTTGTAAACAAATCGTTATGAGAATATAAGCAAACCATTATGAACAAGTCGTTATAACCAAATCGTTATAAGCAAGTCGATGTGAATGAATCGTTATAACAAATTTATGTGAACGAATCGTTATGACTAAATAGTTATAAGTAAATCGATGTGAACGAATCGTTATGACCAAACCAAGTCGTTATGTAACATATCGAGTCGTTACGATGATCGAGTCGTTGTGTAACTTATCAAGTCGTTACGACGATCGAGTTGTTGTGAGTGCAAACCGTTATACTCACTTAACAAGTCGTTGTGACTGCAAATCGTTATACTCACTTAACAAGTTGATGTGAGTGCAAATCGTTGTACTCACTTAACAAGTCGTTGTGAGTGCAAATCGTTATACTCACTTAACAAGTCAATGTGAGTGCAAATCGTTGAACTCACTTACAAGTCGATGTGAGTGCAAATCGTTGTACTCACTAACAAGTCGTTGTGAGTGCAAATCATTATACTCACTTAACAAGTCAATGTAAGTGCAAATCGTTGTACTCACTTAGCAAGTCGTTGTGAGTGCAAATCGTTGTTGTCACGCCCCTCCAATTAGCATGGAAAAATCGGAGGATACGTGAACCAAGTACATAGTAGAGAAAAATGCACATTCCGTTGAGTAAACCAGAGTATCTAATGAACAATAGTTGGACTAAAAACTCTTCATTCATTGAAATTCCACTAAGACTATTACAACTACTAATTGGAGCCAATACATAGGGCTCAATGACATCATTACATTGAAAAGAAATCTAAAGCAATAACTACTAGACTCCAATTGTACTAGGGTAACTTCGTCATTTGACTCCGGGTCACTCATCACTCTGGTCCTATCGCATTGGTGTGCGTAACGTCATTGTTCGACTTACCAGAGACACAATAACAAATAACGACGGGTGAGCAATAACACTCAGTAGGACTTAAATCTCAATAGTCAAGTAGGCTTTAAATGATTAATGCTTTAAATGGTAGAGTAACTAATGATAGAGAGAGTCGTGTAAAGTCGAGAAAGTAATAGCACAAGTAACTGGTTCAAATAGTAGATGAATCAAGTATAGCACGATGACTAAAGTCAAGTCACGATAGAAAATGATAACAACAATAGCAAGTAACGATATTGTCAAGAATAGCAAGAGACATGTATAGCAAGAAGAGATGATAGTAGATGGTCATGTAAAGAGTAAAATGCACTTTGACTGATTTTCATCAATTGAGATAGTATAGCACTTTTGATTAACTTTCGCCAATCGAATAGTAATGACACTTGGTTATCCGTAGATAGCCGAGAGAGAATATAGCACTTTTATTGTCAATAGACAATGAGAGAGTATAGCACTTTGAATGCGATCAAGTCGCGATAGAACGCAATAACTCAAGATAGTAAGTATCAAGTAGAGCAAGTAGAGTGTATGACAAAAGAGCGTGTAACGAGATAGCGTGTAACGAGATATCGTGTATGGTTGCACAATGGCGCACTAGTAGAATACGACAGTAGTCACTTCTAGGACAGTAGCCATTCAGTAATAGTCAGCGATAGCACAGTACGTCTGAACTCTTCAGACTAATAGTATAACAGTTTGTGATAGCACAGAAATATCACAGTACGTCTGAACTCCACAGACTAAAAGGATAGTAGTCAGATGTCTAGCCAATACAGTATAGTCAGAACCGGTGCAATGCAGAACACCGTCAATAGCCCCTGCAGGTATTTTCGGGTGGCTCTCTGCCCCAGGACTAGATTGGATACAGTAGAGTCACAAGACCCATATTATAGCGCTAGACAGTCATGAAATAGTACAAACGATAGGAGCCACACAGCTTAAAGGGTAACAAGGGAGTACTAGATGAATAGACGAGAGAGACGAGATAGTAGAGTGAATGTGAATATGAATAGATGAGCGAGTATAGCATAGATGATATCTTATAGTCATTGCACATGGAACGTCGAGTAACGAGCGATAGTAACAGTTGCACAACACGTGCGTATGGTGTTGGCAGTCAGGTGGAACACAGCCTTTCCGCTAGCCTCGATATGCACAGGTCCAGAGGTCCAGCATGATTCAAGATAAGAACGAGAGAACAATCTAAGGCCGTACGGATCTTGCTGATCCCTAGAGTGTATCATAGGTGTTAGGGTACAACCAGCTCGTCGACCATGTGGGAACCCATGGACAGAGGAGACTTACGGAGGCCTTGGTTAAGGGGTCACTAGTCTGGCGAAAGGAATATCCGACGAAGAGTTCACCATAAGCCAAGAAGAGGCTTTCCTATCGTGCTAGAGTGTATGCGCATGCCGCGCGTGAGAATCGCTTAAGCATGCGTATGTGAATCCGATTATGGAAACTCTAGTTATAAAACTCCGTTTGAAACTTCATTTTTGGAAACTCTATATATGGCAAGTATCATGAGTACTAAAACAAGCATGACCAATTTTAGCAAGTAACTATGTGTTTTTAGCAAGTTCGTTAACAAGGCAAGAAGTGAATAATCGATAGGTAGAGAGCATGATCATGAACTTAAGATCAATTAAAAATTGGTGAACATGTTTTAACTTTATATGGGTTGTTAAATGCATGATAATACTTTCTAGAACCTTCCTAGAATAGATCAAACTCACACATGCAAGGAACACACAAATGATGGAAACCAAGACGTATGCCTTTTAGAAGGCCAATGTAGTCCCATCCCTTCACTTCCTTAGGTCATAACTCATTGATTTTTTATTCAATATCACACATGGATATACCATGGAAGCCCTTTGAATGAGGAATCCATTAAAGAAAACGGCTCGTCAATCTGAGGTCTATAGAAAAGGTTATGGCCGATTAAGTGGACATAGGCAGAAGGCGACACAGTGCCTATCACTTTCAGAACATGAAGGCGACCATGATCTTGTCACCTTCTTAAGAAGACCACGAAACCAACTGATTTTTGGTATAGGTCGTGACCATGATGTTGTCGCTTTATGGTAGCGACGTGTCGACCTGTCGCTGATAACGACACAATTTTTCGTGTTAAATTTCATACATTTAATTAAATTTAGACTTCAGTTGTCTGTAAATAATGTACATTTAGATTTTAATTTTCATTTTATCCATAAATAGATTTTTAACACTTTAGTTAAATCATTGGGTTAGAAAACACATGATTAGATTTTTCATTCATAAGTTATAGATCGACTAATTAGGTTTACTTTGGAAAATAAAAGATATTTGTAAATAAATTTTGTTAAAATACTATTTTTGTAAATATTCTTTTAAAAAGATTTTGGTTTGTTAATAAATAAAATTTTATAAATATCTCACTCAATCCCATTAAAAACATTATTACCCTACCACCACCATTATGCCACATACCCCCCCTAAAATTCATTTTACCATTTCTCTCATCTCACCGGATCATGACACATACCCCTCCCAATTTCAATATTTTAATAATGACCTTTTACCCTACCCACCCCATCTAATCCGGCTAAAATTTTTATTATTCTTCCCCAGCAGAAGCTGTTGGGAGACCTCTGGCGATGGAGCTCCGGAGGCGGCTGGGTGTGAAGGCGGCCAGAGCTTGGGCACGGTGGGCCTGCAGCTGGGCGGCTGGTGGCTGAGGTGGAGAAGCCCTGCTGGGCCGAAGCAGCAGGAGCTCGGGCGCTTGGCTGTGCAGAGCTGAGCTGGAGGAGGCCCCGTGCGGGGCAGGCCAAGGCGGATGGAGGCGAGCGACGCAAGAGCTCGGGCGCCCCAGGCGGTGCAGACCTGGGCCTAGAGCTTTGGCCTGGTGCGATGCTGGAGCTGGTGGGAAGAGGGCCTGCTGAGGTGGCGGCCAAGCCAGGGTGATGGAGGCGGTGTGCGATGGTGCCATGCGCCTGCGGATCTGATGTAGAGGTGAAGCTGGTGCGCTGGGCGATTTGGTGTTGCAGAGCAGCTGAGGTGGCGAGCTGGCTGTGGCCAGATCTGGGCGGGAAAGGAAATGGAAGCAGCTGGCGTGGCGATCCCAGTGGAAGCTATGCACTGGCGAGGATGTGCAGATCCGGATTGTGTAGAGGCAGCCAGGGCGCCTGTAAGAAGACCCCAAGATCCTCTTCGCCAGTGGTTCGGAGAATTTTTTTAGCTTTTACTTTTCTGTTCTTCCAGTTCTTAGGAGCTCGACTGTGGGAGTTTTTTAGAATTTTTGGGTTTCCTTTATGTTCTTCCCTCCTTTTGGTTCGACTGGTTGAAGCAGGGGAGGGGTTGGAGTTCTTAGAGATTTTCTTTCTGCAAGTTTATTTCTGTATGTTTTTTTTTCTTTCAGCAGAGTAGGGGAGGGAGACGGGTTGGGGTTTGTTTGTTGTTTTTTTTAGTTTTATGTTTTCCATTTCCATCTGTAAGGGAGTTTGGGGGATTTCATTTCTTTCGTCTGTGGGTGATTTGAGGGATTGGGAGAGATGGATCCAGAGGGCTTCTACAATTTTATTGAGCTTTGTCTTCTCTTCTGCTGTTGTTTGCTGTTGGGAGCGATTGAGATTTTCTTGAGTTTTTATTTCCTTCTGCTGTTCTTTGCTGTTGGGAGGCGGATCAGATCCGGAATGCTGTGTTGGGTTCCCTGGTTTGAATTTTAGCATTTATTTTTAGCTTATTTTTTTCTTTTTTTTTGGAGATCAGACCTTGGAGAGTTTTTAGCATCTGTAGGAGGGAGGGCTTGGCCAGTAGAGATTTTAGAGATTTTAATTTGCCATTTTCTCTGTATTTTCTTGAGCATCAGATTTAGAGTTCTTATTGTTGGGAATTTTAGTTTAGCAATTTAGATTCCATTTTTCTCATTTCTGTTTGAGCAATGCAGAGGAGTTCGATCCAGAAAATTCTTATTTCGTTTGTGTTGATTTTTGCATTTCTTCTATTTGGCAGCCGGAAGGCCCTCTGCTCCAGAGGGTTCGACAGTTTTTCACCAGTCAAGTTGGAATTTTAGATTTCTGCCATGTTTTTGTGTATTTTCTTCCATTCTTCTGTAGTGAGAGATTCCAGAAGTTCGATTAGGTCATTTCTTCTTTGTTCTGTGAAGGATTCCAAGGGTTACTTGGAGCAGTTTCCACT
Organism: Colocasia esculenta; assembly: GCA_014218235.1. NCBI lineage: Eukaryota > Viridiplantae > Streptophyta > Magnoliopsida > Alismatales > Araceae > Colocasia > Colocasia esculenta. Next base: position 58,179,542 of record CM024760.1, read on the forward strand.
TTTATTATGTGTTTAGATTGTGTCTTTCTTCTGCATTTACATGGTTCAATCCAGTGTGTTTGTTGCATTTTTTTGCTTACATTTCTTCTGTGAAGTGTGGATATGTTCCATTGGATATTTGTGGAATTCGGCATTTGTGAATTTTCAGCATCAGTTGGGGAGTTGAGTTCTTTGTGGTTCTACAAGGTTGGCGAGTTTAGCTTTCAGGGGGTTCGACTGCAGGGGAAGCTATGGTGATTCTTCAGTTTCTTCTTCCTCTAGAGGTATGTACTGTCTAGATGGCACAGAGCAACAAGAAGACCCCATTTCTTGGTCTGTTCTGAGGCTGTCCAGCATCCAGGAAGCCTCCAGAGAGTGGAGTTTGTGAGTTCAGATTTTTGTTGCTGCAGAGATAGTTTTGAATTCTTGAGGGATTCTGAGCTTCTTGGTATTCTTAATTTTGTTCTTATTTCTGTTCTTCATAGCAATTCCAATTTAGCAACAGTAAATTTTTGTTTGCAATAGTAAACTTCTGTTTCTAATTTTCTGTTTGATCTTTATGTTCTGGAGATAGTGAGTGTTCGTGCAGAGTCGATATTGTTGATTGTTGATTCCCTGAGCTATAGGGGTACTTTAGTTTGGTAATTTCCTGTTGAGATATTGTTCTGCTATTCGCTTTTGAGGTTCAGATTGTTTAGAATGAGAGTTTGCTTCTGTGCATAATTTTCTATTTTGGATTGAGCATTCGGAGAGGTGAGCGTGTTCTTTGGCTAGCTTTGATTGAATCTGTTCATCCAGTCATATGAGAATGTCTATTTCAGATTTCTATTGATCTACTTGATCCCTCAATTGAGAGGGTACAGTGTTACCAATTTTTTTTTATTTTCCACTTAGCTTGTTCTTTCCTTTTATTTGACTTGTCAAGATTGTGCGAGATTTGATTAGTGTTGTTTACACATTCACTTTTAATACATTGTCGTTAGAATGATTTCAAGTTAAAGTAGTTTAAATCAAGTTCTATTCGGCCTCTCCGTGGATATGACCTGTTCTCACCATTGTGCTAGTTCTTCTTTATGATTTTATGTTTGTGAGACAGTTTAGAGGAAGTGCGCATATTGACTCATGCGAGGAACTCTGGACAACGAAAATACATAGTCAACAATGCCGCGCGTTCATCGCTACCTGAAAATGACGTTTGGGTTGCTTTTTCTACCTATTTCCAACTTCAACTTGGATTGAGTTTGATGCCTGTGGGTTTGAAAAATCAAAACAAATGTTAGGGTGATCCAAATCGGGTGAAACCACCTTTATTAGTTAGATTACAACTAATACTTTGTACAGTAGCAAATAATCTAGAAACAAAGATTGTTTGGCTATGTAATAAGACGTATTGTGACTGACTACATGAATCCGACATAGTGATCATGTATGGGCTAAAACCTTGGTACAATAAAGTAAAATTAGAGAAATTAGTTTCAAATGACAATAGACTCATAGGGTAACAAATTCTATGTTGAACACTTGATCTAAAAACAACTCCACAAAGAGGTATGGAACTTATAACACAAGTCAAGGTTAAATCGTGACAGTACATCGTCAAGATCATGCAACATTTAATTCATGATGTAGGATGGATCGGGATTTTAGGGGCAAAAGATGCCTAACATCCATCAGTAACTCCAGTTAAATTTTGAGAGCACGAGATTGAGTATACATGGAGATTAAGAATAAAGAAGAAGGGTCGGGTTCATAGTGTTTGCAAAACTTCAAAAATCAACCATAAAAGATTGGCTCGATGGAAAAATATGAAACTTGAGGGTTTTGTTCCTAATCCATGGAACAAACTACAGACAAAGTTAATTAGGTTTTGCTCGTAAGAATGTCTACCTTTAGTCATTTTACTCTTCTAGGGCTAGAACTTGAAGAACTCGGGATAAAGCTTGATGAAGCCTTCTCCCCATGAATTCCTCCTCTTCTTGGCTTCTTCTCCACCTTCAGCAAGTCCCAGCAACGAGCTAGGGCCGGCCTTGGCGATTAAGAGAGTATTTATGCTTCTTTGCTTTCCTTTTCCTAGTTTAACTCTAATTCCCCTTTAATTACAAGGTTTCCTATTTTCCCTCCTCCTTCCAAGATTGCCAACTCCTGATTGGGTTAGGATGGGAGCCAAATTTGTGGCCAAGTAACTAGGGTAGGTTTAGGAATCTAATTCTAACTCAAATTGCTTATTAATATTAAATGCCTCTTTTCCATTTAAGTAATATTTAAGTTGCGAATTTAGGGTATTTTCCCATTATTATCCTTTTCAAAATCCTTATTTTGGCCCATAAATTTTATATGGACTATTTAACAATGCCCATTATTTATTGGAATTTATCTTATGGGATTTCCCTTTTTATTAGGGAATAATAGAGTTAAAGATTTTATTATATTTTTCTTACTTGATTTTATTTATGGTCTATGAGTAGGGGTGTCAATTGGATCGGGCCGGCCCGGAGGCCCAGAAGCCTGGCCCGGTTTTAACCAGGCTTGGGCCGGAAAAATGAGCCCGTTAATTTTTCAGGCCCGACCCAAAAAAAAAAGGGATGGGCTTGGGCTTTGTGAGGCCCGACCTGGTCGGCCCGCCGGCCCGAAAAATATAAATATAATTTATATTTAGAAAAAGAATTATGTATTTTTTCTACAATAAATCTACTCAAAACATAATCTTTTACAATATAGGTAAAAAATATAATAGTTTTTTATAGATATATTATAGTACATTATTATTAAATAAAAATAATACTTTTCTTATTTTTTCGGGCCGGGCTTTTCCGGGCTTTTTCTGGGCCGGGCTGGGCCACCCATACTGGGCCTACCCCCGGCCTGGGCCGGGCCCGGGCCGGCTTTTAAAAAATCGGGCCTGGGCCGGGCCTAGCAAGGCCCGGTCCAGGCCCGGCCCATTGACACCCCTATCTATGAGAGATCCATTGGTCCAATTCCGATAATGGGTAATCATTTTATGATATTGGAAGTCTCTCCGACATGTTCGTTTAATTTATGGGCTCGTGATCTTTCCGTGTTAACGGTTTTCTCCGACTTAGTTTCTAAATTTGGATAATTAGTTACATTGTGACGTAACTTTGCCAATCGGATTTTTCGTTGCACACATTTCTTCGTGGAACACTAGGAATAATATTTGAGGTGATTTATAATTTTTAAGGAATTTTTAGATGTGTCTTGCACATACAATAATGGTACGTATGTTTCTATTATTTCGATTTAAAGAAATTATTATTTTGGATTTTTTTAAGTATTAAATTTTTCGGGTTGCTACAGTTTTACTCACTTAACAAGTCGTTGTGAGTGCAAATCGTTGACTTGAAATCGATATGGCACTTATGAAGTCGTTATGCTATGCAGTAACATATGAAATCGTTATGCTATGCAGGAAATCGTTATGCTTTCAAAGCGAGTTTATGTGTACTTAGTCAAAATTCATGCTTTGAACTTTAAATACTTCAATGTAAGAAATACTTACATAGTTACTTTATTTCGCCTGATTTACTTCGTGTGCCTAAGCTTCATGAAACTTGTTAGATAACACTTAATTGAAGTTTTGTTAATCACCAAAATAGATATAATTCATGAAATTATATGGGGATGAACTGATCATCACGGTGGACTCTCGTTGCCTCAGTACGCATGCTAGTCGTCAGTCAGGTGATCCGCCACAACTTGACAGATACAGACTCCCATGCGTCGTTCCCATGCATTCTTCAATAGCCTTCATGTTATCCCATGCATTCTTCAACAGCCTTCATGTTATCCCATGCATCATGTACGTATGTAAGTACATTTTTACAGAAGTACTTCAAACACGCATGGCTTCTTTGGAAACCACCAATGTGACGCCCTCGTTACACCGGTACGGTCATACCGACCCACGTCGGTATAGCGAGTGCTGCCAGCCACAGTGGACATTTACCCAAACGATACATACAGCTGAGATACAGGCGAATATACAACAGAGTAGCGGAAGTAAAAGAGAACTATCTCCATTCATTCATCATCCACATTAAACATACATGCAGTTTACAATTTGCAAAAAGGAACCAAAGTTCACATAAATTAAATTACTGAAATGGAAATACATAATGTCCACATAATACATTCTTCTCATGATAATTCTAATACAATGTTCCAAGTACATACTAGGAAGTACACAATCACAAAGAACTCCAAAAACTAGCTAGTCTCCACGCTCGGAGTCCGTCTCTGCTGCCTCCTCCAAGGGTACTGTGTCACCGACTATACCTGTACGTCGAAGCAAGGAGTGAGTCTAGGGACTCAGCAAGCAACACTATTCATGATATACACGTACAAGTCCTAGTGGTTTCTACATGCACATTACAATTAGCAACACATAGCATGCTAGTCAATTCGAGTTTTCAAACCTATCATGAAAGTTCTACAATTATCAATAACTCATGCTTTCAGATTTTTAAAATAAAATCCACCTATCACAGGGTCTCTATTCAATTTACTCATGAACTTTAATCTTTTACAGAATCAAACATGAGAGCTATCACATGGACAATTTACATGCATGAAAGGGGAACACAATTTGCATGGATTCACATATTCTTAAGTGCATAACATAACTTTTTCACATGCTTTGGGTGCTGATTTCACATGGTTCAATGACTATAAATCTATACATGAGAGCTACAACGTTGCTTAAAACCTCACATATGAACATCCATCATGCCATTTTGCAACATATTCATTTGTTGTCCCTACCATGGATTCTAAACACTTTGTACACATAACATGAGAATAATAACATGCATTTTCTGAATTCACATGGTTTCAGATTTAGTCTCACATGGTTTCAATAACACATTTACACATTGAGAATTTCACATTTTCTTTTACACAAATTTCCCTTTTCACGTGGTTACACTTTACACATACACATTCACATGTCACTTACACATTTACACATGGTCACATACACATTTCACATTACACTTTACACATTATTTAGATGCCGTGACACATAGTCCAAACCACCAAAGAAGGACATATACACATCACATTACACATAGACGCCATCTAGGCATTTCAATGGCGACTCTTGGACTGCGCAGACCGGAGACAAGTCTCCACCCTAACCAGTGGTACTGTCCACCTCCAGGATTTCCCCCTAATGCCCTTAGGGCACTTAACACAATGAACTTTCTCAGGGGACTTTTCCCTGATACGGCTCCACTGCCTTCTCGGAAGCAGTATCACATTGGCACAATTACACTTTTACACATTTACCGTTTTACAATGGTTTTTTTTTTACACTTTACACTTTTCATCACATTCACTTTCTCACTCATAAATCTCTGTTTCCTAACACGGTATACAGAATTTCAAGGTAACACACAGTAACACACTAATATGTTGGGTTTAAACAAAATCTAATCACATTTCGATCATATGTACGAATTATTCACATTTCACATGAAAAAACATAACTTTTTTATTTACGGGTCCAAATGACCTGAAAGGTTTACACAGCTGTTTTCGGGTTCATAATGATACTCCCAAATTTTCAGATTTTCTGAGCTAAATAGAATTTACAGAAAATAAAACGCCTAATTAGCATGCTATTAACAACTTAAGTAATGGGTCCAACATATCTTGTAATTTAGCCACTTGCTGTTTTGTACAGAGACTACTAATATATGTATGATTTAGAATACCACATTACC
>CM024760.1:58185361-58526069 GCA_014218235.1 Colocasia esculenta
GCGGCGTCCGGCTCGGGCACGAGGACAACAGGCACAGACGACGACGGCGTCCGACTCCGGGCACGGGGACAACAGGCGAAGACGACGGCGGCGTCCGGCAATGGCAGCAGTGTCCGGCGATGGGCGGTGTCCGGCGACGGCGGTGGCGAACGAGAGGAGAGAGAGAGAGAGCAAGCAGGGACAGACGAGAGAGAGAGAGAGAGAGAGAGAGAGTCAGGATGGAGGGGGGAGAGAGAGTGCGAAAGGGGGGGTAAATGGGGAGAAAGGAGCGGCTATAGAGACCGAATAGGGATCGATAAATATCGTTCTCTATTAGGGACAGATAAATATCGGTCTCTATTCGGTCTCTAAAATTTAAGAAAATAGAGACCAATTTAAAATCAGTCACTATTCGGTCACTATATAGTGACTGAAATGAAATTGGTCACAAAATTTACTCACATCCCGCAAAAACGTGAAAATTTGTGACTGAAACAAAATCAGTCACTATTTGGTCCCTAAATAGTCGCCGAATAGTGACTGATTTTAATCGGTCCCAAAATTTAGAGACCGATAATTTCGGTCACTATTCGGTCCCTAAACAGTGACCGAATAGTGACCGATCATTTCGGTCTCTAAAACATTTAGTTAGAGACCGATTGGTTTCGGTCACAATTCGTTCATTGTTTAGGGACCGAATAGTGACCGAAATTATCGGTCTCTAAAACCACTTTTTCTTGTAGTGTTTACACGTGCTTGCCCAACTCCACACGAGAACCCTTGCCTATTTGACACTGCAATCGGGCGTCACTGCAGCGCGTCAGTTATGAGGAATGCCCTAGCTAGCCCTTGCTCATGAAATGGAGTAAAACTTGATCGCGGGGACCTATTTATAAGGACACGTGTGAAAAAAAGTGGGCAACCTGTTAATGAAGAGACTGCTACAATGATTGTATGACATATAGATTGTTGGTTGTTTTTCAGTTTTATGTTATGTCTGCTATGTATTTATTTTATTAATACTATGTGTTTATTGTAGACAAAACTTCAGGATGTAAAAATCACACAACCATCATCATCCTCCAGTTCATCAATTGCAACTGCAGATGATATTTATTCACAAGTATTTGGGAAAGATAGGTCTGACCGAGTACGTGGAGTTGGCATAGGCCCGACACCAACGAGTTTGTGGGGTACTTCAAGCTAATGTCAAGCCCAATTAAGAGCAGAAAATGTTCATCTCAATGCTATGGTTAAAGAATTGGCAAAGAGATTGAGTAAAGTTGAGTTTATCGTTGTTGAGGTAATTCTAAAAAAATTTCATTTGATCTGTGTAATGATGTTGTTCATGGCTTATGAAGTCTTCTTTGTTCTAACGGAGGCCTAGCAGTAGTAGAAAGAAAACTAAAGCCACATAATCTGGACAGAAGCTAGGAAGACCACCTCCTGACTTGTGCTTATGAAGTCTTCTTTGTAAAATATTTTTTTCTTACTAGTATTCTTTATTGATAATCAAAATAGGTAGAAAGTACTCCAAATATGGAAAGATGTGTGCAATCATCTGCAAGTGTAATAGAACTTAAAGGAAAATAGGTAAATATCCTAATATCTCATTATGTTCTATATTCTCGTTAGAAACTCAATTGTCTCTTGATGTGTGATCTATAAAATGAATAACATAGTTTGATGTTGGGAAAGAAAGTGAAGTTGTGTGACGTGGAAGGACACCTTGTAGCCAATGTCATAATCATGTCGTTAGATAAATCTAAGATGGTTATGGGTAAGAGTTTGGGCGAGGAGTATTTTGAGATAGTTATTTTGTTTGCTTACAAACCCAATGCACCTCTATTCATGAGAGATAATGAACGAAAAACCATCCAAGATGTTGTTGGAAGTCACATTGTGTGGTTCAAAGACTTTGTAAGTTTATGATCAAAATAATTCTTTCAGGTTATCTTTGATACATTCTTGTATACTAATTGAATGATTTTTATTTTGCAGGTTGAGTTAGATGACACTTGAAAAGTTGAGGTTTATATTGTGCCAAAATCAGAACAGCTCTCCCTTAAGCAAAGGACTAACATTGACCACACTCACCTTATGAAACAATTATGGTCACTGAATTTATGTTATCACAAAACAATTATGTTTGTCTTATCTTCGGGGCAAAAAATGATGTGTATGTGATGTTTAAATTTTATGTTGTAGATTTGTGGTGTGATATAAATCAGTGATATATGCAATTTTTTTTGTGGTGCAATGTGAATATTTCATTTCAAACAGTGTATGTTATGTGTAATATAAATTTGAGAAAGTTGGTTGTATTAAATGTCATACATTAGTGATGTGCAAAAAATGTGTGTGCTATGTGTATGTGAGTAAATATGCAGGTTATAGTTTTAGTCGAATTATGGATTATATTTATTTGCACTGAGAGTTTTCTTACGGTTTGGAAATGAGTTACTACAGATAACAACTACAGTTTCTAACATAGCGGTTAATTTATCGAATGTCATCTTCTATTGGGTTAGTTCTTATGGTCTTTCATATGTATACTTACGCTTTATAAAAGTAGGTCAAGTTTATATTATTAGGATTTATAAATGAATGTATTTATTATGTATTGTAGCTGTAAGTAAGGCTATAGCCACACTTGTTGTAGTTACGAAAACAAACCGTTGGATGTTTCGTAAGTATACGTCTCTCCTTACGGTTTTGACAATTACACACGGTTTTCAGACATAAGCGAAACCCACTTTTGTTAAAGTGCCACTTATCATTCCATCCGAGTTTCGATGTAACACGTCACTTCTACGGAACGTCCTAGCATTAACACAAATATTTAGATCAGAATTCATGTAAGGATTTGACTTTTTTTTTACTGATGCATGTCAACCTAACACAAATCCTCCTTTCTCACCCGAGCTTGGGACCGGCTATGGCGGACTTGCTTTTCATATTTAAGGATAGGAGAATATTTTGGAATTAAGAAAGATTTCCAAGTTATTTCACATATTGAAGATTATAGGGACCAATATGAAAATAAGCAAGTTTCTAGGGAACTGCGATGTAAAGATTCATACATGTTACTTTTTCTTCCCAAGAGGTGGATTATGGATTTACAATTATTGAAACAAAATTGCCTTAAGATAGCATAAATCACCATATTTGAGTGAATAAAGGACCAGCATATTTTGGTATGTCCTTGCAAACCAAATGACCCCTTGGTCTTTTTGATGTGGACCAAACTGGGGAACAAAAAAGAAAACGCGATTATAAAAAGTTGACACCCCAAAAGTTTTGATTTGATAAAATACTCTCTTAAACAAATTCCGAAAAGTCTAAGCACTCAAAGTTGGTGGACGCAAAGTGCATGATTTTGTTCATCTTGAGATGGATAAAATGAACCCAACTGGAACTTGCAATGTCACTTCCTTGATATACAAACCCTTCTACAAATGAATAGAAACTTGGGATGTCAATATGCCATTTTTGCTCGAGGACTTTTAACAAGTAAACTTAGGATATCTCTCCTTAGTATATAGGCACTATCTTCCATCAAACGGCCAAACAGAAGATGTAACGACCTAAGAATCTGATACTCAGAACCCTCCAAGTACTCGACCCTTGCACCGCCACTCACAGATCCGAAGACTCGGAAGGGTTAAGAAATATGTCTAGTGAGATATACAATAAGTTACAATAGCTAAGCAATTAAAGAAATGCAACAGCAGAATAGAAAATTATACACAATGTCCCAGATAACAATTCAAGTGCAAAAGAAAATACTAACCATTCCTAATGTTGCTGACAACAAGCGACACAACGCTAACCATCCGAACACAAGCACTGACTCCCGCAAACTCAAACTTGGAAGGAAGTAAGAGGAATGAGCTTCGAGAATGAAGACCAGTAAGGAATCCAACCCCTCACTGGTTCGAACAACGGAAACAAGAAGTAGCGCAGCTAAACTAGGCAGAAAGAGCTAGAGTACTACAATAACCAACCAACTACACTAAACAGGAAATGACAGTAACTCAAGTAAGTAAAACTAATAACTGAGCAACTAATATAAAAATTTAATAACTGAGCAGGTACTAAAGTAAGTAAACATACAGGTACATGTGTCCACAAGTACTGTCAACTTGGCGCAACTACACACGGTCTCAATCTCAGTAAGAGCGCTCCAAGCACGCCACTAAACTGCACAAACAGATGGTAAAGTCCTCATTTGGACAACACACGCTAGCCACAACCCAGCCTCTACTATTCAGTGGTCAGGTGCACCCATCGGCATCTTACCGCTCGACCACGAGTCCAGGTCTCCCCTCCCATCGAAGTGAGATATGTGGACAAACACAACCACAAGCCATAGTCTAGCCAGACTATGGTCCTATGCCTATCCTCCTAGCATGGCTCCGGAGCCATATGTGGCGAGGCAGTGAGAACTGACTAGTTGGACCACACTGTGACCCTCCAAACTCCGCGGGATCCGGACCAACTAAGAGAGCTCTTTAAATGACTTGACGCCACTGTCTAATATAGTTTTTCCCTTCGTCCCGAGAAATGCTTGACGGACGCACTCGTGGCTTGGAGACCACCCTCAACGAGCCCACAAGGATGGGGGTCCAGGGAAACGGTAACAACCCAAAAGCGCACCGTGCGCTGGAACAAGGCCTCAAGTGTCGCAACACCGGGCGAAGACTAGTAAGGCACAGTGCTAGAAAGTCAGCACAAGCGTCAAGAGTATGGAATGAAAACTCGGTGCGAAAATGGATCCGCTAAAGTACCCGACTGACAATCAACCTCGAAAAGCTTATATTGCCACCCCAGACAGTCAGTCGGCCCTCGAAACTCACCCCATGGGTGCCGGAAACCCCAACGTGACTTGTTGGCCCACTTGGTACGGTTGGCAGCACGGTATCTAGAGGGGTGGGTGAATAGATTCACTGCAGAAATAGAAACTTAAACACTGAAATTACCACTTAAAACTTTGGTTAGTTAGTGTGATAGTGTGTGATAGAGAGTAGCAGTGCAGAAGCAAAAAAACAATCACACAATGAACACAAGGAATTTTATTCTGGTTCGGTACTTCACAGAAGGAAGATCTATGTCCAGTCCCCAAGCAAAATCTTGGGATTCACTAACAGAGGTACAATCCCCCCAAGGATATACAAACCCCCAGCTCCCCGTTGGTCCTCTTCCTTTCCGAGTAGGAAGGATACTCACTTCCATTACAGGTCAAGAAGCTAGCCTCCTGAAACAAACCCCAGTGCGGTTCTGCTAGACTTAAACCTAGCTAGGTTCTATTGGTACAAACCCCAACAAGGTTCTGCTAACACTAACCCCAGCTAGGTTCTTCCCTAAAGGAAATGCTAAGAACAGTCCCTTAGCTGGACCGAACGCTTTCTTAGAAAAGAAAGAACAGGCTGACAGTTGTATAGGATTTTCACCAACTCAAAGACTCTCAGCCGAAAGACTCTCCCCCAGATTTACAGTGAAGCACATAGAGAGTGAAGAGAAGAGAGGAAAGCTTGAATGCTAGGAGCTTCGAAATTCTTCAGCTCTGAAGGCTTCTCTTGAAAGGACTCGAGCTCTTCTCTCTTGCTTGAGTGTATGTGGAATTGAGGATTCTCATAGGATGTACACTCTTTCAAAGATTTTAAGGAAAAAACTCCTTTTCTTCTTCAGCCTTTGTTCATCCTTTATATTTGAGCAGCTTTGAACAGATTTGTTGAAGGATGCAACATTGGAGTCTTGGATCTGTTGGAGTTCTAGACGTTGCTCATCTTTCTATTCTTCTTCTTCTGTATGACAGACACTTGGTGGTCTTCAAGGTCTGCAAGCATAGAAGAAAGTGTTTAGACCAGAGAAGTATTTCTGTCAGAAGGCTCATACCTCTATGTTTCTTGCTGACACCCAGAAGTGGTAGGTAATCCCTTTTTGTCTGACAGGAAGAAAGATATCCTATGAGATAAGCAAAAAGATTTTCTGTCAGAGAAATAGTAAGTTACGCATATGAAATGCATTTGACTTTTCATAGGGCGCCAAAGATAATTTGAAACGTTTGAAATACAGAGGAAATCGATGTTTAAGTATAATAGAGTCAATGTGAAAGACAGTCGATGTTCCAATGTAATTCATGTATGAAATCGATGTTTAAACAGAAGTCGATGTTTCAATAAAGTCGTTGTTGAGCGAAATCGATGTTGATAGAAGTCGATGTTCAACAGAAGTTGATGTTTAAACTGAAATCATTATTTGAACAAAATTGATGTTCTAATGAAATCGGTGTTCAACAGAGTCGATGTTTAAGTGAAATCGATGTTGCACAAAATCGTTGTTGAACAGAATAAAATTGATGTAATGAAATCGGTGTTCAACAGTGTCGATGTTTACATGAGATGAACCATAATCGATGTATTTGTATGTAAGTCATTGTGGCACTTAGTCAGTAATCGATGTGTATTGAACAACCATCGATTTGACTTTTCAGTGCAAATCACGAAGTGATAGTGCCATAAATTTATATTTATTAGGAAAATATGATATTAAATATATTCAATAATATTTAATTAATCATGAGTTTTGTTATCACCAAAATAAAGGATAAAAAATAAGAGTGGTTCAACATGACTATCCAAGTCAACGGGTCAAACGGCCCTGTCGGAGCCGACCCAGACGGACCCAAAAATCGAGGAACCCCACATGACTTTTGTCAACCCTGTGCTAGCCCAATGACGCAGTCGGGATGACCCCAACGATAAAAATAGCATGAAAAACAAACTCTGGAAGGCCAAAAATGGGCCAAAAGCCCTGCCTGGCGCATTACGTCGCACCCCCGGGCTGCCTAGGCACTGACGCACTGAGTCAGGCAGGACACAGCTGGCGCAATGCACCAGCCTGGTAGCGGGCTGGTGCACTGTGCCATCCCCCCCCCCCCCCACATCCCATCCCCAACCCGACCCCTTGTTTCAACAACAGGGGAGAGGGGGAAGGGAAGGGTAGCGTAGGGCTGCCGGCGGTCGGTCTTCGGCCGCCGGAGGCGCGGCCCACCAATAGCGGGAGAGGGGCACCGGCCCTTGCTAGCCCCTCCCCGGCCACTACCGAAAATAGGAGAGAGGAAGGGAGAGGGAGAGAGAGAGAGAGAGAACGGGGAGTCAAGAGGGAGAGAGGGGGGTTTGCACTACACGGGGGGTGGGGGGAGGTAGGGCAAGGGGCTCTGGCTGACGTCGAAGAGGGTAGAGGGGGTCCTTACCGATGGTGGTCATGGCGGCGGAGAAAGGCGCGGTGGCCTCCTCCTCCAGGCGCCAAGCAGTGGAGGAAGAAAGGGACATCGAAAGTGGCGACGGCACCGAGCGGCGGCGCGGGGAAGCAGGCGGCGGGGTTCTCTAGAGCTATTGACGGCGGCAGCCGTGGCGAGCAAGAGAGAGAGAGGGAGTGAGAAGGCAGCGAGCGGAACATAGACAGAGAGAGGGAATAGAGAGAGGGAGAGAGAGAGAGAGAGAGAAGGAGATCGGAGGAGGGAGAGAGGGGGTTTCGGAGGAGGAAAAGAGGGAGAAGGAAGAGGCCGAGGGGCTCTCGTGTGGAGGGGGAAAAGGGAGAGGGAGGTCAAGAGGGGGGCTGTCCTCTTACCAAAAATGGCCAACCGGCCTTTTCTGGTCCCCCAGCCAGGACGGCTCGAAGTCGTTCGCATGGGGAAGGGTGGCAGGCCCCTCCCCCCTACCCTCTTCAGTGGCAGACGCCACATCCAAGAAATCGGTGTTGGACAGTGGCATCGAGTCTTTTGCAAAGCTCTCTTAGTTAGTCCGGGTCCCGTGGAGTTTGGAGGGTCGCGGTGCGATCCAGCTAGTCTGTTCTCACCGCCACACCTCGTACGGTTCCGAAGCCATGTTAGGAGGACAGATGTGAGACCGTAGTCTGGTCAAACTACAACTTTGTGGTTGTGTTTGTCCACGCATCTCACTCCGACAGGAGGGGAGACCTAGACTTATGGTCGAGTGGTAGGACGTCGGTAGGTGCACCTGACCACTGACCAGTAGAGGTTGAGTTGTGGCTAGCGTGTGTTGTCCAGATGTGGGCTTTACCATCTGTTTGTGTAGTTTAGTGGCATGCTTAGAATGCGCTTACCGAGGTTGAGACCGTGTGTAGTTGTGCCGAGGTGGCGGTACTTGTGAACCCATGTACTTTTCTATTTATTTAATTTAGTACCTACTTAAATGTTAAATTGTTATATTACTTGCTCAGTTATTAGTTATGTTTACTTGAGTTATTGTCGTTTTCTATTTAGTGTAGCTGGTGGGTTACTATAGTACTATGGCTCTTCCTGCCTAGTTTAGATGCACTACTTCTGTTTTTGCTGTTCGAACCAATGAGGGGTTGGATTCCTTACTGGGCTTTGTTCGTGAAGGTCATTCCCTTTACTTCCTTCCAGGTTTGAGTTCGCAGGAGTCAATGCTTATGTTCGGACGATCAGTGTTGTGCCACTCATTGTCAGTAGCGTTAGGAATGGTCAATATTTCATTTTGCACTTGACTTATTATCTAAGACATTGTGTATATTTTTCTATTCTGTTATTGCATTTCTTTAATTACTTAGCTATTGTAACTTGTTGTATATCTCACTAAACATATTTCTTAACCCTTTCAGATCTTCAGATCCGTGGGTGGCAGTCCAAAGGTCAGATACTTAGAGGGTTCCAAGTATCAAATTCTTGGGTCGTTAAAGAAGATATGACAGACAAAATATCCACTTAAGTTTTATGGAAACAAAACCTTACTGCACATACATCAAATCTTAATTATCGCCATCTTGCATATGCCTGGATGTCCACAATTGAACACAGTCTCCTCTTTGTTATTCACAATGGAAGAATACAATTGGGATGCACAAAGAATGCATATGTGGTCGAAATCCAGTTGTTACAAAACTTGTTTACCTCTGTATTCTTTCTTCACTTTCCCACTTGCAGATGAAAATGCAGTGGATGAAGAATGAAAGAACAAACAAAATTAACATTTTGGATACAACCATTAAAAGAATGAAAACCCAGTAATGACCTAACCAAGAAATAAAAGAATATTGTTATTTTTACCCTGTATATTTTCTGTTAGATTTCTCCCCCCCTCCCTTTCCTCTTGCTATTAATTGGATGAAAAACATTGAACTTGATGCTTTCACTCATTGGGGGAATTCCCATGTTCTTTGGCGTGTGAGACATCTGAGGCAGTATCGTCAATGGCCAAGTTAATAATGCCATCCATCACTGTGCTGGCATCCTCCCCATCTGAAAGAACTTTCTGTATTGCCTCTTCGTCTGCTGTAGGCTCTGACTCCTTTGGTGGTTGCTGCAGGCTCCAATACATTATGCTGGCTGTTAGGGTAAGTATCATCTTCTGGTTTACCTGCCATTGCGTGAAGAAAAATGAAGAAGATGAATACCAAGTATGTGATCATAAAACCTAGCATATCTTGGTTACTAACAAATTAAGACAAGAAAAGAGGGCCACTAAAATTCCTCTGCCTGCTGGCAAAATGATTTCAACAAAAGTCTGAATATAAGATCAAAGCAGGTTAAAAGATGGTTTTGAAAATTTCTTCTATGAACATTGAGAACGAGTTGCAAAAGGTTAAACATCTGTCTTAGAAGTAATGCCATCACTATTCTTACCTCCATAATATCCTCTGGCAACAAGAAAATTGAACACCCTAGCTTTCGTGCCACACTAATGATATAAGTTGCATTCAACTTCTTTTCCTCCTCTGCATTGCATTATGACAAAACAGCAACGGAGTTAATCTATTTGATTCTGAGAAATGAAGAAAAGATGGCATACTAAACATGAAAATTCAGCCTTCAGTCCTTTTTGCCCATGGGAAACAGACACAGTTAAGGGTCTGGACCAGCCATGGCGAAGAATCTGATCTGGACAGGACCAGCCAATTGGAAGTCAGTAAGATCCTGGATTGGCCTGATTAACAATGCGTAAGATAGTTTTAAATTAAGAAAATCAACAAAAATAAAAATTCAGGAAATTCTAGACATCTATATAAGTTTAAAAACAAGTAAAAAACAACAATCACACACATTCAAGTAATAACTTAATAGTTGATCACAATAATTGATCTTTAATTATTCAAAATGATCATATATATTCAAGTAATAGCCTAAAAGCTAATTTTTCTTAATGTTGATCTTATCTGGTTAGCCAACATAATTAGAGGTGAGAGACAGCTGAGGGTTTAAGGTGATATTTTTAATGTACATATATAATTTATACATGCAGATATATAATTGAATAGACAGGAACATATATTGGGAACTTCTAAAATTCCTAATTGATGTCCCATTTATTGAAAGGGTAGCTTCTGAGTGATTGGTCACATCTTTAGGCCAACGTGGAAGGCAGATTGATGGTCTAGGTAATCCCAGCAATCACCTAGGCAAAAGTGGGCAGAGCAAGGCAATTTGCTGCTGCTTTGCCTCCCTCATTGCCTAGGTGAACACCTCAAGTGCCTTTGATAACATGGGGTTCAGCCTGTTTTTGCCTTTTGTTTCTTGGGTTTGGGCAAGATAGCAAGAATAGGTTCAGATTGGCCAATTCCAGTCAGATTCCCGTCTGCTTGTGGCTGATTCTGGCTGATCCCAGTTGATTCTGGCTGAAGTTTATCAGTTGGGGTACTTAACCCCTGGACTTAGATCACCACCAGGCAATTCCAAGTCGAATTGGCTGATTCTGCAATCCATAATTTTCAAATCAGGGGAAAAAAATGAAAAGAAAGGCAAATGAAGATGACAGCTAGGAACTCCCAACAAAGAAAATTGCAATAATGATGATGGTTTATGGTTTCCATTGTAGAAAAGCGACCTTGAAACCATGTTTTCAGGAGTTCAAATATGAGTTTCCAAGGAAAGTACCAGTTTCACCCTTTTTGATGAGGTTCCAGTTGACAACCCTAGGCTCCACAGAACTAAGTAGTTCAAGGAAAAAAATCCCATTTGATAGATTCTTATCCTGAAGAATGAAAATACACAAATATAGGAATCAATGAGAAGTGCAGAGAGCTTATGAAATCATCACATAAACATCTTTCCGAGTAGAAATAATGTTTACCTTAAAACTTTCCATCTGAGAGGTTCTTCCAGTGCTTTTCACTTTGCTATTTGCCCAATTTAAAATGTCAGCATCAGTCATCTCTTTTCCTTGACTATGATATCTCAAGTTCTTTAGCAATTGAAGCATACTAAACCGCATCAGCTGCCAGAGGTAAGCTGAAACAAAGACCGAGTCACGGAGACCATAAACAAGATCCTCCTTGTCAGTGTGAAAATTAAGGTGTGCGTAATATGAAAGACCATTTTCCATAAGCTTCCTTCTCTAGTATCCTTATCATAATTGCAATTATAATAGCAAAAGCATGCAGAAAAATTGCTACGGGTTACTATCAAGCAATTGAATGATCAGATAAAGACAAACATTGAATATTCTTAGATAAGAATGTGATTAAAAACTGGTTAAAGAGGCATACGTACCGACTATTAGCTTTTTATTCCCTTGAACAATATCATTCCCAGCAACATTAACAAGAGAAAATTTTAAATCTTTTCCAATTCCTACAACCTGATTGCAATTTTCAACTTTTCTAAATGGCATCTTAATTGGTGGCTTTGAGGCCTGCTTCCAATTAACTGAACCTGGAGAAATTTTGTCCAACACTTCCAGAAGAATCCATCTGCATATGCAAGATACAAGTCAGTACCATTGACAGAAATATGATCCTAGAAGTATATAAGACTTACCCATTTCTTAAATCTTCGAAGAGATTGTTAACAAATGATTCAATTCCAAGACTATTGATCCACAACCGGAAAGCTCTTTCCTCCCTAGATACCTGAATATCATCAGGTATCATCTCTGCAAAAGACATATTTGTGTCTGTTGACAGACCATTCCTGTGAAATTAAACTGCAAGATGAGCATCCTCAAATTTCATGATTGTCCCTAATCCAGCCAAATGCAAGTACTTAATGAAGTTACTTGAAAGATATGATTATTATTCTCACAACACAGCATCAGAAAATAAGTGCATATAACAGAAACCATAATATATATTTAAATCTGAAAGTATAAATAAGATAAAGTGGAAGAAGAAGCCTTATCTACCTGTGGTGGAATATATGTGCAACGAAGGCAAGATTCAGATTTGGAGAGCCCTCAACTATATCTTTTGGAGTCAAGAATCTTTTGCAGTCCATCTTCTCTGCATGTTCCAGGATGAGCTTTGCTCTTTCAGTGGGGTCTTTAGTATTCAAGGTGGCTGGGTTGCAGTACTCCGGGGCAAGAACATTAAGGAGATATGCATAAGCCTCTCCATCCTGCAAATACCAGTTGATTGAACACAAAAACAATACAGTACATAAGGAAAACACATGGAATAGAAATGTTTTAAAAAAGATGAACACGTGAGCTACTCTTTTGCCAAATAGGAAAATGTCATACAGGAATCTCCCAACTGTTAGTCAAGAAGATCTGAGCTGCCACTTAAGGAAGTTGCTGTTTTGTGCAATGGTGTAATTGTTAACGGTGGAGATAATGATGGTTGCTCACCATCCAGTGGATGCCATGACAGCAACAGCAATAATGGAAGGCAAGTCAGGGTCAAATTTATACATTGACGATGAGGGAGTGTTATAGGTGACAACAAGCAAGTCTCATCTGAATTTGAACAGATGTCTCCTGGCAGGTGAAATGGATTGGGGATACAATCTGACTCACTTGGAACAGTTCTCAACCAGTTACACATTGCCAGTGCTATCAGATCCAGCTCACTGCCCAATGACTTATATGACAAAGAGCAAGTTAATCACAGTCATATTGGCTCACAGGAATCATGGAACTGAATCCAATCCAACCCGGATCAGATCGGCCTATCCATAGGAAGTCAGAAAATCAGCGGAATCGGGCTCAGCCAATCCTGACCGATCCCAGCTGATCTCGATCCTGGCCAATCTTGACCAGGCCTGCCTGATCCCGGTCGATCCCAGTCCGATTCTTGCAAGATTGGGTCAATGTAGACTAATAATTGAAGTTCAAAATTTGAATGGACAGATCGGCCAGTCCCATGGCCGATCACAACCAATCCTGGCCAATTCTGGCCAATCGGGCTGCAATTTCTTCAGTTTCCACCAGTACCCCCTGAGAATTGAATTGCCCAAGGGCGACCCTGACAGGAATCGGCCAATCCTGCTCTGGATTGGACGATTGTACCTTCCATGACAGGAATGGACCCTTGGACACTCCATTTCTTGCAGATATCCTGTCTCCCCAAGGATTGAAAGCTGTACAAGGGCTGATGGTGGAACTAGATTAGTCCCTAGCACCTTCAAGGAGAGACTTCTATGAAGTGCCAGCACATTTCTACAGCTGTCACATCTTTTGAATAGTTGGCTTCCAGGTAACAGTAACCTCTTTCTGATGCTAACGTTTCTCATAGACATCCATATGCAGGCCTAAATCCAGTGGATCAATGAGCCTCTGAGCCTCCACTGGACTTCTAGTTCACCAGGCCTTACCAGGGTGAGGCTACGGATTGGCCTGGATTGCCACCTGGCAACCTAGCTCAGACCGGTTCTGGCCTATTCTGCTGATCTGAGTCATCTGACTGGTCCAAGCCTGTTGGATCATCTTCACACTCAAGTTGATCTGACTGATTCTGCCCAATTGCTCTCTTTGTACCATGGCCCAAACTTGGATCACCACCTGGTGATCAATCCACATTGGTTGATTGCAGTCCAGGTTGCCAAGTCTGCATTCTGCATTGTTAGAAAGAGAAAGAGAACGTGTAGTAAAAGAGAGTGAGAGAGAATTGAATTGGAGGTTGATTAAATGCTATTCCAAAGCCTGAGGCCTTTCTCCATTCCAAACCAGCCATCAGAGAGCAGATAACAATGGCTAGTCTGGGTCTCTAATGGTTATATTTGTTAAGATGATGGGTAATTTGATACTGGATCAGGGTTGTTTTGACCTTTTTTTTTGCAATCTTATAGGCTTCATTTAAATGTCTGCATATGTTTGGTTAGATTTCAGTAATCTAGTATTTCTACTTTCTGGTAAAATGCCGCCTCGAATGCCTAATAGATCACCTAGCCATTTGAGGTCAAGGTGACACTTTAGCCACCTCAGACACCTCATGCCTTTGATTAGAGTAGTATAGGGACCTGATATCAATAATGACACAGAAGCTGGAGGCATAGAACTCCATGCCACAACTCTTTGTGACCTTTGCCCATTAGCAAACTTTGATGCTTGCCACTACTAGGTATGAAGATGATGACAAGGGATGATGGGATGCCATGGCAAGGGGATCACTTAATAGAGATGGAGCACTCAACGAGACTGAGTTTTGAATGTTCATAGTGCAGCTGATAGTGAACGTAATGCAAAATGCTGAGGCTTTCTCAAGAAGACCATGTTCTGGACATTGTGAAGCTTGCCTACTGTGCCTACTAGCAAGCTGAAGTTGCTGGAACAGGAGCTCGATGATTGGGATTATGGACGACTGGAGTTTGTGTAGATGATTCTCTGGTATCCAAATCCAACAAGCAATGGAAGGTAAAAAATGAAGTAGATGAATATGGATAGCAGAGCCAATAAAGGATCCAGACGGATTTGGAGATTGACATGACAAAATGCGAACCAATAATCTGTACATGGGATATAAGGGAGGATCTGGACCTGTGGATTAGCAGGTCTGGTTGTGTTGGATATCATGATCTCCAACCTAACTTTCATCCTAGCAAGAAATGGGTCCAAAAATTGGAAAAGGTTCTATAAATGAGCCAGAGTACTAAAATAAAATTGGCTCTACTATAAATAAGCCACGCCCATCTCACAGCTATTACTTTTGGAGACCTTCCGGAATGATTCTGCAGTGCAAAACTATTACCAAATGAATTTAAGATTTCTTTACTGTTACCTTTACATCAGAAGAAAAATTGGTTATGGTTTTCTTGTAGCCTGCTTTCTTGAGATGGAAGTTCATCCATCTGAGTAAAACCTTTTCTGGTGCTAAATTCAGGAGCTCCTCCACCTCCTGTACAATTTTAAATGGAAGAACAAATCAATCTTCTTTAACCAAGTAAAAAAAAGTAGAAGAACAAAACAGCTATTTGTCTTGACCTTACTATCATCCACCAACTCAACCAGTTGTGGTGTCTGCTTTAGGTTTATATCTGCTAACAATTGTATCTGGCAATGGAGTCAACAATGACAAGTCAAATTAATAGGTGAAACTGTCAGAGGGAGTAGAACTTTTTGCATAAAGGAAAAAAATATAAATGCACCCTACACAAGTCTATCAATTCTAGACCAGAAGATTCAGATCTTCGAGGAGACCAGGTGGCCCTGTTGTGACACTAAATCATTTCCAATTATAAAAGATGGTTTCAATGTTTTTTCCTAAAGATTGCAGTTCATACCTTGATAATTTGAGATATCAATCCAAATACCAAGTGAGGCTGCACATAGATAGTTGAATAGTCAATAATTTGTATACCATATGCATTGAATAATAGCAATGACCAAACATTTTCTTGAAAAGAAACAATTTCAAATACCAAGTGGGGCTGCACATAGATAGTTGAATGGTCAACAATTTGTATATCATATGCACTGAACAAGTAATAAAAGTGACCAAACATTTTCTTGAAAAGAAACAATTTCAAATACCAAGTGGGGCTGCACATAGATAGTTGAATGGTCAACAATTTGTATATCATATGCACTGAACAAGTAATAAAAGTGAACAAACATTTTCATGAAAAGAAATAATTTCTAGGTAACAATTGTGAATAAAGCATTCAGAAGAATGCTATCGAAACTACACGTTTAACTTTACCAGACATATAGAACATATGCATAAAAAGATACATATATGTGCAGCAGACTCCTATTTGGGGGAGAAGCTTAGTGTTAAGCTTTCTCAGTTCTGTTCTCAAAGTTGACACATAATGGAAGAAAGAAAATGAAAAAGTGAGGAAGATGATAAAAAGAATGCACTAAAATATTACTAACCAAATAGGTTCCAAGCAAAAATCAGGCAGAATAGCAGTACTTACTCTCCCTTCAACCAGGTCTTGAGTTCCGATGTTAACTACCGTGCAGCCAATGGCCTTTGCAGAGTTAAGGCACAGAGTATGATTTTCATTCCTCTCCCATGGATTCAGTACCCGCTTTGTGTTGATAGTCCTCTCATCTATTGTCCCAGGCACCGCAACGTTGATCAGTTTACTGCATGAAAGCAATCAAACAACATGTGGTTAATGTTTCCTTTATAAGGAATTAACAAAGTTTGCAAACAGTTGAAAGAAGAATTGATTACCAGAAAAGGAACCGAATGGCAGACACATTTTTTCCATTAACAAATGTGAAAAAAACTCAAATTAATGACAAACAGATTCATTGTTGTTCTTCATGGGGGAGAAAGTGCATGAAACATATCCTGGAACTGCATGCCTGATAAATTAGGAGAGAAAGATGATATAAAAGACAGTTACCACATAAGGACACCATCTTTAGCAAGGTTGAATAGGTCATCGGTAGCTGGATCCAGTGGCAGATAATTCTTCAGAAATTTGTCTTCGCCAAGATAGCTGTTAATGTGTGCTACATAGGATGCTTTCTCAGATTCATCAATTCTGTGTAGAAGTGTGGTTGTGCTAGACTTGAGGAATGCCGATGAATGCTTAGCACCTCCCAGTTTAGCATTGGCCCTTGCTTGGAGATTCAGATACTCCTGATTCAGAGATCCAAATTTCACAAAAAATCATGATTTTCTTCAAAAAATTTAGACAAGTGAAATGAATGCAAATAGTGGATACCCGTAAAAAGGTCTCGAAGTCTATTGCCTGGCTTGTATCCGGATAAGTTTCTCCTAAGATGGTTGAGATCTCACTTTCCGTAAGCAACTCACTAAGAGCTTTGATCTTCCCCATAACAGAGGGTAAATCTTCTAGTGTGACATGGCCCGACTCCCTCCTCGCAGACAGGAACTACGCCATCACATCAACAGATCGAATAAGAAAATTAGACAGAGTCATTGTAATGCGGAGACTCAAACTTCCATTTTTTTTTTTCGTAATGCTCACTTTGGATTTGAGGCCGCGAAGCTCCACCTGTGTGAATTGGCTCTGGAGCCAGGGATCCGAGACAAGGACACCAACATATCCCGACATTCTTTACACTTCTATCTATCTATCAAACTGCTTATTCTTATCAAAATATGGTTCTTCTTCTTACACGCAAGTAATTAGCTTCGAATCGCAATAGAGAAAGGAAACAGGGATTGGATTCAGTACCCAGATCTCATAAATCATAATACGATATTGAAGGGGATTCGATAGCCCATTTTGCGGATTTCACGGAGTTTGGTCCATGTGAACGGCCGCCTTTGCCGACAGAATGCGGGGGTGAGCAATGTAGACGAGGATCTTCTCATTGAAACCAAAACAACAACAAAAGATGGCACAGACCGGTGAGCTTAACGTCACGATACAAAGCAAAAAAAATCACGATTACAACCACAAGATACCAGCCATGTAGGAACAAAACCCACCTGGAAAATGGAAAGAAATTAACGAAACATGCAGCAAAACGGGTTCTTTCGCGCTGCTTCTTTTCCGTCCCTTCCAATCCCCTCTATTTTCTCCAAGTTATTGCCTTTTCGGCTAAAAACAACGATCGGGCATTCCTTGTCTCTGATGGAGACGGGGCAGGGGAGGTGGCATTTGGATTCTCTGTGCCGAAAGCCACAGGAAGAGGGGAAGAAGCTAAAAAAGGGAAGAAAGAGATGGAAGCATCATACAAGGGAGGGAGGGAGGAAGGGAAACGGTTCCCTTGTGCGGACCCGCGGAGACCGAGGGGGGACCAGGCAAGTGGAGCATGCCCATTTTGTATATTTTTTTTCGAAGTAATAATTTGTCGCAATTTAGATTTGTTTTTTCTTAAAAAAATCGACCTGGCTGCAATCAAGAGATGTTTATGCGTAAAATTTGCTGTTGGCTCGTATCTTAGTTCAATGGGAGAATTAATGATCAGTCTTTTTAGTAGGGATCTGATATTATTTTCAAGTCTCTGTCAGGTTCTTCAAAATCTTTCGGTCTTTATTTTATGCAGGACTTATTTTTAAGTCCCTACTTTTAACGCCCGTTATCCTCCTCCGTTATCTCAAAGTGTGTAACAGTTATCCCAAAAGTGTGTAACTACGTAAGTATGTACTTACACAGTTACATGGAAATCATGTAACTGTATAACTTACCCAGTTACACATGTAACTGTGTAACTTATCCAGTTACACATGCAAGTATGTAATCATGTAAGTATGCAAATCCTGTAACTGTGTAACTTACCCAGTTATACATGTAAGTATGTAATTACATACTTACGCAGTTACACATGTAACTATGTAACTACATAGAAATTTTATAAGTTTGTAACTCTGTAATTAGGACTTACCTAATTACATACTTACATAGTTTTAGAAGGATTTATCTAGTTATTTTAATTCGTAATATACCAAAAGTGTGTAACTGCGTAAGTACGTACTTACACAGTTACATGTGTAACTGCTTAAGTATGTAAATCATGTAATGACAGTTTAAACACCTTGCATGTGGCTTTCGCGAGGAAGCAGAAAACACAGACGTCTACAAGGGAAGAGGGTGTTCGAACCCGTGGTGGGCTACGTGGTACTACTTCCAACCCCAAACCCAATGAACCCAAAGATATTAATCTGGAACATTAGGGGTATTGGCAATGCTCAATCTATCCGGAGACTGAAGATTTTGAAACGTAGACACAAGCTGTCCATTATAGCCATTATAGAACCCAAGAAGAAGACCAGCTGTATAGATATGTACAAAAATAAGCTCCATATGGCTCACTCAGTAGCCAATGTGAATGATCAGGCCCGTATATGGATCTTTTGGGAGGAGAATGTTCACATTTTGAAAACTGATGCAAGTGATCAGTTTGTCACGATTTCTGTTGCCTCCGAACTTTGTAGAACTTTCTACTTAACAGTGGTTCATGCTAGCTTCTCTGTACAAGAGAGGAGAACTCTGTGGAATTATATAATTGATTTCTCAACAACTTGCACCGATCCCTGGCTGATTGGAGGTGATTTCAATAGTTACCTGGGACTCCATGAGAAGAGAGGTGGTAGAAGAAAGCTGTCCAGATCGGTCACTGACTTCCAAGCATGTGTGTCTGCTGCGGGAATTGAAGATGCAGGTTTCACTGGGAGCAAATTCACATGGTTCAATGGGCGAGAACATAATAGCATATGGATCAGAATTGATAGGCTCTTCTTTAACGCTGAATGGGCTGTCTCCTGTCCTCCAGTTCATGTTCAACACCTGGACAGAGCCTGTAGTGACCACAGTCCACTCCTCATATCCAGCACCAATGAAGATAGAAAGGGACCGTCTAGATTCACATTCCAGCACATGTGGTGTTCTCATGAAACATTCGTTCATGACTCTGCTGCTGCCTGGAGGATGGCACCGGCTTCCACCTATCCCCTGCTCAACATGGCATTCAAATTAAATCATATGAAGAAGTTTTACCGAAGATGGAACAAAGAAACCTTCGGTAATGTTTCTCTCAAAATTCAGCAAGCTGAGGCATCCTTCGCTACTGCTCAAGGCAATCTTGATGACCATCCATCCCAAGACAACCATGCTGCCTTCCTGCTGGCCAAAGAAAAGTTGGATCATGCTCTATCCCAGGAAGAAAAATTATGGCGCCAGAAACCCATAATTAAATGGCTGAAGGACGGGGACAAAAATACTAAGTTCTTCCATGCTTATGCCCTCACTCAGAGGAGACAATCATCAATCTTAAAACTCTACACTAAGGATGGTATCCCTGTGGAAGGAGATGACAGAATTGCTTCCATGTTCGTGGAGCATTTTTCCGAAGCATTCACATCAGCCCATCATCATATCAATGCAGAAATCCTTGAGCACATACCGTCCTTGATGAAAAACGAAGACAACATAATGCTATGCAATGTGCCCACTTCTGAGGAGATTAAACAGGTGGTGTTTAGCATGGACCCCGATAGCGCACCGGGACCCGATGGATTCTCCGGTCACTTCTTCCAGGCCTGCTGGGACTTTATTCAAGCTGATATCTGCAGTGCAGTCAAAGCATTCTTCTGTGGTCATATCCTTCCTACTGCCCTTACTTCCTCTCTGATTACACTGATTCCTAAGATTGACACACCGAAGAACTGTTCAGATTTCAGACCTATAAGTTTATCTAATTTTTGTACAAGATCATATCCAGGATCATTTCGGACAGAATTGGTCAACTTCTGCCACTCTTGATATCCAAAGAGCAGGGAGCCTTCACTAAAGGCAGAAACATAGCTGAAAACATTCTCCTCACCAAGGAGCTTCTTCAGACAATTGGTAGACAGTGTAGAGGGGGCAATATGATTATCAAACTTGACATGGCTAAGGCCTATGACAGAATGGAATGGGACTTCCTTTATGCAGTTCTGAAAAAGTTCGGGTTCTCCATCCAGGCCATCTCCATGATTGAACCTCTTATTTCTAACTGCTGGTTTTCCATCCTTCTCAATGGTAAAACCCATGGATTCTTCAAGTCTTCTAGAGGGCTGAGGCAAGGGGATCCGGTGGCCCTTGCTTTATTTATCCTTGCAGAAGAAGTGCTCAGCAGGGGGCTCGCCAACCTATTCCAGCACAGTTGTGGTGCGTGGTACCAATCCAACGCTCGCTGCCCCGCAATCTCGCATCTCCTTTTCGCGGATGATACATCTGTGAGGCATCTTAGAAGACTTATGGCCTTCTTAAAAACATATGAAGAAGCATCAGGTCAGCTGATTAACAAACACAAAAGCTCATTCTATGTTCCCAACAGTGCCACAGACAGCCTCGTTCAGAAAATCAGCATGACTACCGGTTTTGTCAGAGCCAAACTGCCAATTAAATATCTGGGGATCTCCATTTACACGGGCCGTCAGAAACCTGCACATTTTGCTAACATCATCTCTAAGACAGTGAACAAACTTCAAGGGTGGAAAACCAAGTTCTTATCGACGGGAGGGAAACTCATTCTCATACAACACATCCTGTCTGCCCTCCCTATCTACACTATGAATGCATTGTCCATCCCACCCACCGTGGTGAGGACTTTCCATAAGATCCTCCCCAACTTCTTTTGGGGCTCTTATGAGGGTTCCCCAAAACGGCACTGGAAGAGCTGGAATGACATCGCGCAATAGAAGGAAAGCGGTGGCCTGGGGGTTTTAAATCTGCATCACATGCAGGTTGCCTTCAGAACTAAAATGCTCTGGAGGGCTTTATCTACTGACTCTATATGGGCCAAATTCTTCAGAAGGAAGCGCTTATTTAACTGTCACCACTCAGAAGCTCAGTTTCCACTTATGTTGGCAGCAGATAGAAGGTTGTGGAAGCAGGCCGCTCAGCTCATTCAAGGTAATCACAGGATCATATCCAGGGATACAAACTCAGAGGGTCACTTCTGGTTTGATGTGTGGACTGGTGATACCCCACTCAAAGCTTATGTACCTGAAGACATATGGAGGGACATACCTGATAAACTTTGCCCCATTCACCAAGCTCTTAACAACCCAGGAAGCACTCACATGCAGGTCGCCCTGCAGCACTGCCCAGGACATCTCTTCACCCAATATTTGACCAACAATGACACCAGAGATACTTGAATATGGTGCTCTACCTCGAGTGGTATTTTTTCTACAAAATCAATCCGGCTACTCCTACAAACTGAAACCACCCAGAACTGGAAGGCTCTGTGGTCCCCCTACATCCCCCTCAAATGGTCCATCCACCTATGGCGGATGGTGCAGAACCTGATTCCAGTGGATGTCACAATTTAAGCAAAAGGCGTTCCATTATGTTCTAAGTGTTCCTGCTGCCTCAACCATGAGGAGGAGAGCCTGGAACACCTGTTTTTCTACAGCGATATCGCCAACAAAGTGTGGATTGACCTGTCAGTTTTCCTGTAGTTTAATAATAACAGTATCACTAATATTTCTAGGAGCGTGTACTCTTTCCTCACCCGACCTGAGATCACCACCAGTGCTGGGCGTCTCCGACGATGTATCTTCATGGCAGTCATCTGGGAAATTTGGTGTAGTCGAAACAGAGCAAGGTTTCAAGGCAAAGGGATGTCGGCGCAACACATCATCAACAGAAGCTGGTTGTCTGTCCAGGCCATATGCATATCCACAAACTTTCAAAAGATTCCACAGATCTGGCGTGAAGCCCTTCGTCAGCCCAGCAATGATGAGGTTAACAGGGACACCATGGCACCCAAAGTTGCTAAATGGTTTACTCCCCCCAAGGGAGGGCTAAAGCTGAATGTTGATGGTGCGTTTAAAATGACAACGAACGAAGCTGGTGGAGGAGGGATACTTAGATATCACAAGGGGAACATGAGCTGTGCTTTTGCAAAACCTTACGACCACCTAAAATCCAGTCTAGCTGTTGAGGCATTTGCACTTAGAGATGGGCTATTAATGTGCTGCAACAAAGGCGTCACCGAGGTGCAGGTAGAAACCGACTCCCTCAATCTCTTACAAATTGTTACGGGGCAGCTCCCTTGCCCGTGGGATCTAGCTTGTATTCTGCATGAGATAGCTATGACAATCAAGGAAGTGCAGGCTGAAATATCACATATACCAAGGGAAAGCAACCAAGTGGCTGACTGCCTAGCCGACTTTGCATATTCCTGTGTTCATCTCACAATCTGGGATTCCTGGGCTGACCTTCCCAACATTGTAAAGCCCCCCTACTGACTTGATAAGGTAGGGAGTCCTCCAAATAGTCCCAGCCCGTTTTGTACTTCCCCCTAAACTCTTCCTAATATCTACATAATGAAAACACTCTCAGCCGCTCGGTGAAGGTAGTGGCACCCTCACATGATGTGAGGGCGCCCCCATCTTCTCCTTTTGGTTCGGCTATATTCAAAAAAAAAAATCATGTAACTGTGTAAGTATATAATTACATACTTACGCATTTACACATGTAACTATGTAACTAAATAGAAATTTTATAAATTTGTAACTCTGTAACCGTTATCCCAAAAATATGTAACTATGTAAGTCCTGTAATTGTGTACACTTACCCAGTTACACATGTAACTATGTAACTGTGAGCATTACGAAGAAGGAGAGGGCGCAAGGGGGGGGGGGGGGGGGGAGGGTGAGGGCGCCGCCGGGGGGGTGGGGGGCGCCGATGGGGTGGGGGGAGGAGGAGGAGGGGGCACTGGGGGGGGGGGGGGGGCTGGGAGGAGGAGGAGAGGCACAGAGCGAAAGTAAAAAAAAAAACTGGTGTAGAGTTATTTTTCTTTTTAGAGAGTTTTAGACAAGTAGAATTCTTTCCCTAAAAAAAAGAATTTTCTTACCAAACATGTGTCAGTGAAAAAAATAGTTTTAGGAAAAATTTTATACTATCATCTATTTGGTACTCCTAAAAGGTCATGAAAATATTTTACTAAAAATTCATAAATTTTAAGATCTTTGATGAGACTCGTAAATTATTTTCTTCGATTTTTCTTTTATGTAAGATTTTTATGAAGGAGATTCCTTTCATTCCTAATGTCTCTTCTATACGGTCAATTGCCATCTCTAAATCAACGATCAAAGATTGGTGATAGCCCTCAATAGTTGACAGTTGGTAGTCGAGAGAAAAATATATATTTTTAATATTATTTTTTAAAATATTTTAATAAAAAATAAATATCAAAAAATTTATTTATATACAATTATACTTTTTATTTTATATATATATATATATATTTAAAAAAATTCAATCAATATATTTTACGACCAACCAAACATATACTAAATTTAAGCTACAACTTTGAAGAGAGGGTTAAACATGGATCTTATTATTTTGCTCTAATTTGTTTTGTGATGAATTACTTAAAACGAGAAAAATCTAACCTGAACCCACCCTAATATAGGTTGCCGTGCATTTTCGGCCTCATGATCTGATTCTAATTCAGACAGCTGGATTTGGTTTGGATCGGCATGAGCCAAGTAATTCTTGCAAGTCTCTCTCCATGATCATGCATGAAGCCAAATTAATTCTACTTGATCCATTGCCAAGCAATATAATTGTGCATGAACATTCCAACCTGTTGTAAGGGATACAAATTAACTTCATCATCATGCCCTAGCATTTGAAAGAGACTTGTTATCCAAACATTAAAACATGCATGTACATTTACTTATGCACAAACAGCAGTTTATTACCAATATATATAGCATATGTTTACAGGGGTAAATTGCGCGTAAATCACACGGTGCAAGGGACTCAACCTTGCATGCAGTTCTTTGTTTCACGTCAGAACCAATATGCATGGTTCCCCTTTATTTACCACAAACTTTGACATATGCAGGTCATCCTGCAAAACATAGAGAACACAAATCTCCACCACGCCCTCTCCTTCACGTTCAAATTAAGACTGGCACTACGCACACGCATGCTTATTAATTTATATGCATAAGAACGCTACAATATATATCATATAGCATGCATGGCGGTTTAAGGCTTTGGTTCGGCTTCGACACCGGCCTCGGGGACTTCACCAGGATAGATGCAGCAGCGGCAGCGTCCATACCACCCGCGTCCGCAGCATCCCCACCTGCAATAAGGGTAGGGACGGCGCCATGGGGGGTAATATACCCCACGGGGATATCCACCGTAGCCACCCCCTGGGTATCCTCCGTAGCCTCCCCCGGGATAGCCTCCATATCCACCATACTGCTTTGAGCCTTCAATAGCCTCTTTCTCCTTCGCTCCTGCATGCGATGTAAATTAACACAAAAATGAATTATATATATATATTAATGAAAGTAAGATATAAAAGCACTTCAAACACAAAGTTCACGAAAGTATGCATGTCAAGAAATAGACATTGTTTTCTCAATCGGCTTCCAATTCGAGAAGAACGATGTTTACGTATATACGGAGCTGCATGCATGCCTCCATGACAGTTTACAGGTGCCTTCCCATTTTCCTCTTCATATATATTGCCTATTCTACGGCTTACTGCACTATTGAACACTAGTCTATAAGTAGACTAGTAACATAAAGCTGCGCTTGGCCTTCTTGATTATTCGATCGATCGATCAGGTATTTGTGTGAAAACAAAGACCCAGTACGTGATTAGAGGAGGGATTCGATGGCACCAATATATAACTAATTGCATATGCATGCATGGTCTACCCATAAGTAAACGTCCCCAAAGACTGAGGGTTCTCAAGCAGCCGTCTCAAAGTTCAGACTCTTCCAATTGTGAAGGGCAAGACGATAAATTAATAAGATAACAGGAAGAGCCATGCATCTTCTCGACTCACCAGCCTCCTCGACTAGCTCCCTTGCCGACACCTCCGAGGAGATCAGAAGAAGTGCTGCCACCAGCACAAGACCCAGAATAAAAACCTTACAAGCCATATTTCCCAGAGTAGTATTCCAAACAAAGCACAGAAGATGGTGTTGAGCTTCGACGTTGTGAACATGCAAACCTGCAGCTGCCCTATTTATAGAACAACAAGAGAAGAAGAACCGTGTATACATGGATCGATCAAGCTTATCGCTTTAATTTCTGCAGTTGGCAGGTGGATCTCCCATTTATTACATCTTATCTCACTTGAGTGCATACCCTGACCAGATCAATGCAAGATGAGTATATTTGAGAAAGATATTAATGCTGAATGGGATCTGGGTTTTGACTTACAGAACCTCCAAGGGCCTGGAGTCCCTCTCACCAACTAATTAGTCAGCTTAGTCACTTAATGGCGACGTCTGGCCTGCCTTGGAGGTGGAAGAAGCCACTTCCAAACCGATATTATGGCCCTCTTGCCCTGTTGGCGTCCATGCCAAGAAACAAGTGGAGCTTGAAAGTTACATCTCGGCTTAACTTATATGGATTTTCCTGCCAACTATAGTGCATACTTATCCGAATGGAGATGATTTATCTTCCCCCTCGTACGTGGGGCTTCAAAGACCTAATCAGTCTGTCGGTAAATCCTTGTTAATTTTCACAGGTCTCTCGTGGGAAGATTAAAAAAAAAAAAATGATAACGGATGTTTGAAAAAAAAAAATGAAAGAAGCTAGCTAGATGAGGATGGGAAAGAAATACGTACGACGAAAGATGTGACAGAACAAAGAGAACAATATCCATTGTACGTGTTCACACAAATCCTGCGTGTCGATTCAACGGTTCATTAAAATAAAATAAAATAGAGAAAGTACATATATATCGCCCCTAAAGGCCCCACAGGGAAAGAGTATATATAAGTCCAACTACTGAATTATACAAGAGAAAATTAATTGGGGGTCCCAGTCAGAGGGTGATATTTTTTTCCTCGTTCCCGTCAGAATACTGGAAGATGTAGAGTCCTTACTTTTTCACCCGGTTTAATTTTTAGTCCCTACTTTTGCGATGTCACTATTTACGACCCTCGATTCACGAGTTCCGTCTCTTTTACATCTGTTTCTTTTTTTGATTCTCGTCTTACTCTTCTGTCTTTTCGAAGGGCCGTAAACTCTGATCGATGTGAAGTTGCTCTTACATAATATGTCGAGCACATTTACAGCAACCATTGACATCACTTACACAGGTCCTTTTGAAGGCCCGTGAACCATTCTTCACAACTATAAAAGGAATCCAGGGCCTCATATTTATCCTTTACATGCTTCTCTGAGTCTTCTTCTTCTCTTTCTTGCTCGTTTTCTTCCTCTTTATTTGTAGATATCTTCATCTGACGGTGCTCCCCACAGGGATGGGAAGGCACTTGCGTCACCGGTGTCACTGTCGCCCCCAGCGCCACATGCTCCACCTTCGCCACCGCCCTTCAACCCCGACTTCTGGAATGGTTTTTACACTGGCTAGAGGATGGCTTTAGCCAAAGCCTCTCGGCTGTACGGCAACAAGGGCCTCACCAACATCTGCCCTAACATCGGCCCTGAGGCAGAACCCATCGGTTCCTCCTCCCCTTCCTCCCCTCTCCATTCCTCCTTCCCTCCCTCCCCTCTCCGTTCCTCCCCTCCCTCCTCCCCCGAGTGGTCGGCTTAGGGAGTGTAGAGAGTTATTGTAATGGGGCTTGTTTATGCAATATATTTTTGTTTTATGCAGTCTTCTGTGCCCGATATAAAATTTATTTTATGTGCTCTCTATCATGCAAACTCAACATGTTAGCAATAACATACTGTAACACGCTATTATCTATACTATAATCAAAATAAGTAAATACTGTAACAAGTTATTACGTATACTGTAATAGTGTAGTGTTTGTACTGCCAGTAGAACTGTAAGAGTGTGGTGATCGTACTGCAGGTAGAACTGTAAGAGTGTAGTGCTCGAACTGTAACATGCTATTATCTATGCTATAATAAAAATAAGTAAATACTGTAACAGCTTATTACGTATACTGTAATAGAAAATGTTAG
The DNA here is from genome assembly GCA_014218235.1 of Colocasia esculenta. Lineage (NCBI taxonomy): Eukaryota > Viridiplantae > Streptophyta > Magnoliopsida > Alismatales > Araceae > Colocasia > Colocasia esculenta. Next base: position 58,212,871 of record CM024760.1, read on the forward strand.
TAGACAGTGTCCTCACTGTAATAAATAAACAAGTGTTTCCTCAAGTAAATGTACAATATCATTACACTAGCTGTGGGAAATTGTACGTGCGGCAAGTATGGTTCTTCTCCTTCAGTTATATACGCTCTAAACGTTCTTGTGCATTGAAGTACGCTTTGATGAAGTGGAGGCCGAACCTTGCTCGTATGGTTGGCATGTTATCCTGACTGAAGGGGAAACCTTAAGTGTCCCTACGTGCCAAACACTCCATGTATTTGCAAGTAAAAATGGCGCAGTCGTCTCCCGATCCTTATTGTGGGCATGGGTCGGGGTAGCGTAGCGACCAATTTCTTGAATCGATGTCCCTGCCCTTCATGTATGTTCTCAATATCTCTACCTGCATGAAAGAATTAACAAAAGAGTTCCAATTACTTGATGTACATTTACTGTAACATATGTAACATAAGTGTGCATGCTTTGTAACAAATGTAAGCCTTGTATGTAACACTTGGCACTTACGTATTGTGGAATGTCAGGACAATCTTTGTTTCTTAATGAATCATATACGTGGAACTCTTTTTCTTTAATATTGATGACCAAAAGAGCCCAATGGTTCGTCCCAACGTGCATGGGGGAGAAGAGGAGGTCTAATTCAGTTGGGGTGAGGTCTAATCTTTTGAAAGAGTAATCAAGATGTTGTTGTTTGCTCTTATAGTCTTTGCACGATTGGACGTAACCCTTTAAAGTGGCTCCCAGATATCCAAAAGTCTTGAAAATGTTCGGGTTCTCTTAACGGGGGAGAAACAAGTAAGTGTTGACGTAGCAGTCAATTATAACCGATTCGCTCTGCCCCCCGAACAATAGTTCCCGAATGTCCTTAAATGTGAGGAAATTATCGCATCCTTCGAGAGTGCTACTGAACATCAAATCACTACATGTAAGAAAGATGTACATCTTCTATAAGAATGGAGATGCCATACAGTAATAGACGAACTAATATAATGTAATAGAAAAGCTCCGAACTGTTAAAAGGAAATACATGTACTGTAACACGTACTCATTAATGATGCACTCATTCAGAAATCTTTCAATCCAAGACTTATCGTTCACTCCTAATACTTCCCGGGTGACGTAATGTCATCTCCCCTCTTTCTTACCCGTTGGAAGTGTGTCTGTACTCTCTTGAGAGCTAAGAAAGATCGGTTCGGAAGTGGACACATTGTCTTTCGGAGCTTTGTAGTTGCGATAATCCTCTGGCTGCGATGGAGTAAGTAATAAAAGAATTTTTTGTAAGGGGACTTTAATGTTACTGTGATGGGGTCTTAATGTTACTGTTATGTAACATTAAGGTTACTGTAACATAACGTTAAAGTTATGTATCTTCTACTGTTAATGGGAAACTATACTATATATATCTCCGGTTGTCGCCTTTTTCTTGTCCCAGCTATAACTCGTCTGGACAATGAGGATGGGGAAATATGACACCTCTTCCTTTTCTTCTCTTCCTCTTCTTCTCCTCCTTCCTCTTCTTCTCTGCCTCCTTCGCCTCCTTCCTCTTCTTCTCCTCCTCCTCCTTCCTCTTCTTCTCTGCCTCCTCCGCCTCCTTCCTCTTCTTCTCCGCCTCCTTCCTCTTCTTCTCTTCCTCCTCCGCCTTCCTCTTCTCCTCCTCTTCCTCCTCCCTCTTCCTCTTCCGCCTCCTTCCTCCTCTCTCTTATTCTTTTGCTCCTCCTCCGCCTGCTTCCTCTTATGCTCCTCCTTCCTCTTCTTGTCCGCCTCCTCCTCCTTCCTCTTCTTGTCCGCCTCCTCTGCCTCCTTCCTCCTCTGCTCTTCCTCCTCTCTCTTCTTCTTCTCCGCCTCCTTCCTCTTCTTCTTCTTCCCCTCCTCCTCTTTCTTCTTCTTCTCAGCCTCCTCCTCTTCCTTCCTCTTCTTTGCCTCCTCTTTTCTCTTATTCTCGTCGGCCTCCTCCTTTCGCCCCCCCTTCCTCTGTTCCTTTGGCTCCGACGTCTGCCACTCTGACATTGATCGTCGCGACCTTGTCAAGTGGGTTCTTCTTCCTGTAACTGAAAATATGAAATATTGTAAATGTCTATAAATGATATTGTAAATGTATAAAATATATACTGTAACTGAATATATGAAATACTGTAAATGTCTATGAATGATACTATAAATGTATAAAACATATACTGTAACTGAATATATGAATTATTGTTAATAACTATGAATGGTACTGTAAATGTATAAAACATATGCTGTAAAACATTACCTTCGCGTCGGGTACTCATCTTTGCTACACCGTGTGATGGAACTGAAGCTGTAGAGAGCTCCGGTGGCGGTAAGACTAAGACTGCAAATTGTGGCTCCACAGGTGGATGTTGCCATTGAGGTTGATGCTCAAATTGTTCCTCCAGTCTTTGTAGCCTTTGGTCCATTGATTGGAGGATATTGTTCTACTGCTGTAAGAGGTCGCTCTGCAACTCCATGGCCTCCCTCTGTTGTTTGGACACTCTTAAAAGCTCCTAACGAATGTCAACAACATGTTTATCTAATGGAGGGGATCCGAAAGTGGTGGACGTGGATGCCGTCAATCGTCGCGAGACCTTAGGTCGGTCATCCCTCACATTAACCTCCAAATATACCTGAAGTAAAGTCATCGAAACATATCATATACGAAGATAACACAGGTCTAAGGGTAAGTCACACTTACATCAGAGCATTGCAAACCCCGTACTAGGTCAGATAAGGACTGTCCCTTACCCCGAGAATCCCAATGGAAAAATGGGGGATCTCTTTAGGGATGCTCTGGTTTCAATTTTAACTGGTGCGTCAAAAACCATGCCTATATCATTAATAGATAGATATATCAGGTACTGTAACAAATAGATATATCGTATGTAAAAGAGTACTTCGCGTACTGTAACATGCAGGTGTATCGTATGTAAAAGAGAAGTAATGCTATGATACGATGGGGTCTTTAGGTACGGCCCCGCCGTATCATCAGTCCAGACCGTTGGATTAAAAATCCAACAGTCTGTCTGTAACGACCCAAGATCCGCATTACCAGTAACCAACCGGTAACCCGAATCCTGACCCGCTAACCCACGAGCCGAAACTCGAAAGGGTAAGAAAAGAAGTGCCTGAGGAGAACATATAAACAAATGTACACATCACAATTTAAAAGCATCTCAAACTGGTATAACTCAGAGCCAACATTAAAGTAAGAGTACAGTAAGAACAGGAGTAAAGTATTACTCACAACAGCAACACGAGACCAACCACAGAGAGACACAGCTCCTCGAACCTCGAAAGCAGACCACGAACCACCTGAGGGGAAGGGAGTGAGTCTCACAAAAAGAGACCCAGTAGGGCAACTAACCCCTACCGGTAACAGAGCTACTAAACAGTGCTAAACAGAAAGCAACTGTAAGTAAACGCGCACACTCTGTCAACACACACTCAGGAACCGGTAACGTAGTGCGCAACTCCCTCAGGAGCGCACTGAGAGAAACAGGAACCTCGCCGGCTCGACAACATTACAAGCACAGCACACACAAAAGCTCACACGCAAGAGCTCACACACAGCACTCACAAAGTAGGACTCAACTAGGGTCTGCTGTTCAGCGTCCTGAAACCACAGAGTCTTGCAACCCTAGCCACGTGTGCACACTACAGACGCTCTCTCTCACGTCTGGTCCACGACCGGTTTTTCCCCCTACGCCCGACCTAGCGGTAGAGAAGGGGCTCCACGGAGACCGGCTCAAAACCACCACAAGGAGTACGCACAGGACAGAGTCGCACTTGGCGTCCTGGCTCACTAGCGGAGGACAACCACACGCTAGTCATCTAGACGGAGTCGCACCCACGCCTAGGAAACACAACAGAAATGGGCACGCGGTAACGCAACGCGCGTACAACAGACGGAACACACTCAATGCCTGAAACTCCGTACAACCGACGGACAGCCCCGTGTCACGTCTCGACACAGTCAAACACAATACGAGCACAGGTAGAGACACTCTCTACACCTGGCGGACTGTGCTAACAAGCGGACACCGCATGTTAACACCTCAAATCACGGAAGAAGGGAAAGCACAGCTTGCTGGGAACTCACCTGCAGGTAGACGGCAGCATCGACTGTCGCTAACCAGGAAGTAAACGGCAACATAGCTTGACGTCAAGGGTAAAGTAGACGACAGCATCGACTGTCGCTAACAAGAGGTAAACAGCAACCCAACGGACGTCTAAAAAGAATAGACGGTCACACTCTAGCCGTTAACCCAAACTTGACGACAAACGATCTTGTCGTTTATCTCCTACCATGAAGAACCTAACGGCAACAACCACGCCGTCAAGATCCTCCCCAAGACATTGACGGCAATGGATCACGCCGTCAACCTCACGCCTGAAGAGATCAACGTCAACATCTCTTGACGTTGACTTCTCCAGCTTCCAGCAGCTGACACAGCCACATGCCGATCCCAAAGAGAGCAATCCAGCCCTCAGACCAGCGAAATGATGAAGGAGAAACTCTCCCCCACATCACACTACACTACAGCAACACCGGAAACCACGATCCATCGCACGGATCGACCAAACCACTCAAAGTCCCGGTAAAAAGGAAAACCTCCTCAAAGCACGATTCCACGCAAATCACACGCAACAGCATGAAATTAACACTACAAGAACACTAAGGGGTCGAGTCCCTACCTCTGAAGCGTGAAAGAAGTCCTGCCAAACCTCAATTTGCGCCGAACCCTTAGAAGCTTCCTCGCGAAAATCGCCACCCGATCCGCTGTTTTCCGCCCGATCTAACCCTGCCTCGCGCACCAAGGTCTTTCCACGAGCTCCCACCAACCACCTGAACGAGTGAAAACGGACAAAGATCGAAAAGGAGAAAAAGAGAAGGAAAAGGAGAGGAAATGGCTGCTCACGGATCTGCCCTATTTCAACAGGCACGACAGGTAGACGTCAACATCCCGAGCCGTCTATCCGAACCGCCAAAGAGTCGACGTCAAGACCGTTTGCCGTCAAGTTCATCGCAGGAACAATCCTGAACCGACAACAAATGTCTACAACGCTGGACGCCAACCCCTAGGTCAATGACCTACCCCAGGACGCCAACCCCTGATCAACGACAACACCTATGCCGTCAACCAGATCCGAACCTCAATTAGACCCGAGATGTTACAGCCCTCCCCCCTTAAAAGAATTTCGCCCCCGAAATTCAAGCCACACAAGAGGAAGAGACAGCAACACAGAGGTACAAAACTACACGCGCATCCCACTCACCGGTCAACACACCCACCTGAGCATCGCTGCCAACAACACAAAATAGCAAGATCACCTTGTTCTTCAACCTCAGAACTCGGCAACCCGCAAAGAACAGCAACACTCCATTACTGCCAACCAGAGTCATCATTAACACACAGAAGCAAGGGAAATACACAACGCCGCAAGAAGAGTACCTCAACGACAAAGACACATGGAACGCACCATGGCCAAAACTTAACACTAGGGAACAAAACCCTGACTAAGGAGCCAAATCACTCCCACAGCCCACTGGACTAACCATAGTCCAGCGACAACACGTTTGTCCACCTCCACACATGCCAGAGGAGAACTACACGGTCGTCCACACAGGTCCTCGTTACCGGACACACACTAGCTGCCAACACACGCAGCTACACACTCAAGCGGTCGGTCGGGTAACTCTCCCTGTGGGGCTTGACTAACGCAACACACGAGACACCAACCTGACATACCGCATTAGCACAGCTCCCAAGCCAACACCAGAAGAATCTGCACAAAACTCGAAACTTTTCGAATTACTCATAATACTTGGACTGGCACCAGGTAAACAGTCACCTCAACTCTCTGAAGTTCTGCTCACGCTGCACTGGCCAACCGAGGCAAAAACACGCTAGCAGTGAAAAATACAACCGCAATCATCAACAAAACTCGCTGTCGGATACATAAATCGGCAACCCACACTGTCGTCAACAAAACCCGACAGAGGGTGCAAAAGCTGACTAAGACACAGAAAACAACCACCTGAGAGTAAAATACGACGCTCAGGGGTGCAGCCTCACGCCACTAGCCACAGCTAGCACCGGTTATCAGCTAAACCAAAGAGTCACGCGGGCGACGAAACCAACGCAACATCGCACTCGCTGATAGTCCACAACACACGGAACAACGTCCATTGTCGCCACTAGTGTCTCACCGAGACCTTCCTCGCGGTCCGACATGGACAGCAACACACGCAGAAAAATCTCAACACACTAAATAGTATCTACTATCACCACTAGGTCTTATCCAGACCGTCATCGTAGTCAGACAGGGCCACCCAGGCACGTGGAGCCACAAAAACTTAAAACCACTCGCTCCACAGCACCATACGGCACTTACGCAAAGTTCCACGGAAATCGTGTAAAGGATGAACAACACTTGTCACCTTACAACGAACAAAACACGTGGTCGAGCACTAGCAAGCCCAAGGCCTCACTGTCACCACACGAACCGATAGAAGACTCCGCCAGCGGCTTCTAGACTCATCCACGGCACACATAAATGGAAACTGACATGGAGTTAGCAACACATTAACCACACGCGCACACAAAACTCAGTGCGGGTACCAATGTGCTAACCCCTAGAAAAGACACAACCACACAGGGACCGAAACAACCACTGAGATCGAGAACAACACATCGACCTCAGAGGCACTCATACCGACGCAGAGTACCAGCCTCGATCACACTCGCTCCAAAGAGAAAGGAAAACTCAGACACCTGCCACAACCTTAGCCTGGCGTACCACCGACAGGGCTACCTAGACAAGGCAAAGCAGCTACTCCACAACGGCAACGATACGACCACACGGCATAGGCTAGCACACGTGTCCCAGAGGCGAAAAACTAATGCTACAGGCTAATAGGAAAACTCTCCACAAGAGATCTGCCAAAAGCCACACACGCAAAAACTACAGGTCAAAAGGGCACTACAGGCCACACCGGCCCCAACCCTTAAGAGACAAAGCGGGAAGCACCCTTGGCACATTTGCCAAGGCCACGCAACAACTAGGCGAGTACCACGTCTCACCATAAACATGGCCACCTCAGACCTCCACAAGGTCGAGAGCCAACGACCAAAACCACTCCGAACTCCGGACACACATCACGAGGTCGGAAAACTTACACACGCTAGTGCCACCACAGATTGGCATCCTAGAGGGGACTACGGAATCGAAAGGACTCCGAAAGAACGCCAACCGAAAAATTACCAAAACACGGATCCGCACAAGGCCAGACCAACAATGCCTACAGAGACTAAGCACAGCCAGGACACAACCGCCGTGAAAGCTCGGGCAACGAACCGCACTTAGAAATGTCGTGAGGAGGCGTCGTCACAATAACAACCGTTAAGCCGCCACTGCTCGCAGCCTAAAAATATTCCTCACAACAACAAATAGCACGAACAGGTCTACCTACAACAGGTGGCACCGAAAACGACAATACAAGCCAAAACATATCCATTTTTACGCTAAAAACTCAGAGATATATTTCAGGCAACCGGGTTTGGTAACCACCAACCCGACACAAAACTATTACCTCCACCAAAAACAAAAGAGTAGGAAGTACCGGGACCTAACAAAACTATGGCTACCAACCAAGGACAACCACGGTACCTTCTACAAAACAAACCACCTCTGACACTAATCAGGCTAGGTACATAACACAAACACTGCACAATGACCTGCCTGAGCCCACTAACTACCAACACCACTATACTCAAGTTAAAACTGACTTCAATACCGCTGGTCATGCCGCAATTGGGGACAGTCCCGAGCCATGTGGCCTAACTGGTCACACCGGTAACACCGGCCACTAAAAGGGCGTTGACTCTGCTGCTGGGGCTGCACACCAGGCTGCTGAACGCTCGCAATTGGAAACTACCCCTGCTCAGTCAACCTCCTGGAACGACGAAACCTCCTCCGAACCCTCGAATCTGGCTGCGAACCAGTCTGCTGCTGCGCTTGTTGAGACGGACCTGGCTGAGCCTGCACTGCTCCAACCTGCACCTGGGTCTGCAAAAAGTCAGCTTCTGCCGCTGCAGCATACAAATATGCCGCAACAGCATCGGGAACACGAGCCAATAGCAACACCTGCAAGTGCTCCGGCCTCGACTCTCCAACCAACTGTGGGGTCCAATCAAAAACCTGAGTAGCCTGAGGGGGAAGCAGTGGCACTACACCACCGTGCGTGTCCTGAGGCCTAGGCTGAGCCAATGGTGGTGGCGGGGCATCTCCAGCCTCCTGCTGTGATGTCTGCACAACCACCCTCCGCTCACGACGCTGCCTTGGAGCCATAATAAATCTACACAGGACATGCACAAAAATCAAAATGCAAAACAACTCCAGACCGCTTGCTGCTACTGTACTCTACCAACTCTGAGTTATACAGAACATTTCCTTATATGTCTCGACAGACCAGGCTCTGATACCAACTGTAACGACCCAAGATCCGCATTACCAGTAACCAACCGGTAACCCGAATCCTGACCCGCTAACCCACGAGCCGAAACTCGAAAGGGTAAGAAAAGAAGTGCCTGAGGAGAACATATAAACAAATGTACACATCACAATTTAAAAGCATCTCAAACTGGTATAACTCAGAGACAACATTAAAGTAAGAGTACAGTAAGAACAGGAGTAAAGTATTACTCACAACAGCAACACGAGACCAACCACAGAGAGACACAGCTCCTCGAACCTCGAAAGCGACCACGAACCACCTGAGGGGAAGGGAGTGAGTCTCACAAAAAGAGACCCAGTAGGGCAACTAACCCCTACCGGTAACAGAGCTACTAAACAGTGCTAAACAGAAAGCAACTGTAAGTAAACGCGCACACTCTGTCAACACACACTCAGGAACCGGTAACGTAGTGCGCAACTCCCTCAGGAGCGCACTGAGAGAAACAGGAACCTCGCCGGCTCGACAACATTACAAGCACAGCACACACACAAGCTCACACGCAAGAGCTCACACACAACACTCACAAAGTAGGACTCAACTAGGGTCTGCTATTCAGCGTCCTGAAACCACAGAGTCTCGCAACCCTAGCCACGTGTGCACACTACAGACGCTCTCTCTCACGTCTGGTCCACGACCGGTTTTTCCCCCTACGCCCGACCTAGCAGTAGAGAAGGGGCTCCACGGAGACCGGCTCAAAACCACCACAAGGAGTACGCACAGGACAGAGTCGCACTCGGCGTCCTGGCTCACTAGCGGAGGACAACCACACGCTAGTCATCTAGACGGAGTCGCACCCACGCCTAGGAAACACAACAGAAACGGGCACGTGGTAACGCAATGCGCGTACAACAGACGGAACACACTCAACGCCTGAAACTCCGTACAACCGACGGACAGCCCCGTGTCACGTCTCGACACAGTCAAACACAATACGAGCACAGGTAGAGACACTCTCTACACCTGGCGGACTGTGCTAACAAGCGGACACCGCATGTTAACACCTCAAATCACGGAAGAAGGGAAAGCACAGCTTGCTGGGAACTCACCTGCAGGTAGACGGCAGCATCGACTGTCGCTAACCAGGAAGTAAACGGCAACATAGCTTGACGTCAAGGGTAAAGTAGACGACATCATCGACTGTCGCTAACAAGAGGTAAACGGCAACCCAACGGACGTCTAAAAAGAATAGACGGTCACACTCTAGCCGTTAACCCAAACTTGACGACAAACGATCTTGTCGTTTATCTCCTACCATGAAGAACCTAACGGCAACAACCACGCCGTCAAGATCCTCCCCAAGAGATTGACAGCAACGGATCACGCCGTCAACCTCACGCCTGAAGAGATCAACGTCAACATCTCTTGACGTTGACTTCTCCAGCTTCCAGCAGCTGACACAGCCACATGCCGATCCCAAAGAGAGCAATCCAGCCCTCAGACCAGCGAAATGATGAAGGAGAAACTCTCCCCCACATCACACTACACTACAGCAACACCGGAAACCACGATCCATCGCACGGATCGACCAAACCACTCAAAGTCCCGGTAAAAAGGAAAACCTCCTCAAAGCACGATTCCACGCAAATCACACGCAACAGCATGAAATTAACACTACAAGAACACTAAGGGGTCGAGTCCCTACCTCTGAAGCGTGAAAGAAGTCCTGCCAAACCTCAATTTGCGCCGAACCCTTAGAAGCTTCCTCGCGAAAATCGCCACCCGATCCGCTGTTTTTCGCCCGATCTAACCCTGCCTCGCGCACCAAGGTCTTTCCACGAGCTCCCGCCAACCACCTGAACGAGTGAAAACAGACAAAGATCGAAAAGGAGAAAAAGAGAAGGAAAAGGAGAGGAAATGGCTGCTCACGGGTCTGCCCTATTTCAACAGGCACGACAGGTAGACGTCAACATCCCGAGCCGTCTACTCGAACCGCCAAAGAGTCGACGTCAAGACCGTTTGCCGTCAAGTTCATCGCAGGAACAATCCTGAACCGACAACAAACGTCTACAATGCTGGACGCCAACCCCTAGATCAACGACCTACCCCAGGAGGCCAACCCCTGATCAACGACAACACCTATGCCGTCAACCAGATCCGAACCTCAATTAGACCCTAGATGTTACACTGTCTATATTGACCGAGCAGGATCGAGCATCGAGTAGGACCGAGCACCGAGCAATGAGTATTCTGAACACCCGAACATCGAGCACGAATGTACTATAGCGCTCCGCTGTTGGATTGAAATCTAACGGTTCGTACTATGCTACGGAGGTGTCGTATCAAAAGGCTCTGCCGTACCATAGCATTTCTCTATCAAAGAGTACTTCGCGTACTATAACAGAGCGGTGTATCATATGTAAAACACTACTTCGGGTACTGTAATAGATAGATATATCGTATGTAAAAGACTACTTACACCGAGAGAGGGAACACAACGGTTAGGAAGATGGTTTTGCCAGACGGAGCTCCTATTACGGCTGTCTTCACATGCTCGTGGCACTGCTGCACTGTCGATATCAGGTACTCGTGGATGGCGGCAGCCCAATTGATGCTCTTCATGTCATGGTGGTCGTCCACATATGGCAGAATGGACAACAACCCCGCTCTCCCACTTGTGGGGAAGAAGAAACAAGAACATAGAAGTGCAAACCAAAGCTTCACCGAAGTTTCAATAGCTAGCTCACCCTCTTGTGGAATGTACTCCGTAAGCTTTCGCAAGACATTATGCCTATCCATCGTTTGTTTGGATCCAAGTATGCGGAGCAAACTAGCTTTTGCCCCATCCGCCTTTAGATTGATGGGTGAACCATGACTAGGTATACCCATAACCGTTGCCAGGTCTGAAGGACGAAAAGGCAAGCTGTAGGGGTCAATCTTAAAATGATCTTCTCCTTTGAAATGTGTTATCAGATCGACTATCAGGGACATATGGTAGGTCACCACTTCGCATTTGACATACGCGTGGAATGGTGAATTTCTCATTAACTTGAGATGCGTGCTCCTAAACTGCATGTCTTGCATAACGCTATAGTACCATGAAAGCGAATATCACGTATTAAATTGATTCCGATCCTTATCTGCAAAGAGAAGATAAAAAAAAAAAAAAAACATTCAGTCAATAAAGACCGGACACAGGGTAAGAAGAAAGATTACTACTTCAGACGACTTGGAGGGCGGTTTCATCCACTTCCATCGCCATTAATGCTTCTTGCTCCGCTTCCACCGCAATGCGACCAATCGCCGCGTTTGTAGGAGATCCATGGCTTGCCATCGTTAGAGGGGACGGAGAGATCACTTCGGCTATAGATGTAACTCAAGGAATGGAAAAATGTAACAGAGAGGGCTAGTGCAGGAATGGCGGTGCAAGTGTATGGAGTTCCGGAATGCCTTGATATATGCAGGGATGGGTTCGGTGGATTTGACGGAATGGCGGTGCACTGTAATGATGAACATCGTGCGGCTGAACATAATCGGTATTCCCGACGATGGGACGTCCAAGCTATCACGTCTGTTCGTCTGGCGCTTTCCCGCCAACACTGCTTCCACGATACACACTCTCGCTAAATTGACCCACAGCAGCTCATCTCCTCACACATGCTATTTATAGACACTACGCGCCACATTTCTATGAAAAAAAAGTCTTTCATTCGCCTTCCTCTACGACGTAATGGAATAGCTCCCTGCAAGATGTACATTTGGAGATCAAAGTTTCGTTCTTTTCATAGGGAGGGACATGGAATTGGCGTCCATACATGCGAGGGTTTAAGAAAGGTTGGGTATAAACATGCAGGAAAACATGCTGAAGTATCTTCTTCCCATTGATGGCCACGTTGAACAGGTGCTGCATGACGATGGGGATGTCCAAGCTATGTTTGATCTTCACAAGTGTTAAGGAACAACATTCATAAATCTACACATTCATGCGGTGTGTTGCCCAGCTAGCAAGCCTAGAGGGGGGGGGGGGGGGGTGAATGAGATTCTTTAAAATTCGATTATCTAAACCTGCCAACAAAAATGATCAACACAGAAGACTACGATCGATTGTTAGTGTTAGTAGTATAGAAGATAACAAGCACACAAAACAAGCACACTACACACGGATTTTTATCCTGGTTCGGACCTCCTCTCCACAAGTGTCCTACGTCCAGTCCCTGTGCAACAACTCAGGATACCACTACCCAAGGGTACAGTCCCCCTTAAGGACACTTACACATCTAGCCACAGCTGGCCTTCTCTTCTCAACCAGAAGAGGTACAATACACCTTGAACCTCAGGTCTTCCTTCTATTGAAGGGAACGCAACCACTTGTCAACTACAGGTCCTCTCTTCAACCTAGAAGAGGAACAACACAATAAAGTGTTGAAGAGAAGGACAAGCCCCTAGACCAAGCTAATAGAACAGTGCTTGATCTGAAGCAAGAACTGAGAGACGGAGATCTATAAAGAGGAACTCTCTCAGTACACAAACGCTCTCTCAAAGATTTACACTAGACACAGAGAGCTAAGAGCTTAAGCGATGGAATGAGGCTTGGCTCTTTTCTGGTGCTCGACAAATTCTCTGATGAAGGCTCGAAAAGAATTACTTTCGTATATTCTCCGTTGTGTCTATTGGAGTCTTCAGTTCTTCAATATATATTGTCCTTTGAAAAGTAGTCGTTGACGTATCTGTTGTCTCTAAGCTCTGGTATACGTTAGACTGCATGGTATTGTAGAATTTCCAATCAATGGTCCTTTACGTTCCATGCATGCAAATAGAAGATCCTTCTAGATATCCTTTATCTTTCATTTTGTCCAACGTTGTAAATGGTTGTTCTGTCAGAGACCTACACACAATAAATGCTGAAAGATAGACAGCTACGCTGTCTCTGTTTGTCAGTCAACGTTAGAACGAATATACATCAAAGTAGAAATGTCATTCTGCTTTCTAAAAAGATGTTTCCAATATAAGCATAGGAATAGAAGATATCTGAGCATGCATTGTGCAGTGAAATGTTCAGTCATAATAAATGAATGGATATCAGAGAAAAGCGAGGGAAGACTTTGACTTTCAAAAACATTTGAAATATGTTTAAATAACAAGTCGTTGTAATGAAATCGTTATGAGTATGACTTATGAAAATGTTGAGTGAATGAGTCGTTGTTTATGTAGATCGCTGCACATGAGTAAGTAAATCAATACAGTCATAACCAAATCGTTGTAGAGACAAATCATTATGAGAATATAAGCAAACCATTATGAACAAGTCGTTATAACTAAATCGTTGTAAACAAATCGTTATGAGAATATAAGCAAACCATTATGAACAAGTCGTTATAACCAAATCATTATAAGCAAGCCGATGCGAATGAATCATTATAACCAAATTTATGTGAACAAATCGTTATGACTAAATAGTTATAAGTAAATCGATGTGAATGAATCATTATGACCAAACCGAGTCATTATGTAACATATCGAGTCGTTACGACGATCGAGCCGTTGTGTAACTTATCAAGTCGTTACGACGATCGAGTCGTTGTGTAACTTATCGAATCGTTACAGTGACCAAGTCATTGTGACTGCAAATCGTTATACTCACTTAACAAGTCGTTGTGACTGTAAATCGTTATACTCACTTAACAAGTCGATGTGAGTGCAAATCGTTGTACTCACTTAACAAGTCGTTGTGAGTGCAAATCATTATACTCACTTAACAAGTCAATGTGAGTGCAAATCGTTGTACTCACTTAACAAGTCGATGTGAGTGCAAATCATTGTACTCACTTAACAAGTCATTGTGAGTGCAAATCGCTATACTCACTTAACAAGACAATGTGAGTGCAAATCGTTGTACTCACTTAACAAGTCGTTGTGAGTGCAAATCGTTGTACTCACTTAACAAGTCGTTGTGAGTGCAAATCGTTGACTTGAAATCGACATGGCACTTATGAAGTCGTTATGCTATGCAGTAACTTATGAAATCGTTATGCTATGCAGGAAATCGTTATGCTTTCAAAGCGAGTCGATGTGTACTTAGTCAAAATTCATGCTTTGAACTTTAAATACTTCAATGTAAGAAATACTTACATAGTTACTTTATTTCGCCTGATTTACTTCTTGTGCCTAAGCTTCATGAAACTTGTTAGATAACACTTAATTAAAGTTTTGTTAATCACCAAAATAGATATATAATTCATGAAATTATATGGGAATGAGCTGATCATCAATCTCCCCCTTTTTGGTGATGACAAAACAAAACAAGGATACAGATAGTTCTGAAATAAAACCTAAGTAACTTTGCTAATAAAAATAAAGAGAATTCATTAAAGAATTCAATTTCCCCCTTTATGTGTATTTCAGAAGTATGATATTTATATTTCTCCCCCTTTTTGTCATTAAGCAAAAAGATAAAGCAATGAGACAAAGACAAAAGAGAAAAGATAAGTGAGATCAAAGAACTGTTCTATTTATCTTGAGGGGGTACAGGAGGTAGAAAGCAGGAGATAGAAGAGAGGCATGCCATTGTATAATGGGCAAAGCCTTACGTTCCTGCTCCTCAAATAGGCTTGAAAAGTCCCAAAAGTGATAGAATAAGATGACCCCATGTCAGGAAGCATTCTTTTGATATGAAGTTTGCGCTGAGCATCTATAAAGGTGCCATATTCATCATTGCCAAGAGAGACCTTGAAGGTAGTGAAAGAGCTAAAGCTGGCAAATCGAAGAAACTTGTTGATCTTGATAGGGTAGTGGATCTGATGCTGCAGGAGATCTTTCTTCAAAGCCACAAAAAGTTTGTACCACTCTACCCACTGAGCATGGGCTCTTGAACCAAATTGATGGAATTCAAGTCTAAAAAGGCTTCAGCCGAGAGAGAAGGCTTGCTTGCCTTAAACAAGGAGCTGTTCAAAGTTGCCAGCTGAAGGGCAGACTGGTTGTAATGTTTTTCCTAATCGGTGGGAGAGAGCCTTTCACTTTCATATAGAAGAGGGGCAAGAACCTCAGAAGTGATATGGCCTAGGTGAAATTCCCGGAAGAGGAATCTTTGAAAGGAGGGGAGACGACCCTGCTAAGCTAAGATTCTTCCCATTACGCGAGCAAATCTCTCAAAGATAACAGGACCAACTGATGAGTCCATGACCAAGGAATGCAGTTTGGAGAGAAACACAATTTCTGGTATTTTCAAGGTATTGAAATCCACTTTGAAAGATCAGTTAACTGGACTTTCAACTTTAAGCAAAGCAACGGCTCCCTGGAATTGACCCAACTGAACTTCAGGCAAATTGTGGAGATAACGATAGTCATTGAAGAGCTGGAAGTACCGGATGAGTTTTATTTCCTTTTGAATGAAGGGCGCCCAGGTAGACTTGTGATGAATGACAAACCACTCAGAGAGAGTGAGTGGGTGATCCCGGGGTGGAAACCGATCGGACTTTGCAAGTAGAAACTTCCTGTAGAGAGCCTTGTGCCCCTTGGCCCACTAATCTTCAGATTTGCATTTAGCCATTTGGAAGATTTTAGATTGCTCAGCTTTGGAGATGTGGCAATAGGGAAGAACAACATTGAGATGATCAGTTAGATTAAGATAAGGAACACAAAAAATGGTGGCAATGATACATTTTTGGAGATATTCACAATAGATGGGTTTTCTTCGATTCTCAACAGTGAGGGAGAACCAGAGAGGAGGAAATTTATGTTCGGTGGGAAGAGCAGGAGTGTTGGAGAGTTTCCTCTTTTTAGAAATAGGACTAGGAGAGCTAGTTCTGTGGACATGGGAACCAACTTCCAGAACTGAGTGGATTGTGGTAATTTCCAACTCATCCTCGAATTGTTTGAGAAATGGACCTTCAAGTTGTGCACCTTCAGGTATAAAGGTAACAAAGGAGGGAGGAGTAGGAGGATGAAGAAATGACTGATGGGTAGGAGGAGGTATGATGGATGGTCCAGCTGAAGAAGGACTAGAAGAGGATGAGGCTCCAGCTAAGGAGGAGGCTGGAGGGTTTTCAATGATAGGAGAAGGTGGAGGAATGGATGTGGAGGTGGTAGGAGATGAGGAGGATTCATAAGGAAATGGTGTTGGAGATGAGATGGTGCGAGGCATGGGTTGTTTGAAGGTGATAGGTGCTGGAGGAGCTGTGGATGAAGATGGTGGTGAAGGAGGGTGTTGGATCAAGCCCCTACCATTGCACCAAAAGCTCGAGCTGGTAGTGAAGGTGGACCGTATTTCCTTAAGGTGGCCCAAAGCCCCACATCAACGCTGTGGTCGACCTGAGGGGCTTCGCACAGGGCTGTTAGTCCCTGCGGCGAGATGGGTTGTCAGACCCGATGTGACTACACACACCCGATCCCAGGCCAGCATGTAGTAACAGTGATTCCCTAAGGGAGTCGATGGCAATTAACCAACAAACTCCCCCCCAGCGACACCTGGGGGAATCGAACCCACAACCTCGCTCTGATACCACTTGTAGGAATGTCTTGAGGAATAGAAAATTCAGCTTCTTCATGCTCCACATGTGTGGCATCTTCATCATCTTCATTTTCCATATCATCTTGATGTGCATGACCCAAGCGCCTTGTTATCTGATTACCCTCAATCTGATATTTCATATACTTTTCCAGAAAGTTTCTATTGTATACTGAGCTTGGGAGGAGTTGTTCCTGAACCTCATCGGAGAGATCAATCTTATGATAGATGAAAACCTTTGTGAGAAAACCAGCATATGGAAGCTTTCTCTTGTACCGCTTCTTGCAAATAAGGAGTAGCCCCAGCATGAGATTAGAAAGACTAACTTGAACAACAGTAAAAATTGTTGCAAATAGAAAGCGATGCACATTTGTCACTTCATCCTTGCCCCTGCCTTCAGATAAATGATAGAAGTGATAATATGATGAAACACACACTGAAATGGTGGGAACATATTTGCATTTATCTTAGTTCCAGCAATAAAGTGCATCGATGAATCTTCAGTCATCATGTAAAAAATTTTCTTACTGTTGTAATCTCCCTTTTTGATCTCTCCAAGCCTAGGAACACCTAGGGCTTCACTTAGCATCTTCACTGTGAGTGCTATTTTTACCCCCTTGACAACAGTGAACTGCTTCTTGTTCTCTTGAAACATATTGTTGTAAAATTCTTGAACTAATGAACAATAGAAGCCCTCATTGTATGACATTAGTTCAAGCCAACCTTGCGTTGCAAAAGACATTTGCAGAAATGAAAAGAGGGGCTCAAGATCATCAAAATCTACAATGTGTGGAGGTAGTATACCTCTCCCAACATGTCGCATTGGAGGGGGCACATGAGGTTCCTCAGCTACACACTGCTTCTCCCTTCCTCGTCGCTGGCTAGATCCTTCTCCTTGCTCAAGAATGCGCCGAGGACAATGAGCCACTCTCTTCTTGTTCATCATCGAGATAGGAGGAGAGGTGGATACCCAAAGAGAAGATTCCACGCCGAGATCAGGGCGATGAGAACAGGGAATGCGGCTGGGGCTTAGGTTTTCTGTGCACAAAGGTGATGGAGGAGAAGAAGATGGTGTGGAAGGGTAAATGGGGTGAAGAGGGATGTGGTCGTTGGTGAAGGATGAGAGGAGAAAGGGGAAAACGGCTAGGGTTAGAGGGAAAAGGGGAAAGATAGTAAAGGGGGGTCGGTTGGATGGGTATTTAAACCCCCCGGAAGCGGTCAACCGCCGGGTGGGCGCGGTCGACCACCTGCAAGCAGGCGGGCAGACTAGCACCCTAGCAAAAGTGGTCGACCGCTTAGTGTTGGAGCGGTTCACCATTTTTCCCAGGCGATAGGGAAAAACACAGTGCACATTTTTTTTTTTTTGAGTGTGGGGTTTTCATTAATTGTTCAAAGTGTGATTTGAGGCTCAAAAAGAACTCAAGAGCATTTCAAAATTAGCCCTTTAACACCCTCCTTTATCTTGTTAACTCATTTTCGTTTCATGGCATAATGACTTGCAATTATTTAAGACAATAAGGATGGTTTATGAACAAAATATCAAGGAGGTCTGAATTAACAATATATTAACATGCATCACACAAGGGTTGTAGAAGCACTCAAAAAGTCATTCAAGCATTCAATCATTTCAATGATATGCATTGATATTTACTCTACTTTGCACATGCCCAACTCTCTATGAATAGTGGTGAACCTATCCTCACTAAGTGGTTTGGTGAAGATGTCTGCTAGTTGATGTGTAGTGCTAATGAAGACTAACTCAAAATCATTTTTGGCTACGAGATCCCTAAGAAAATGATGACGAACTTCAATATGCTTTGACCGTGAATGTTGGATTTGATTTTTGGACAAGTTTATTGCACTGGTATTATCGCACATTATAGGAACACATTTCAAATCAACATGATAGTCAATTAGCTGGTGTTTGATCCAAAGTACTTGAGCACCACAACTTCCGGCGGCTATGTATTCAGCCTCGGCCGTTGACAGTGCCACATAATGTTGTTTCTTGGAGGCCCATGAGACCATGCATCCTCCAAGAAATTGACAACTTCCGCTTGTACTTTTCCTATCAATCTTACAACCAGCATAATTGGCATCGGTGTAAGCAATCAACTTAAGTTCACAGCCAATAGGAAACCACAAACCAAGATCAATGGAGTGAATGAGGTATCTGAAAATTCTCTTAACTGCAATAATATGTGACTCTTTTGGACAAGATTGAAATCGAGCACATAAGCCTACACTGAACTGAATGTCGGGTCTGCTTGCAGTAAGATATAGCAAAGAGCCTATCATACCTCGATACAGCTTTTGGTCAACTGATTTACCTTGCTCATCTTTGTCTAACTTGATTGTTGTTGCCATGGGAGTTGTAAGAGGTTTTGCATTCTCGAATCCAAACTTCTTCAATATCTCCTTGATGTATTTCATCTGATTTATAAAGATTCCTTAATTTGCTTGCTTGATTTGAAGTCCCAAGAAGAAGGTTAGCTCACCCATTAAGCTCATCTCAAATTCCCCCTGCATAAGCTTGGCAAAATCTTCACACACAAATCATTAGTAGCACCAAAAATTATGTCATCCACATACACTTGTACTACCAAGATGTCCTCTTTGCAAGTTTTTATAAAGAGAGTAGAATCAACTATGCCTCTTTTAAAACCTTTTTCAAGCAAGAATGAACTCAATCTATCGTACCATGCTCTGGGTGCTTGCTTTAAGCCATACAGAGCCTTTTGAAGTTTAAAAACATGATTTGAATTTTTGTGATCTTCAAAGCCTGGGGGTTGTTCAACAAACACATTTTCTTTAATGAAACCATTTAAGAAGGCACTTTTCACATCCATTTGAAAAAGTTTAAAATTCATGGAACATGCAAATGCTAACAAGATTCGAACTACTTCCAGTCTTGGAACTGGAGCAAAAGATTCTTCAAAATCAACCCCGAATTCTTGGCAATAGCCTTTGGCAACAAGCCGGGTTTTATTCCTAATGACCACACCCGTTTCATTCATTTTGTTTCGAAACACCCTCTTTGTTCCGATAACGAGATGATCCTTAGGACGTTGCACTAGAGTCCACACATTGTTTCTTTCGAATTGGTGTAACTCTTCATGCATTGCCAAAATCCAAGAGTTATCTTGAAGAGCTTCTTCAACACGTTTTGGCTCAATTTGAGAAATCAAAGCAATGTAATCTTGTTCCATTACCTGTCTATGGGAGGACCTTGTTCTCATACCTTCTGATGGCTCACCAAGAATGTTTTCAGCTGGATGGCTTTTCATTATCTTCCAAGCTCTTGGTAACTCAGTGTGGGTCTTTTCTTGCTCTTGAAGTGTTTCTATACTTGGATCACTTTGAGTTGCATTGAAATCTTGTGTTGGATCATCCAAGTTAAGTTGCACATCAATTCTGGCGGAATGACATCTTTTCCTTTGTCTTGTGAGCTTTGCTTATCCTTAGAATGAGATTGATTTGTTTCCTCCTCATCACAATCCCTTTCATCCAAACAATCATTAGATTCATCGAAGATGACATGAGGACTTTCCTCAACAACTAAGTTCTTCTTATTAAATACTCGATAAGCTCTTGAGTTAGAAGAGTATCCAAGGAAAATACCTTCGTCACTTCGTGTATCAAACTGACCAAGATCCTTCTTACCATTGTCAAGGATGAAGCAACGACAACCAAATGGCATGAGATGAGCAATTGTTGGCTTCTTTCCCTTGAACAACTCGTATGGGGTCTTTTTGAGTATGGGTCGTATCATCGCGCGGTTGACAATATAACAAGCTGTGCTTACCGCCTTCGCCCAAAAGTATCTTGGCAGGTTGTTCTCGCTAAGCATCGTCCTTGCCATATCTACAAGGGTACAGTTCTTCCTCTCCACAACTCCGTTTTGTTGGGGTGTCCTAGGAGAAGAAAAATGATGAGTGTACCCATGTTCATTGCAAAAAGCATCAAATTCCATATTCTCAAACTCCTTCCCATGATCACTTTGAATGCATGTGATTAGATAGCCTTTATCATTCTGAATCTTTTTACAGAAATTTTCAAACTCATGCAAGGCATTGTTCTTGTGAGCAAGGAAAAACACCCAAGTATATCGTGAAAAATCATCAACAATGACGAAACCAAACTCTTACCACCTAGACTTAAGGTCCTTGTGGGGCCAAACAGATCTAGGTGTCTGAGTTCCAATGGACACGATGTTGAAACAATATTTTTTGGTTTGAAAGATATTTGTGTTTGTTTACCTTTAGCACAGGCTCCACATATCTTGTCACTTTCAAACTTTAATTTAGGCAAGCCTTTGACTAGATCATGCCTAGACAATTTGGAGATAACCCCAAAACTAGCATGTCCAAGTCGGCAGTGCCACAACCAAGTATCATTTTCACTTCTAGCCATTAAACAGAAATCATCGATAGACACCTCGTCAAGATCAATTGTATATACATTGTTATTTCTATGTCCTACAAACTTTATTTCATTGGATGCTTTATCTACAATTGCACAAAAAGAAGCTTCAAAAACTACCTTGTAACCCTTATCACACATTTGACTTATGCTTAGTAGATTGTGATTCAAACCTTTCACAAGTAAGACATTTCAATGGAGTTGGTAGAGTCCTTACCAATGTTGCCAATACCAATGATTTTACCTTTGTCATCACCACCAAAAAATACCTCACCTCCATCTTTGACTTGTAGATTAGTGAAATGTGATCTATCTCCCGTCATGTATCTTGAACATCCACTGTCTAGGTACCATTTTTTCGCCGTTGCTTCAAGACACACCTACAAGATAGTCATTTCTTATCCATGGGTTTTTGGTACCCAAATACTTTTGGGTCCATGAGATTTAGTCATTTGTTTCACCAAGTCTTTTCTAATCCAAATAGTTTTGACTTTATGAGCATTTCTTTTGATCCAACAATGTAACACATCACGCCCTTTTTTACCACAGTAATGACATGTAATGTTAGGAACATTCATGTGTTTAGTGTCATTGTGACCATGAACATGTGTGCTATGGTGAGCATGAACTGATGGATAAGTGTGTGTAGCATGCACAAATGATGTAGTCAATTTATCTTGAAACTTGCTCTTCTTAGTTGGCATGTACCCAAGACCTTCTTTTTGAAAATTCACTCTTAATCCTAGCATGGTGTCTAAGTTGTTTTTTCCTTTTACAAACCTAGACAGGGTATGATTAAAATCTTCAATTTTAAACTTTGCAAATAAGCTCGTTTTTCAATTCAGAAAGATCCTTTTCAAGTAAGACATTTTTTTCAAGCAATGTTTCATTTATTTCTTTTAATTCACTATTTTGCAAGTTCAAGGCTTGGATTTTATCGGTGCTCTCATGATCATGAACCATGTGTTCAATCTTTCCTTTTAGACCTCTGTTTTCACTCTTTAGCTTCTTGTATTTTTCATACAAGTTTTCATATGCGATTTCCCATTGGTCATTGGAAATAGAAATGGTTTCAGAATTTACCTCACTTGATTCTTCTTCTTGAGCCATCAAGCAAACACTAGGCTCGTTGTTTTCTTCTTCACTTGAAGTCCCCTCTTCCTCATCATTCCATGTTGCGATCATAGCCTTGGGCTTCCTTCTTGTATCTTTCTTGAATTTTCTTTGTAGATCTGGTCATTCTCCTCTCATGTGTCTAGGCTTTTTGCACTCATAGCAAATAATTTCTTCCTTCTTGCTTGACTCCCCCTTGCTTGGAGAGTTCTTCTTCATTTGCCTCTTGTAGTTTTGTGAGCCTCTTCTCTTCATCTTGAAGAATTTTCTAACTTGACTTGTGATCATGGTGATGTCATCTTCATCGTCTTCCTCTGACTCATCCTCTGCACTTGATTCTTTAGAGCAAGATGCGACCTTCAAGGCAAGTGCCTTCTTCTTCTTTGATTCATCTTCATTTCTCTTCATGTTAATTTCGTAGGTCATCAGCGATCCTATGAGTTCTTCCAGTGTTAGAGTTGTCAATTTTTTTGAATCCTCTATGACTGTAGCTTTGTGTGCCACGCCGGTGGCAGTGACCTCAACACCTTCCTTACCAACTCAGTATTTGAGTATTCCTTGCCAAGGCCTTTCAGTCCATTTGTTATCTCAGTGAGACGAGCGAACATTTCTAAAACTGTTTCATCTGACTTCATTTTAAACAGCCCATAGCCGTGCACTAACAGATTTGCTTTGGTCTCCTTTACTTCAGATGTTCCTTCATAGATAAGCTTCAGTTTGTCCCACATTTCTTTCCCTGATGTGCACATTGAAACACATGAATATTCATTAGGATACAGCGCACATTGCATGATATTCATTGCATTGAAGTTAATGCAAGATTTCTTGATCTAATCTTCTGTCCATTTTTCTTCATCTTTGGGCAACGGATAAGGGCCTTTATCCACCACTTTCCACACCTCATAATCTTGAGATCTAAGGAAAACATACATCCTATTTTTCCAATAGGGGTAGTTTGTTCCATCAAAAAATGGAGGGCAGTGGATAGAGTGTCCCTCTGGGATCAAACCTCTATTTGCCATAACTAGGATTTCTCAAGTCGTTAGACCACAAATAAATAGAGCCTTAGCTCTGATACCAACTGAATGCCCGATAGTATGGAAAACCAAGAGGGGGGTGAATTGAGTTTGCTCAATAATTAAACTGAGCAATACTCCAAATTGATTCACAACAGAAAATAGTCCCAAGAGGAGCAATGATGGACAGTGGCACAACTTAGCACAGATTCAAAATGCAAACCACATGTCTAAGATGGCAAGACCAGGCCAGATCTATTGATATGCTAAAGAGATATCCAACAAACTCATATAAAAGCAGAACACAAGAAGGGGATAGAAGAAATGGATGAGCAAACCACTGCGCAAAGATTTTTAGGTGGTTCGACCTCACCCAAGTGAGATCCACATCCACCCCTTCACAACTTGTGAAGGCTTCACTATCCTGGCCAAGGATCTACAACACACACACACACAAACACGGAGTGTCCTGTACTCCAAGGATGCGAAGTGCACCCAACAACTCACACACACACTATGGCCTCCACACACTATAAATCTGAAGTTAAGAGTGATGATCTACACAGTAAGCTCAAGAAATAACGTATGCACAAATAAGAGATGCTAAGATAGATGAAATCCTCCTTGTTATACCATCAACGTTGTTGTAGGTTGTTCCCATTGCTTCCAGCTTGAGGCCTTCACAGCATCTTCACGTTCCAGATCTCCCCCTTTGTCAATGACCCATCAAACTTCCAGAAACTCCATGAATCTTCCAGCTTGGCTTCAGATCTTCAAGGATGCTCATGTCCCAGCTTAGCCCCAACACTTCATGCCTTCAAATCTACAAGATCAGAGCAAAAGGGGCACAAAAAGCAAGAACCATGGACGAGAGAGCTTAGATGGTGGCGGATGGGAGAGAGGTAGAACCAGAAAAGGATGAGAATATTTCCCTTCTCTTACCCCCCAATGGTGAAAGAGTAAAAGGTATATATATGGGAGAGTGTTAGGGTTAGAGAATCTCACTCAAAGAGGCTGCACGTGAGAGCAAAAAGTAGCAAAGGCCGGAAGCGGTCGACCTTGAACATGGGGCGGTCGACCTAAACCAAACAGGGCCAAAAAATCATCTCCTGTGAAAAGCGGTCCACCGCTTTCTTATGGGGCGGTCCACCTCCAGACAGTCTGTGCAGGAACCCATTTCTGGGAAAAATGGTGGAGTCCCATGTTCTTCTTTGCATTCACTTTGAACCTGCTCAAAAAACTTTGCACAAGCTTTGCAAATCTTAAATATGGGTTAGTGATCATCATAGAAAAATTTGATGACAATTGGAGATGTGTATGTAAGGTTAAGCTCAGTTTATTTACATGTATCAAAGGAAAAACGCATGTTAACTAACAACCATTTTTCCATCATCAAAATCCATGTCTGGGAGCTAACAGAGGGGCTAGAGTTTGAAGAGGAGAAGGAACAGGAGGCTCTAGAGCTACAACCTCTACTTCTGCCCTGACAGGTTCAACCTCGGTGACCACTGCCCTGGTTAGCTCTGACATATCCTCAGCTGGCCCTGATGGTTCAGATTTCTCAGCTGCCACCTCTTCAACAACTACAGGCCCTGATGGCCCAAGCTCCACAGCCTCTGCTGACCCTTCTGTTGCCACTTCTTCAACAGTTCTTGGCCCTGATGGCCCTGTGCTGCTAACAGTGCTGTAGGAGGAGTAGCAGAAGGGGCATTTGTGGACTGCGCCCTCACCAAATCAGTAAGTGCAGTTACAGACTCCTTAATGCTAATGAGCTCACTTCGCACCCATCTGACTGCATTTCTGACCATGCTCATTTCCTTAGCTAAAGTACTCTGGCTTATAAAGATAGATGCAATATCTGATTGCACAGAGCATAATATTTTTCCTTGTTCATCCAATCTTTCAACAATAGGCTTCATGTTGATCTTTAGTTTGCTCTTCTGCAGCCTCTTATGTGGCTTCCTGGTGAGTAAAGGGATCTCAGGAGCCACTCCTTTTCCTTTTCCACTTGCCCTAGCAACGGGCTCCACAGAATTAACATGTGCCTCTTCATCTGAGGCTCTTTCCACAACTCCTTCTTGAAACTGATTATCAATAGAGGCACTAGCAGTGTGCTCCCCCTAAGGTGCAGCTTCCTTTGCAATTGACTGCTCCCCCTCAATAAGAGCATCCTCCATAATAACATCTTGAATGTGGCCTGGTGCCACAACTTTAGCTTCTTGATCACCACTGATAACTGGCTCCCCCTGAGTGCTGGTTATAGAGTCCAGCACATCCCGAAGTATTGATGCTACCACGGAGGAGGGAGAGACAACCTCTGAAATTTGCCAACGGGCTCAATGAGCTCTGGAGGAATGTCCTCAATCCTGCTGCTGCTGACCATGAGTCTTCAACTCTGATCTTGCTACATTTCCTTGGACCTCTACTGCTGCTGCTGCTACTGGTTCCCCCTGAATCACTGGAATACCTTCCATGACCACTTCTTGTTGCTCTTGAATTGGTGACACTTCTGCCCTGGCATCTTCTTGCTCAATTTGAACTTCTGGTGCTACTGCTGCTGCCTCTTCTTGGACTTCTTGGGCTTCGCCAATAATGGCCTCACCCTCAGCGACTGAGGTCTTTGTCCAAATTCCAGCAACTAGTGAGAATCCACTTTTCTTCAAATTTCGGCACTTAATTGCATGCCCCATTTTTTCAGAGATCTCACTACTTAGACTGATGTTGTGGTATTGGAAAATCTTCGTCAAAAGATGAGCATAGGGAAGAGAGACATTGAACGTGTTCTTCTTATCCCAGATTTGAGCAGTTGCATACTTCATCCTCTCAAAGATAACTTCTGCCATATTTACACTTTGGTTCTAGATGGCCCAGAACATTATATCTGAATCCGCCTTGGTGCAAGAAGAAAAAGTTGCGCTTCTAGGGACCAAGATCTGGCAAACTACAAAGTGAAAGATCCTATTGAAGCCATTCAACTGATTTATATCAATTTTGCCATCTTTCAATTTGTCTTCAGTCTCGATGATACCTAAACCTTTAACATTGATATCGACAGTGTTTACCCCACTGTGACAGGTGGTAGACACACCAAACAATGATTCCAACAGCTCATATGAGATACGAATATGGGTTCCTTTGACCATGGATGTGAAGGACCCATCCTCTTCAACTTTCAGACAAACATAAAAAGCTTTTACCAACTCCGGATAACTTGCCTCAGAGAAAGTCACCATCTGCGTCCACTTCATCCTCTGCAACATGGCCACAATACTATGCATTCCATTTTTCTCCAAATCTACTATATAACAGCTTTTTTGCCGCACACATTCGTCTTCACAAAAGCAAACCTTTCTTGCTGTTCAGCTATGAGGAAAGCAGCGCTGTAGCCCCCAATGACGCTGGAAGCTCCAGAAACGGCCATGGTTTTGAGCAGGAAGAGGTTCTGGGTGATTGAAAAGAGGATTGGAGCAAAAACCCTCAAGAAAGTTTGAGCGGGAAGGAATGAATGCTTTGAAATTGCACGAAGTCGATGCTGGAGTAGATAGGGTTTATCGTCTCAGGTGAGTCGAAAGAGATGAGAGAGAAGGATGAATCGTTACGACGCAGATTTCAGATTATATCAAAATAAAGGTAAAGTGCTTTTTGAGGAGATCGAGCCATAAATGCAGAAAACGACAAAGGTGATAGGTTCGAGAAGAATAAACACTTTTACAATACTAAACCATCATAGATTTTTATGACGCAAGTGATTTTTAAGGATTTAGCTTAATTTTAGGAGAGAATAATTGAAAATCTGAAATGATTATTATTTCAGTTATTTGCAGACAATTCTATCACAAATTACACATACCTAATTCCCTTCTAAGAGACGTAAATTTCTCTTCAGGTAAGGCTTTTGTGAAAATATCTGCCAACTAATTTTGCGTGTCAATAAATGAAATATCTATGTTGCCATTTGCCACATGATCACAAATAAAATAATATCTAACCTCTATGTGCTTTGTCCTTGAATGCTGTACTAGATTCTTGGTGAGATTTATCGTACTAGTGTTATCGCACAGTAAGGGGATTGTCTTGATGTGTAGCCCATAATCCTCAAGTTGCTGCTTAATCCATAAGAGTTGTGTACAGCAGCTTCCAGCAGCCACGTACTCAGCTTCAGCTGTTGATAGTGCTACTGAATTTTGCTTCTTTGAGGACCATGAGATCAGACATCCTACAAGAAATTGACAACAACCACTGGTGCTTTTTCTATCTATCTTGCATCCAGCATAGTCAGCATCAGAATATCCTACTAAATTAATTTCACAAGATTTTGGATACCATAGACCTAGAACATGAGTCTTAGTTAAATATCTAAAAATCCGTTTGACACTAATTAGGTGAGACTCTCTAGGATCTGTCTGATACCTAACACACATGCATACACTAAACAATATATCAGGTCTACTTGCTGTCAAATAAAGTAATGAACCTATCATACCTCTGTAGAGCTTTTAGTCTACTTTCTTACCATCCTTGTCACTATCTAGCCTTGTAGATGTGCTCATTGGTGTCGATAGTGGCTTGGCGATTTCAAAACCAAACTTCTTTGGTAGATCTTTGGTGTACTTGCCTTGACAAATATTGAATCCTTCTTTTTTTGCTTGATTTGCAATCCGAGGAAGTAGTTAAGCTCCCCATCATGCTCATTTCAAACTCTCCCTGCATAAGCTTTTCAAAATACTTGCAAAGAGATTCATCAGTGGAACCAAATATTATATCATCAACATAGATTTGTACAAGTAACACATTTTTAACTTTAGACTTAATGAATAATGTGCTATCTACTTTTCCTCTAATAAAACTATGATCTAACAAAAATGCACTTAAACGTTCATACCATGCTCTGGGTGCTTGTTTCAAACCATATAAAGTCTTGTGCAATTTAAATATATGATTTGGAAAATCGATATCATCAAAACTGGGAGGTTGTTCTACATAAACTTTCTCCTTTATAAAACCATTTAGAAAAGTTGATTTTACATCCATTTGAAATAATTTTAAATCCAATGCTGATGCATAAGCAAGTAAAATCTTAATTGCCTCAAGTCTGGCTACTAGTGCATAGGTTTCATCGAAATCTATGCTTTTCTCTTGAGAATAGCCTTAAGCTACCAGTCTGGCCTTGTTTCTTATGATCACACCAGCTTCATCCATTTTGTTCCTGAACACCCATTTGGTGCCAATCACAGGATGATCTGATGGTCTCGGAACAAGGGACCATACTTGGTTTCTTTTGAACTGATTAAGTTCATCTTGCATGGCTAATATCCAAGATTCATCAGATAGTGCTTCACTGATTGTCTTAGGCTCTATTTGAGATACAAAAACTAAATAATCACAGGGGATTACGTTATCTCTAGTTCTTACCCCAACCGATGGATCTCCTATAATGTTATCCAATGGATGATCTTTCTTGTATCTCCATTCCTTTGGAAGATTATCATGTGATATATCTTTTTGTTGTAGATCTTCCAAGGGTGGATCTTCCTTGTCCTCAATGGATGTATTCTTTAACTTCTTGGACAGTTCATTTGTATCATCAATATCACTATCTACCTCCTTTCTCAAGGAAGGGTTAGTTTCATCAAAATAACATGCACTGTTTGTTCAATTAATAAACTATGCTTATTAAATACTCTATATCCTTTGGGTTTAGAAGCATACCCCATAAATATACCTTCATCGGACTTTGAATCCAACTTACCAATATCTATTTTTCTATTGTTGTGAATAAAGCATGGACATCCAAAGATTCTGAAGTGACTAATCTTTGGCTTCTTCTGTTTGTAAAGCTCGTATGCAGTCTTCTTCAGGATTGGCCTGATCATCACTCTGTTGATTATATAGCATGCTGTGTTAATAGCTTCGGCCCAAAAATATCTTGGTAAATCATAGTCTGACAACATTGTTCTAGCCATGTCCAATAAAGTTTGATTCTTTCTCTCAGCAACTCCATTTTGTTGTGGTGTCCTTGGTGCTGAGAAGTTGTGCTCTATCCCTTGATCATCACAGAACTTAGCAAATCTTTCATTTTGGAACTCTCCTCCATGATCTGATCGGATGCTGATGATGCTATACTTTTTGTCCTTCTGAACCTTCCTACTGAAACTTACAAAACTGTCAAATGTGTTGTCCTTATGCTCCAGGAAGGATACCCAAGTGAATCTGGAGTAGCCATCCACTATGACAAATCCAAAGTTCTTTCCTCCAAGACTTGTGGTCCACATGGGTCCAAACAAATCCATGTGCAATAATTACAAAGGTTTTGAAGTTGTTACCACTGTCTTTGACTTGAAGGATAACTTAGTGTGCTTTCCTTTTGCACACAGCCCACAGACACTATCCATTTTTGTGCTTACTTTGGGTAGGCATTCCACCAAATTTCTCGTGATTAACTTTCTTATGCCATCCAAGCTACAATGACCCAATCTTCGGTGCCAAAGTTCAGTTGACTGCTCTTTGTTTGCTGCAGATAGACATCTTGATCTTTCGAGTCTTCTAGATGAAGTACATATAAGTTCTTTTCCCTGCAGACTTCAAACATGACTGCACCATCCTTCATGATACTGCACTTTGATTCCTGAAACTTGATCTGATGTCCTTTGTCACACAGTTGGCTGATGCTGATAAGATTGTGTTTGAGTCCTTTTACACAAAGTATATCTTCAATGAGTATTTTTCCTTTACTGCCAACTAATCCGCAACCTATGACTGTCCCTTTTCCATTATCTCCATATGTCACTGTACCTTGTTCAGCTTCAAGGTGAGAGAACAGCTTCCTGTTACCAGACATATGTCTTGAGCACCCACTATCCAAGTACCATTTAGATGCTCAAAGACTTCCCTGCAATGAAAACACTAAGCTTTAGGTACCCAAGTTCTTTTGGGTCCTGATGGATTAGTATCATCAATTTTCCTCTTAATTATCCATCTTTTATGCTTAGTTGGACATGTTATTTTATTATGACCTAATTTGTTGCAGTGACTACAGCAAGATATTCTACTTACCTTTTCAGTTGAAGTGTATTTAAAGTTTGACTTGTATGCAGTGTCTTGTTCGGCTACAAATTTAGGTGTTGGATATATTTTAGAGTATACTATTGTTTCTTCATTATCAGGAGGAGTATAACCTAATCCATGTTTCTTTTTACCTGATCTTCTAGCTCCTTTCAGTATTAATGTTGTTTTACCATTTGTAAATTTTTCTAATGTACTTGATAATTTTTCATTTTCTATTGTTAATGTGATAATTTCTTGTTTTAACTTATTTACTATTTCTTGGTTTTCCAATTTTGCTATTTGTTCATTTTTATTTTTCAGATCCTCACATAATAAACCGTTTCTTCCTTTTAGCTTAGTAATTTGTTTTTCAAGTTGCTCATTTTCAAATTTCAAATCTGAGTTTGTGTTTTCCAAACAATCATGACTTTTCTTACTAACTTTTAATAATTTACACACATCTTTGTATTTACTATATAGTTCATTAAAAGCATCTTCTAAACTATCAGATTCAGATTCATTGCATGAAGAAAAAGATGAGTCAGATGTTACCTTTTCTTCAATGTTAGCCATGAAGGCCAGGTTGGCCTTTTCTTCTTCTTGTTCATTTGAGCTCGACTCACTGTCAGAGTCGCTGCTGTTATCCCATGTCGCTGCCATGGCTTTCTTCTTGTATCTTCTGAATTTCTTGGAACTATCCTTCTTTTTGAACTCGGTTTTCTTCAGTTTCGGACATTCAGCTTTGATATGTCCAGGCTTCTTGCATTCGTAGTAGATTGGTTCATTCTTCTTTATATCTTTGACTTCAGGCTTCTTGAAGTCTTTTCCTTTCTTAAAATACCTTCTTCCAAATTGATATTTCTTTTTCTTGGCTAGTATGCGTTGTAGTCTTCTGGATAGAAGTGCTTCTTCATCATCACTGACATTATCATCTGAGGATTCTTCTGATGTAACTTCTTCCGCCTTGAGAGCGTTGGAGTGTTTCCTTCTACTTGATGACTCTCCCAATCTCTCCATGTTGATCTCATGGGCCATTAGAGACCCAATGAGTTTCTCCAATGACATTCTCTTCAAGTCATTGGCCTCTTCTATCGCGTCACTTTGGGAGTCTACGAAGCTGGTAGGGATCTTAGAATTTTTCTGACCATATCTCCCATTTCATAAGTCTTTCCAAGACCAGCTAACCCGTTAGTAATATCTATAAATCTACTGTACATCTGAGTTATTGACTCTCCTGGCTGCATCTGGAACCTTTCGTACTGTGTTACCAGAATATCTATTCTGGTTTCTTTCACTTTGTCAGTACCTTCATACGTGATCCTCAACTTTTCCCACATCTCCATTGCAGATTTGCAAGCTGATATATGGTTGAACTCTTTCACAACACATTATGTTTTTTGCCTTGCAGTTGAGAGATATTTTTTTCTTGTCATCTTCCGTCCATTTGTCTTTCTCGTTGTTAACTAGAAGATCTCCTTCTTCAACAATCGACCAAATATGATAATCGAGTCCTTGTAGGAAGAACTCCATTCTTGTCTTCCAGTAAGTGTAGTCTTCACCATCGAACAATGGTGGCCTGTTGACTGACTGACCCTCGAAGTGACCTTGGGCTGCCATTTGATCTTTTCTCTTCAGATCGTTGGATCTTCTTTGTCGAAGAGACTCGCTCTGATACCACTTGTTGCCCAGCTAGCAAGCCCAGAGGGGGGGGGGGTGAATGGGATTCTTTAAAATTCGATTATCTAATCCTGCCAACAAAACCATCAACACAGGAGACTACGATCGATTGTTAGTGTTAGTAGTATAGAAGATAACAAGCACACTGCACAAGGATTTTTATCCTGGTTCGGACCTCCTCTTCACAGGAGTCCTACATCTAGTCCCTGAGTAAGAACTCAGGATACCACTACCTAAGGGTACAGTCCCCATCAAGGAAACTTACACATCTAGCCACAGCTGGCCTTCTCTTCTCAACCAGAAGAGGTACAATACACCCTAAACCTCAGGTCTTCCTTCTATTCGAAGGGAACGCAACTACCTGTCAACTACAGGTCCTCTCTTCAACCTAGAATAGGAACAACACAATAAAGTGTTGAAGAGAAGGACAAGCCCCTAGACCAAGCTAATAGAACAGTGCTTGATCTGAAGCAAGAACTGAGAGACGGAGATCTACAAAGAGGAACTCTCTCAGTACATAAATGCTTTCTCAAAGATTTACACTAGACACAGAGAGCTAAGAGCTTGAGCGTTGGAATGAGGCTTGGCTCTTTTCTGGTGCTCGAAAATTCTCTGATGAAGGTTCGAAAAGAATTACTTTCATATATTCTTTACTGTGTCTATTGGAGTCTTCAGTTCTTCAATATATATTGTCCTTTGAAAAGTAGTCATTGAAGTATCCATTGTCGATAAGCTCTGGTATACGTTAGACTGCATGGTATTGTAGACTTTCCAATCAACGGTCCTTTACGTTCCATGCATGCAAACAAAAGATCCTTCAAGATATCCTTTATCTTTCATTTTGTCCAACGTTGTAAATGGTTGTGCTGTCAGAGACCTGCACACAATAAATGCTGAAAGATAGACAGCTATGTTGTCTCTGTTTGTCAGTCAACGTTAGAATGAATATACATCAAAATAGAAATGCCATTCTGCTTTCTAAAAAGATGTTTCCAATATAAGCATAGGAATAGAAGATATCTGAGCATGCATTGTGTAGTGAAGTGTTCAGTCATAATAAATGCATGGATATCGGAGAAAAGTGAGGGAAGACTTTGACTTTCAAAAACATTTGAAATATGTTTAAATAACAAGTCGTTGTAATGAAATCATTATGAGTATGACTTATGAAATCGTTGAGTGAATGAGTCATTGTTTATGTAGATCGTTGCACATGAGTAAGTAAATCGATACAGTCATAACAAAATCGTTGTAGAGACAAATCGTTATGAGAATATAAGCAAACCATTATGAACAAGTCGTTATAACTAAATCGTTGTAAACAAATCGTTATGAGAATATAAGCAAACCATTATGAACAAGTCGTTATAACCAAATCGTTATAAGCAAGTCGATGTGAATGAATCGTTATAACTAAATTTATGTGAACGAATCGTTATGATCAAATAGTTATAAGTAAATCGATGTGAACGAATCGTTATGACCAAACCAAGTCGTTATGTAAGATATCGAGTCGTTACGATGATCGAGTCGTTGTGTAACTTATCAAGTCGTTACGACGATCGAGTTGTTGTGAGTGCAAACCGTTATACTCACTTAACAAGTCGTTGTGACTGCAAATCGTTATACTCACTTAACAAGTTGATGTGAGTGCAAATCGTTGTACTCACTTAACAAGTCGTTGTGAGTGCAAATCGTTATACTCACTTAACAAGTCAATGTGAGTGCAAATCGTTGAACTCACTTAACAAGTCGATGTGAGTGCAAATCGTTGTACTTACTAAACAAGTCGTTGTGAGTGCAAATCATTATACTCACTTAACAAGTCAATGTAAGTGCAAATCGTTGTACTCACTTAGCAAGTCGTTGTGAGTGCAAATCGTTGTTGTCACGCCCCTCCAATTTAGCAGTGGAATAAATTGGAGGATACGTGAACCAAGTACATAGTAGAGAAAAATGCACATTCCGTTGAGTAAACCAGAGTATCTAATGAACAATAGTTGGACTAAAAACTCTTCATTTCATTGAAATTCCACTAAGACTATTACAACTACTAATTTGGAGCCAATACATAGGGCTCAATGACATCATTACATTGAAAAGAAATCTAAAGCAATAACTACTAGACTCCAATTGTACTAGGGTAACTTCGTCATTTGACTCCGGGTCACTCATCACTCTGGTCCTATCGCATTGGTGTGCGTAACGTCATTGTTCGACTTACCAGAGACACAATAACAAATAACGACGGGTGAGCAATAACACTCAGTAGGACTTAAATCTCAATAGTCAAGTAGGCTTTAAATGATTAATGCTTTAAATGGTAGAGTAACTAATGATAGAGAGAGTCGTGTAAAGTCGAGAAAGTAATAGCACAAGTAACTTGGTTCAAATAGTAGATGAATCAAGTATAGCACGATGACTAAAGTCAAGTCACGATAGAAAATGATAACAACAATAGCAAGTAACGATATTGTCAAGAATAGCAAGAGACATGTATAGCAAGAAGAGATGATAGTAGATGGTCATGTAAAGAGTAAAATGCACTTTGACTGATTTTCATCAATTGAGATAGTATAGCACTTTTGATTAACTTTCGCCAATCGAAATAGTAATGACACTTGGTTATCCGTAGATAGCCGAGAGAGAAATAGCACTTTTATTGTCAATAGACAATGAGAGAGTATAGCACTTTGAATGCGATCAAGTCGCGATAGAACGCAATAACTCAAGATAGTAAGTATCAAGTAGAGCAAGTAGAGTGTATGACAAAAGAGCGTGTAACGAGATAGCGTGTAACGAGATATCGTGTATGGTTGCACAATGGCGCACTAGTAGAATACGACAGTAGTCACTTCTAGGACAGTAGCCATTCAGTAATAGTCAGCGATAGCACAGTACGTCTGAACTCTTCAGACTAATAGTATAACAGTTTGTGATAGCACAGAAATATCACAGTACGTCTGAACTCCACAGACTAAAAGGATAGTAGTCAGATGTCTAGCCAATACAGTATAGTCAGAACCGGTGCAATGCAGAACACCGTCAATAGCCCCTGCAGGTATTTTCGGGTGGCTCTCTGCCCCCAGGACTAGATTGGATACAGTAGAGTCACAAGACCCATATTATAGCGCTAGACAGTCATGAAATAGTACAAACGATAGGAGCCACACAGCTTAAAGGGTAACAAGGGAGTACTAGATGAATAGACGAGAGAGACGAGATAGTAGAGTGAATGTGAATATGAATAGATGAGCGAGTATAGCATAGATGATATCTTATAGTCATTGCACATGGAACGTCGAGTAACGAGCGATAGTAACAGTTGCACAACACGTGCGTATGGTGTTGGCAGTCAGGTGGAACACAGCCTTTCCGCTAGCCTCGATATGCACAGGTCCAGAGGTCCAGCATGATTCAAGATAAGAACGAGAGAACAATCTAAGGCCGTACGGATCTTGCTGATCCCTAGAGTGTATCATAGGTGTTAGGGTACAACCAGCTCGTCGACCATGTGGGAACCCATGGACAGAGGAGACTTACGGAGGCCTTGGTTAAGGGGTCACTAGTCTGGCGAAAGGAATATCCGACGAAGAGTTCACCATAAGCCAAGAAGAGGCTTTCCTATCGTGCTAGAGTGTATGCGCATGCCGCGCGTGAGAATCGCTTAAGCATGCGTATGTGAATCCGATTATGGAAACTCTAGTTATAAAAACTCCGTTTATGGAAACTTCATTTTTGGAAACTCTATATATGGCAAGTATCATGAGTACTAAAACAAGCATGACCAATTTTAGCAAGTAACTATGTGTTTTTAGCAAGTTCGTTAACAAGGCAAGAAAGTGAATAATCGATAGGTAGAGAGCATGATCATGAACTTAAGATCAATTAAAAATTATGTGAACATGTTTTAACTTTAATATGGGTTGTTAAATGCATGATAATACTTTCTAGAACCTTCCTAGAATAGATCAAACTCACACATGCAAGGAACGACACAAAATGATGGAAACCAAGACGTATGCCTTTTAGAAGGCCAATGTAGTCCCATCCCTTCACTTCCTTAGGTCATAACTCATTGATTTTTTATTCAAATATCACACATGGATATACCATATGGAAGCCCTTTGAATGAGGAATCCATTAAAGAAAACGGCTCGTCAATCTGAGGTCTATAGAAAAGGTTATGGCCGATTAAGTGGACATAGGCAGAAGGCGACACAGTGCCTATCACTTTCAGAACATGAAGGCGACCATGATCTTGTCACCTTCTTAAGAAGACCACGAAACCAACTGATTTTTGGTATAGGTCGTGACCATGATGTTGTCGCTTTATGGTAGCGACGTGTCGACCTGTCGCTGATAACGACACAATTTTTCGTGTTAAATTTCATACATTTAATTAAATTTAGACTTCAGTTGTCTGTAATAATGTACATTTAGATTTTAATTTTCATTTTATCCATAAATAGATTTTTAACACTTTAGTTAAATCATTGGGTTAGAAAACACATGATTAGATTTTTCATTCAATAAGTTATAGATCGACTAATTAGGTTTACTTTGGAAAATAAAAGATATTTGTAAATAAATTTTGTTAAAATACTATTTTTGTAAATATTCTTTTAAAAAGATTTTGGTTTGTTAATAAATAAAATTTTATAAATATCTCACTCAATCCCATTAAATAAACATTATTACCCTACCACCACCATTATGCCACATACCCCCCCTAAAATTCATTTTACCATTTCTCTCATCTCACCGGATCATGACACATACCCCTCCCAATTTCAATATTTTAATAATGACCTTTTACCCTACCCAACCCCATCTAATCCGGCTAAAATTTTTATTATTCTTCCCCAGCAGAAGCTGTTGGGAGACCTCTGGCGATGGAGCTCCGGAGGCGGCTGGGTGTGAAGGCGGCCAGAGCTTGGGCACGGTGGGCCTGCAGCTGGGCGGCTGGTGGCTGAGGTGGAGAAGCCCTGCTGGGCCGAAGCAGCAGGAGCTCGGCGCTTGGCTGTGCAGAGCTGAGCTGGAGGAGGCCCCGTGCGGGGCAGGCCAAGGCGGATGGAGGCGAGCGACGCAAGAGCTCGGGCGCCCCAGGCGGTGCAGACCTGGGCCTAGAGCTTTGGCCTGGTGCGATGCTGGAGCTGGTGGGAAGAGGGCCTGCTGAGGTGGCGGCCAAGCCAGGGTGATGGAGGCGGTGTGCGATGGTGCCATGCGCCTGCGGATCTGATGTAGAGGTGAAGCTGGTGCGCTGGGCGATTTGGTGTTGCAGAGCAGCTGAGGTGGCGAGCTGGCTGTGGCCAGATCTGGGCGGGAAAGGAAATGGAAGCAGCTGGCGTGGCGATCCCGGTGGAAGCTATGCACTGGCGAGGATGTGCAGATCCGGATTGTGTAGAGGCAGCCAGGGCGCCTGTAAGAAGACCCCAAGATCCTCTTTGCCAGTGGTTCGGAGAATTTTTTTAGCTTTTACTTTTCTGTTCTTCCAGTTCTTAGGAGCTCGACTGTGGGAGTTTTTTAGAATTTTTGGGTTTCCTTTATGTTCTTCCCTCCTTTTGGTTCGACTGGTTGAAGCAGGGGAGGGGTTGGAGTTCTTAGAGATTTTTCTTTCTGCAAGTTTATTTCTGTATGTTTTTTTTTTCTTTCAGCAGAGTAGGGGAGGGAGACGGGTTGGGGTTTGTTTGTTTTTTTTTTTAGTTTTATGTTTTCCATTTCCATCTGTAAGGGAGTTTGGGGGATTTCATTTCTTTCGTCTGTGGGTGATTTGAGGGATTGGGAGAGATGGATCCAGAGGGCTTCTACAATTTTATTTGAGCTTTGTCTTCTCTTCTGCTGTTGTTTGCTGTTGGGAGAGCGATTGAGATTTTCTTGAGTTTTTATTTCCTTCTGCTGTTCTTTGCTGTTGGGAGGCGGATCAGATCCGGAATTGCTGTTGGGGTTCCCTGGTTTGAATTTTAGCATTTATTTTTAGCTTTATTTTTTTCTTTTTTTTTGGAGATCAGACCTTGGAGAGTTTTTAGCATCTGTAGGAGGGAGGGCTTGGCCAGTAGAGATTTTAGAGATTTTAATTTGCCATTTTCTCTGTATTTTCTTTGAGCATCAGATTTAGAGTTCTTATTGTTGGGAATTTTAGTTTAGCAATTTAGATTCCATTTTTCTCATTTCTGTTTGAGCAATGCAGAGGAGTTCGATCCAGAAAATTCTTATTTCGTTTGTGTTGATTTTTGCATTTCTTCTATTTGGCAGCCGGAAGGCCCTCTGCTCCAGAGGGTTCGACAGTTTTTCACCAGTCAAGTTGGAATTTTAGATTTCTGCCATGTTTTTGTGTATTTTCTTCCATTCTTCTGTAGTGAGAGATTCCAGAAGTTCGATTAGGTCATTCTTCTTTGTTCTGTGAAGGATTCCAGAGGTTACTTGGAGCAGTTTCCACTTTTATTATGTGTTTAGATTGTGTCTTTCTTCTGCATTTACATGGTTCAATCCAGTGTGTTTGTTGCATTTAATTTTGCTTACATTTCTTCTGTGAAGTGTGGATATGTTCCATTGGATATTTGTGGAATTCGGCATTTGTGAATTTTCAGCATCAGTTGGGGAGTTGAGTTCTTTGTGGTTCTACAAGGTTGGCGAGTTTAGCTTTCAGGGGGTTCGACTGCAGGGGAAGCTATGGTGATTCTTCAGTTTCTTCTTCCTCTAGAGGTATGTACTGTCTAGATGGCACAGAGCAACCAAGAAGACCCCATTTCTTGGTCTGTTCTGAGGCTGTCCAGCATCCAGGAAGCCTCCAGAGAGTGGAGTTTGTGAGTTCAGATTTTTGTTGCTGCAGAGATAGTTTTGAATTCTTGAGGGATTCCGGAGCTTCTTGGTATTCTTAATTTTGTTCTTATTTCTGTTCTTCATAGCAATTCCAATTTAGCAACAGTAAATTTTTGTTTGCAATAGTAAACTTCTGTTTCTAATTTTCTGTTTGATCTTTATGTTCTGGAGATAGTGAGTGTTCGTGCAGAGTCGATATTGTTGATTGTTGATTCCCTGAGCTATAGGGGTACTTTAGTTTGGTAATTTCCTGTTGAGATATTGTTCTGCTATTCGCTTTTGAGGTTCAGATTGTTTAGAATGAGAGTTTGCTTCTGTGCATAATTTTCTATTTTGGATTGAGCATTCGGAGAGGTGAGCGTGTTCTTTGGCTAGCTTTGATTGAATCTGTTCATCCAGTCATATGAGAATGTCTATTTCAGATTTCTATTGATCTACTTGATCCCTAATTGAGAGGGTACAGTGTTACCAATTTTTTTTATTTTCCACTTAGCTTGTTCTTTCCTTTTATTTGACTTGTCAAGATTGTGCGAGATTTGATTAGTGTTGTTTACACATTCACTTTTAATACATTGTCGTTAGAATGATTTCAAGTTAAAGTAGTTTAAATCAAGTTCTATTCGGCCTCTCCGTGGATATGACCTGTTCTCACCATTGTGCTAGTTCTTCTTTATGATTTTATGTTTGTGAGACAGTTTAGAGGAAGTGCGCATATTGACTCATGCGAGGAACTCTGGACAACGAAAATACATAGTCAACAATGCCGCGCGTTCATCGCTACCTGAAAATGACGTTTGGGTTGCTTTTTCTACCTATTTCCAACTTCACTTGGATTGGTTTGATGCCTGTGGGTTTGAAAAATCAAAACAAATGTTAGGGTGATCCAAATCGGGTGAAACCACCTTTATTAGTTAGATTACAACTAATACTTTGTACAGTAGCAAATAATCTAGAAACAAAGATTGTTTGGCTATGTAATAAGACGTATTGTGACTGACTACATGAATCCGACATAGTGATCATGTATGGGCTAAAACCTTGGTACAATAAAGTAAAATTAGAGAAATTAGTTTCAAATGACAATAGACTCATAGGGTAACAAATTCTATGTTGAACACTTGATCTAAAAACAACTCCACAAAGAGGTATGGAACTTATAACACAAGTCAAGGTTAAATCGTGACAGTACATCGTCAAGATCATGCAACATTTAATTCATGATGTAGGATGGATAAAAATTCGGGATTTTAGGGGCAAAAGATGCCTAACATCCATCAGTAACTCCAGTTAAAATTTGAGAGCACGAGGTTGAGTATACATGGAGATTAAGAATAAAGAAGAAGGGTCGGGTTCATAGTGTTTGCAGAACTTCAAAAATCAACCATAAAAGATTGGCTCGATGGAAAAATATGAAACTTGAGGGTTTTGTTCCTAATCCATGGAACAAACTACAGACAAAGTTAATTAGGTTTTGCTCGTAAGAATGTCTACCTTTAGTCATTTTACTCTTCTAGGGCTAGAACTTGAAGAACTCGGGATAAAGCTTGATGAAGCCTTCTCCCCATGAATTCCTCCTCTTCATGGCTTCTTCTCCACCTTCAGCAAGTCCCAGCAACGAGCTAGGGCCGGCCTTGGGCGATTAAGAGAGTATTTATGCTTCTTTGCTTTCCTTTTCCTAGTTTAACTCTAATTCCCCTTTAATTACAAGGTTTCCTATTTTCCCTCCTCCTTCCAAGATTGCCAACTCCTGATTGGGTTAGGATGGGAGCCAAATTTGTGGCCAAGTAACTAGGGTAGGTTTAGGAATCTAATTCTAACTCAAATTGCTTATTTAATACATTAAATGCCTCTTTTCCATTTAAGTAATATTTAAGTTGCGAATTTAGGGTATTTTCCCATTATTATCCTTTTCAAAATCCTTATTTTGGCCCAATAAATTTTATATGGACTATTTAACAATGCCCATTATTTATTGGAATTTATCTTATGGGATTTCCCTTTTTAATTAGGGAATAATAGAGTTAAAGATTTTATTATATTTTCTTACTTGATTTTATTTATGGTCTATGAGTAGGGTGTCAATTGGATCGGGACGGCCCGGAGGCCCAGAAGCCTGGCCCAGTTTTAACCAGGCTTGGGCCGGAAAAATGAGCCCGTTAAATTTTTCAGGCCCGACCCAAAAAAAAAGGGATGGGCTTGGGCTTTGTGAGGCCCGACCTGGTCGGCCCGCCGGCCCGAAAATATAAATATAATTTATATTAAATATAAATTTATATTTAGAAAAAGAATTATATGTATTTTTTCTATAATAAATCTACTCAAAACATAATCTTTTACAATATAGGTAAAAATATAATAGTTTTTTATAGATATATTATAGTACATATATTATATAAATAAAATAATACTTTTCTTATTTTTTAGGGCCGGGCTTTTCCGGGCTTTTTCTGGGCCGGGCTGGGCCACCCATACTGGGCCTACCCCCGGCCTGGGCCGGGCCCGGGCCGGCTTTTAAAAAATCGGGCCTGGGCCGGGCCTAGCAAGGCCCGGTCCAGGCCCGGCCCATTGACACCCCTATCTATGAGAGATCCATTGGTCCAATTCCGATAATGGGTAATCATTTTATGATATTGGAAGTCTCTCCGACATGTTCGTTTAATTTATGGGCTCGTGATCTTTCTGTGTTAACGGTTTTCCGACTTAGTTTCTAAATTTGGATAATTAGTTACATTGTGACGTACTTTGCCAATCGGATTTTTCGTTGCACACATTTCTTCGTGGAACACTTAGGAATAATATTTGAGGTTGATTTATAATTTTTAAGGAATTTTTAGATGTGTCTTGCACATACAATAATGGTACGTATGTTTCTATTATTTCGATTTAAAGAAATTATTATTTTGGATTTTTTTAAGTATTAAATTTTTCGGGTTGCTACAGTTTTACTCACTTAACAAGTCGTTGTGAGTGCAAATCGTTGAATTGAATCGATATGGCACTTATGAAGTCGTTATGCTATGCAGTAACATATGAAATCGTTATGCTATGCAGGAAATCGTTATGCTTTCAAAGCGAGTTTATGTGTACTTAGTCAAAATTCATGCTTTGAACTTTAAATACTTCAATGTAAGAAATACTTACATAGTTACTTTATTTCGCCTGATTTACTTCGTGTGCCTAAGCTTCATGAAACTTGTTAGATAACACTTAATTGAAGTTTTGTTAATCACCAAAATAGATATATAATTCATGAAATTATATGGGGATGAACTGATCATCACGGTGGACTCTCGTTGCCTCAGTACGCATGCTAGTCGTCAGTCAGGTGATCCGCCACAACTTGACAGATACAGACTCCCATGCGTCGTTCCCATGCATTCTTCAATAGCCTTCATGTTATCCCATGCATTCTTCAACAGCCTTCATGTTATCCCATGCATCATGTACGTATGTAAGTACATTTTTTACAGAAGTACTTCAAACACGCATGGCGCTTCTTTGGAAACCACCAATGTGACGGCCCTCGTTACACCGGTACGGTCATACCGACCCACGTCGGTATAGCGAGTGCTGCCAGCCACAGTGGGACATTTACCCAAACGATACATACAGCTGAGATACAGGCGAATATACAACAGAGTAGCGGAAGTAAAAGAGAACTATCTCCATTCATTCATCATCCACATTAAACATACATGCAGTTTACAATTTGCAAAAAGGAACCAAAGTTCACATAAATTAAATTACTGAAATGGAAATACATAATGTCCACATAATACATTCTTCTCATGATAATTCTAATACAATGTTCCAAGTACATACTAGGAAGTACACAATCACAAAGAACTCCAAAAACTAGCTAGTCTCCACGCTCGGAGTCCGTCTCTGCTGCCTCCTCCAAGGGTACTGTGTCACCGACTATACCTGTACGCCGAAGCAAGGAGTGAGTCCAGGGACTCAGCAAGCAACACTATTCATGATATACACGTACAAGTCCTAGTGGTTTCTACTTGCACATTACAATTAGCAACACATAGCATGCTAGTCAATTCGAGTTTTCAACCTATCATGAAAGTTCTACAATTTTATACATAACTCATGCTTTCAGATTTTTAAAATAAAATCCACCTATCACATGGTCTCTATTCAATTTACTCATGAACTTTAATCTTTTACAGAATCAAACATGAGAGCTATCAACATGGACAATTTACATGCATGAAAGGGGAACACAATTTGCATGGATTCCACATATTCTTAAGTGCATACATAACTTTTTCACATGCTTTAGGTTGCTGATTTCACATGGTTCAATGACTATAAATCTATACATGAGAGCTACAACGTTGCTTAAAACCTCACATATGAACAATCCATCATGCCATTTTGCACACATATTCATTTGTTGTCCCTACCATGGATTCTAAACACTTTCATGCATTTTCTGAATTCACATGGTTTCAGATTTAGTCTCACATGGTTTCAATAACACATTTACACATTGAGAATTTCACATTTTCTTTTACACAAATTTCCTCTTTTCACGTGGTTACACTTTACACATACACATTCACATGTCACTTACACATTTACACATGGTCACATACACATTTCACATTACACTTTACACATATTTAGGTGCCGTGACACATAGTCCAAACCACCAAAGAAGGACATATACACATCACATTCACATAGACGCCATCTAGGCATTCAATGGCGACTCTTGGACTGCGCAGACCGGGAGAACAAGTCTCCACCCTAACCAGTGGTACTTGTCCACCTCCAGGATTTCCCCCTAATGCCCTTAGGGTCACTTAACACAATGAACTTTCTCAGGGGGACTTTTCCCTGATACGGCTCCACTGCCTTCTCGGAAGCAGTATCACATTGGCACAATTACACTTTTACACATTTACCGTTTTACACATGGTTTTTTTTTTACACTTTACACTTTTCATCACATTCACTTTCTCACTCACATAAATCCTCTATTTTTCCTAACATGGTACTACAGAATTTCAAGGTTTAACACACAGTAAACACACTAATCATGCTGGGTTTAAACAAAATCTAATCACATTTCGATCATATGTACGAATTATTCACATTTCACATGAAAACACATAACTTTTTATTTACGGGTCCAAATGACCTGAAAGTTTTACCACATGCTGTTTTCGGGTTCATAATCATACTCCCAAATTTTCAGATTTTTCTGAGCTACATAGAATTTACAGAAAATAAAACGCCTAATTAGCATGCTATTAACAACTTAAGTTAACATGGGTCCAACACATCTTGTAATTTAGCCACTTGCTGTTTTGTACAGAGACTACTAATATATGTATGATTTTAGAATACCACATTACCCTAATTCATACATCT
The DNA here is from genome assembly GCA_014218235.1 of Colocasia esculenta. Taxonomy (NCBI): domain Eukaryota; kingdom Viridiplantae; phylum Streptophyta; class Magnoliopsida; order Alismatales; family Araceae; genus Colocasia; species Colocasia esculenta. The sequence goes on from CM024760.1 coordinate 58,257,302, forward strand.
ATCGATCAATTGTCACAAACCATTTTTGCATGTTTTCATTTTTTTTTCGAACCGAGCTTATTCCCAAATTCCACAAGCATGGATAAATTACTAAAATTTGCAAACACATATGCTGACCCACTATTCTTCATGATCAAACCGAAACTAAGGCATTCATACTAATCTAAATCATGAATCATGGATTTTGCAAAATTGTCTACAAGTCATGCTCACAAGTTTACAAGATATCATTATCCCACATTCACCATCACATCCCACATTCATTCACACACCACAACTAACCATATACGTAGAGTATAAGCTTTACCATATATCCTCATCGCATAAAACATACCGAAATTACTGCATAAGTGGGACAGAACAGCCCACTGTTCTGTCCAGAAGAACTAGGCGGCGGTCTCTGGCCGCTGACTCAGGGTCAGCGGCATGGTCGATGGACGCCAAGCAGGAACTGGGCGTCCAGGACCTTGCCGTCGAATCAGGTCTGTGCAGAAACACAGACCCGAGCTTTAAATCTTGGGTGAAATAGAGGGTCTAGGACTCGAGGAAAATTCCATAAAAATAACAAAACCACCTAGACTCATACGGGGACACCATAGATAGGTCACTTGCCTTTAGAAATTTCCTCCAAGGGATTTATGGCTCGAAGAAGACCTCCTTGGGCAGTCTCAAGAAGTTGCAGAGGCGCCGCCTAGATCGCCTTCCTCCGAGCTCCTGGGTGATCTCCACGCCGAGGGGATGATGGGGAAGTCTTCTCCTTTGCTCCAGCTTCCTCCTAGTCGCAGTAGATCTCCAGACCAAGCTCCAAGGGGTCGGATTTGGGGGTGCCAAGATGGGGTTTTTCTCACAGACTCTCTAGGGTTTTTCTCTCTCACTTCTCTCCTCTTGCAAGGGTGAAGGGAAAGAATGGGAGAGTCCAATTCGGGTTCAGGGTTTAGGAGAGCCCCTCACCCACTCACCATACCGATTAGACAGCCTTAGAGCCGTTGGGGGACATCCCCCCAATGGAGGCCATGCCTTGCTCCCGGATTTTCTGGCTCTGCAACGCATGCAGGTCAGAGAAGTTGGCGTCCATATCGCTGGACGCCGGAGTTAGTGTTGGCGTCCAGGTCTGGACGCTGACACCAGATAAACGGCCTAGGGTTGACGCCAAGGTGGCCTTCGGCCAGAACCCTAATTATGCAGAAAACCATGCATACCAAGCTTATATACATGCAATATGTACATGGTATTATATCCACTCTATCATCATGCAATATATACATTATTTATACTTAATATAAACACATGCACACGTAATTATACTAATTAATACGTACGTAAATATGTACATACATACACAAGCACAAATATTCACACATAATTGCAAATAATGCGACGGAAATTAGAGGGCCTTACAACCAAACCATCCCACTTACCAAGAAGCAGTCTGGAATTGTATGACAACCGAATAAAAGGAGCGGAAGGTGAAGTACCGGTCTTGACGTAATATTGTCTAGGTAGAATACATTTAGTAGGACAAGTCTTCATAAGCAAAAAGCAATTGCAGATGGAATTGACAAATTACGCGATCACATGAGGATTTAATTGGAAATATTTGAAGAACGACTCTGTACGATTAACTATACGGTGCAATGTAGTTTTCCCATGGCGCCTTCATGGGTCCATCATTCGTCAAGGTCCAGAATTTGCAATCAAGAGTCTGAACAACATACACATTTGTGGGTGTGACATTATGAGCGATCGACATCCTAGGACATCTAAGAAGTGGGTTGCAAATGCTGTGAAGGGGAAACTAGTTGATAAACCCACTTATAGAACAAGTGAAATGATGAGAGACATATGTCGGGATTACGGTATCTCCATCCCTTATCATCAGGTATGCCATGATTTTAATTCTAACACATCATGTCTTCTACTATAATGCATACAACGAGAACTGTAAGTTTCTGGCGCTTATATTGTAACAACTATAATCATATACTATAAGGGTCCGTATTGTAACAACTGTAATCATTACAAAGTATACTGTAACAATCTATGCAGGCCACTGTATCAACAACAGTATAATCTGTAAAGTATAAGGACAAGTACTGTAACAATCTGTAAATAGTCTGTAAATAGCACTATATAAATTCATCTAACATACCATGTATCATCATATCAATAGGCATGGTGGGGTAAAGAAGTTGCTGTCAGTTCTCTATATGGAGATTTCAGAACAAGCTATCATATGTTGCACTGGTACATCGAACGTGCATTACAGTCAAACCTGGGATCAGTTTTGTCTCTAGAAGTGGACCCGGAGACACAACGTTTCAAACACTTTTTCATATGCTTCAAGGCATCTGCATATGGCCAGTTCGTAGTTGGTTGCCGACCTATGCTCTTTTTGGACGGAACTCATATCAAATAACATAGAGTACAAGGGGTTATACTTGTAGCAAGTGCCTTAAACGGTAACAATGAGCTATTCACTGTAGCGTACTCCATTGCAGATTTGAAAACATATGACAACTGGGTCTAGTTTCTACAAAATTTGAAAAGGGCATTACTCTCAGATAGAAGGATCGCTTTCCTATCAGACAGGGGGAAAGGTCTGAAGGAAGCAATTCCTGACATATTTCCAAATGATCATCATGGCTACTGTTTCCAGCACATCATGCAGAACTTAAATGACCAATGTGCAGGAAAACATGCCGCCTCTTTCAAGAAATTACTTAGAAAAATCCTCCAGCGCATTGCCAATGCTGTCACTGAACAAGAGTACCAAGACACAATGATCACAATGGAACTTAATTCTGCTGATGTCAAAGAATGGATGCTTCAAAATGATGTCAACCATTAGTCCCATGCTTGTTTCCCGGGACAAAGGTTTGCCTCTTCAATTACACAAGCGATATGTTCTATTACATTCCGCCATTTATGTTCTTATAGTTAGGCGTTGGCATGTCTTATAGTAACAGATATAAGCTATTATAGTAAGCATTATCTTATAGTTACAGATATATGACGTTACAGAACATGTTAAATGTGGTTACAGTAAGTAGTGAAGACATGTTACAAATATATGATGTTAAACTAATTTTCTTTACATTGTCTCACAGGTTTGGCGAGGCGAGTTATACTCAAATTTGGCAGAATCATTCAACAATTGGATACATGATGCGTGAAGTCTACCAATACTACAGATGGTTGAGAAAATTAGAGTTCCAATGATGGAAATGGCTGCAAAGAGGAAAATTGATGCAACCTTGTGGGATACTCCATACTGTCCTAAGATACAAAAAATCATCGAAAAAAAACTTCAAGAAAGAAGAAGCTTAGCAATCCGTCATTCAGACGGAATCAAATTTGAGGTTATTGAAAGTATGAAGATGTACACCGTAGACCTCCATCAACAAACATGCTCCTATGGACACTGGCAACTTGTCAAGATTCCTTGCAAGCTTGCATGCGCAGCAATTGGCAGTAACAAGGAGGCCGTTTCTCAATATGTTTCAGCATTTTACAGCATAGAAGTGTACATCATACAAAACAAACATTCAACCTATCCCAACATTTGACATGCCAGATCTACCTCAACCATCTGATGTTCTGATCAAGCCACTGACAACAAAAAGGTTGCCAGGAAGACCGAGAAAAAGGAGAATACATTCAAGAGGAGAAGTAGAACATGCGTATATTTGTTCAAGGTGCAAACAAATATGTCACAATAGAAGAATTTGTAGCAACCCACCCACAATCCTGAATGAATTAAAAACTTCTATAATTGTTCTTTACCTACAATGTGTAAGTGATGTCAATGGTTGCTGTAAGTGCGAAACACACGTTATGTAAGTGCGAAACACATGTTATGTAAATCCAACTTCCATGGATGGCGGAGGCGGATAGACAGGCGGACATGAAGAACGGTTCACAAGCCTTCAAAAGGACCTGTGTAAGTGATGTTAATGGTTGCTGTAAGTGTGCTCGACATGTTATGTAAGAGCAACTTCCTATCGATCAGAGTTCACGGCCCTTCGAAAGGATAGAAGCGTCAGTGTCGATTGGGAAAAAATATTCGAAAGGACGAAAGGATAAGACGGGAATGGGAAAAAGAGACGGATGAAAAAGAGACAGAACTCGTGAATCAAGGGTCGTAAATGGTGACGTCGCAAAAGTAGAGACTGAAAATTAAACCGGACGAAAAAGTAAGGACTCTACGTCTTCCAGTATTCTGACAGGGACGAGGAAAAAAGTACCACCATCTGACAGAGACCTCCAATTAATTTTCTCATATATAAATTTAGTCATATAATTATTTTTTAATACACATAATATATATATTATATAATAATTATTATATTAAAATTTAATTTATTCGATTTAAACAATTCGATGCGATTTCATAATGTGCGAAATCAAACTGAACCGAACTTCGATTCAAATTGATTGAACCGACTAATTCGATTTGTTCTGATTCAGTTTTTCGATTTGAACTAAAATTTAAATCTCTCTAGATCTAACTGGCCGGGCCTCGTATTGCTCAGAAAAGCCTAAGAACCATCAACCTTTGCCCACAGATCAGGTGAGAGAGAGGTTGCATCATTGGCTTGACTTCCTAAGCTATATGTATGCCTTGTGACCCACCTCTGTAGTTTTCTTTCCCTTTTTATTTTTCTTTTCCACACTAATAAGATGTAAGTAGCGGTCTCATATATAGTTCGCCCTCTATCTATACCATATTCTGCGATCTGCGGTTCAAATTCCATTGGTAGTGAAATTATAAAGAATTTCAGGGATAATATAATAGGTTATAGTTTTCTAAAAACAAAAAATAAAAAAATAAAAGGTTGCAACTCAACTTTAAGCAGAGTACGTATGAACCCCTAGAACCAGTTTAGCAACTCGATCTAAATGTATTCATAATGATTGCACTAACCTAAACATATTTAATATTATCTCTGCTTCGTACGTACATGGTCATTCTAATACATTCCTTCAGGTAAGGGCCAATTTATATTCTATTAGATAAACAATGGCAAATATGAGACCTGATCACAGACCAGATCATGATGGAGTTGTATATTGAGCGCCTTAAATCAAAATCTTAAGATGATGGTTAGCAAGGGCTAAACTATTTTGAAATAGTTTCCCGATGTTTCCACTAGCTAGTTAATGCATGACTATGATCAGTTGGAGATGTTCTTCAATCTTGACGGAATAGAAATTTTGGGTGGTGTGGGGTGGGAATCTCAAGGTGGGAGCAGGAGGGTTATATTTGTAGATGACTTTAGTCACTGAGTTACTTAAAAAAAAAAAAAACTAACAGTTGGAGACAAATTTAGCCGTTAAATCATGTAAACACTGACAAATACATTAGATATTGTCCAATCATAACATGAGGGCTGTAATGCTTTAATGCAAGCACTCCAACCCAATACCTTGTGGTAATCTCAGCGGAGTGGGTCCATGATTTAAAACTTTCTTAGTTTTGCCTCATTGTAAGACTTCTTATCAGCACACATATATAATCATGACTTCATTTTTATGCTATTAGAAAATTTACATCCATTAATAGAAAACAAATTATTTGGGACGAGTTATATGCGCAGCCGTTGAGCTACGGCCATCTCCAACCATCATATATAAACAACTTAATGTGACAGCTCCATTGTAGACATCGCGATGTCATATTAAGTTTTTTATATGTGACAGCACATATAAGTGATTTAATGTGACGGGTTACTAGTACTTGTTGCATATTGTCACTCGTATGTGGCGGCTCCTTAAAGCCATCATTCTAAAGTGATTGTATGTGACGGCTCTTTAAGAGTAGTCGCATATAAGTGACATATATGCAATGGCTGCTATAGTCCATAAGTGACATAATGCGACTACTCATCAGCAGTGGTCGCATGTACTCACTTATATATATGTGGCTGCTCCCTAAAATCGTCACATTATGCGATGACTGTTGGTGCGCCATTGCATTAAGTCTTTTATATGTGACGATTGCTATAATCCGTCACATATAAATCATCACATATAAAAGACTTAATGCGACCACTTTTTAAAGCCGTTGCATATAGTCACTTTGCCCTCCAAAAGAAAACCGCGCCACCCCCACTCAATTTTCCCCAAAAAATCGCACGCCCTCCTATTGTTTTCCCAAACCCAAAAATCACACACCCTCTCTCTCTCTCTCTCTCTCTCTCTCTCACTCTCTCTTCTCTCTTCTCTCTTTCTTTCTCACATATTTTTGGAGATTTTGATCATGTCCTCTTCATCCGGTGAGCTCGGAGGATCCTGTACGCTGCCTCTGCTAGAGATCTAGCAGCATGATCTCAGATTCCTAGTGCCCAGGAATGTAGCAATCTGAAATTAAATAAGATTAGATAAATTAAAATCTTAAAAGAATAAATGAGAAATATAAAATAAAAGTTAGCAATAGAATTAAACAATGATCCATAAGAGTGTTCATGGGCAAAAAAAACATAAATATTTATAAATAAAAGTATAAAATATTATTTAACGTAGAATGCCCAAATGTCCATGACTAAATTAGATAATTAAGCTTAAATGCAAAAGATAAGGGGTCAAATTCGTGCCCATTGAAGTAGAATATGTCCGAACGTATGTGCGATGAACTAAGAGGGGAGGGGTGAATTGGTTATTGCCTAACTAAAATTTTTACCTAGAATAGATCAGACTCAATTAAGTAAACTTATTGTGTGAGATGCACAGCAGAATATAACAAGTATATAGATGAAATTGACTATCCTAACGTGCGTAGAACAGAGATAAAAGAGATGGACGCAAACCACATATGCGCGCAGGATTTAGAGTGGTTCGGCAAACACACCCCCATATATGCCTACGTCCAGTACCCTACACCCCCATGAGGATTTCTCCTAACTTGTTTTCCAGGTTCAAGCTGATAAACCCCCACACATGATTGTTTCCCGAGACAACACAAATGCCACCTCATTTTCGGGGACGAGACAACCCAATGTGTGCACGCGCACGTAGAACACACCAACCAAACACGTGCTCACAAACCGAGCACACACAGTATGATGTTTCTGTAAAGAAGTTGAAGTACAATTCTCAACCCAAGAACAAGAGAAAAAAGATGAAGATTCACAGTTCAAAATTCTCCTATTTTGGCATGGTTGAGAAACGTCAGAGAAGAACATGAAAGCTTACACAAGCCTTCCTGGACGAAGTACTATGGATGCACGATCTTCTGAACACCCAACACCTTGAAACCGTTGACTCTTTTATCTCCATGACTGTATATTATGGTGATAACAAAACTTATCAGAATATTTCTACATTTCAGAATATTTAATATGTTTTACCTTAATATCATTTTGGTTAAGTCTATCAACAAGAAACTCAAAAGAAATAAATAATACTTCAAGGATCACTATTATAAGTATTCCAAGAATTTCTAAGTTCACTAAATGGTGTTCAAAATTTTTATAAGCCTTTGTTGTCATTTAAAGTTTTCACTTGTAAGTTCATGATTCACATTACTGACAACTTTTTCATAGTTTCAATTGAAGTCAAGTCACATCATCCATAGCTTTAAGCTTCATCATTTGAAGTCATGCATGTTTTGCTTCTTGATCAGTCGAAGCTAACTTCGTCATATCCAAAGTTTACATCGTCATATACGAAGCTAACTTCGTCATATCCAAAGTTTACTTCATCATATACAAAGCTTCGCTTCGTCATGCATGTTTTTGTCTTTAACAGCTGAATTTCACTTCGTCATATATGAAGCAAACTTCGTCATATCATGTATGAAACTTCAATTCAACTGACTGGGTTGTTTTTCATTCTATACGAAGTTCCACTTCATCATATACAAAGTTTTATTTCATCATATCCGAAGCTAACTTTGTCATATACAAAGCTTCAATTTGACCGACAACGTTTTGATTTATTTTATACAAAGTTCCACTTCGTCATATCCGAAGTTAGACTTCGTCATATCTGAAGTTCCACTTCGACTGATAATGTTGTATTCTGGCCAGTCGAAGCTGCACTTCAACCGTTTATGTTGTTTCCTTGACCAATTGATCATTTCATATCGATTGCTTTGTAAAACATCGATTGCTATCATCTCTCATCATCATAACGATTATTTCCTGCATATTGACTGCTGTCCTACATAGATTATCATTAATACCCTGATCATCTTTATCTTAATGATCATCTTTATTATGTTGATCAAGAAAGATTATGAAGAAACTTTATTGATATGACCATTGTTTCAATATCATTCTATATCAAGCTATTATCCTTGAAGAAATCATTTGATCATTGTATATCTTCTGATTAGTGATATTTCTAAACAACCTTTGATACTATGATTAAATTATTCATAAACTTGTTCTAAACCTTAGCGTTTGAAACTGTGAATTTCAAATCTCCTGCTGTCTGTTGAATATCTCTTATACATAAGCATTTAAAATTATCTTCTCATGCATACATCAATGTTGGATATAGTTCCTATGCAGTATGACTTTTTGACTGACTGCTATTTTTATGCCAAGTCTCTTATGCTTTATATGGTGACAGAATGGACATATCTATTTCTGTATAACATCTTTCTGCACTTACTCAGAATGTTGACTGTCACTGAAGACATCTCTCTCTCTTAGCATTTAATGCCTATAGGTTTCCGGTAGTCACATGTTTCTACAACGTACGATCTTCTGTGACTGCGTGGAAACGAGCATTAGGAAATGAGAGACAATGACTACTTCAACGGGCACATTTGAAGAAAGCAGAAGTGCTTATAAGAAGACGATGGCTATGAAGAACAAGATGATCTAAAAAACAAGAACACATGCGGATACACATAAGCCCTCTCAACCATTAGAAGAGTAGTGCACCCTCACTCCAAGTCCATTTGCTGTAAGCTTTCTTGAAGCTTCACTTCGAATTTTCTTTTGAGAGTTTGTTGTTTCTTAGAGAGTAGCATTATAGCTCCATTCTTTTCTCTCTCAATTCGCGCCTCAGATCAAGCAAGGCTTTGTTGTATAAGTTTGATCTAGGGGCCATCCCTTCAACTCTTCTTTCAGAGTGTTCCTCTTCCTGTGCGAAGAGAAGACCTACTGTGGTTAAGTGGTTCCCCTTGTTGAAGAGAAGACATGTTGCTACAGGTGGTTGTACTGCCTCTTCCTATGGGAAGAGAAGACCTGTTGTGGGTAGGTGGTTCCCCTTGGTGAAGGGTGTTGCCCAGATAGCAAGCCCAAAGGGGGGGTGAATGGATTGCTAAAAATTTATCTTTCAAAAATACTTGTAAAAAAAAAAAACACTTGACAACAACCACTACGTTGGACAATTAGTGCGAAATAGAGAAAAATAAGCAATCACACATAGACACAAAGAATTATCCTAGTTTGGATCTCCTATCCCAAGGAGTCCTACATCCAGTCCCCAAACACAACTTGGGATTTCACTAACCAAGGGTACTGTCCCCCTTAAGGACTCTTACATATCCAGTAGCAGCTGACCTTCTCTTCTAATCCTGAAGAGGTACAAAACAACACCTGATGCAACATGTCTTCCTTCTTCAATGAAGGGAATAACAACCACCTGTTGAACAACAACTTTTCTCTTCACAACTGAAGAGGATCACACAAAGAATGTGAGTAAAAAGGCGAATGCCCCCTAGACCAAGCTTATAGGAATTTGCTTGATCTGAGGCAATGTCTGAGAGACAAAGATTTGCAATAAGAAAATCTCTCAGAACAACAAGAGCTCTCAAAAGACTAAGCAAGTGAAGGTTGAGAGCTAAGAGCTGAAAAAATGGTGACTGACGCGAATATGCTTTTCTTTCTGATGCTTGCCAGATGTTCGTGGATGTGTCTATCTCTCAGTGTATGTAAATGTCTGTTTGTGTGTTCTTCATGGAGTCATCAGTCTTCTGTTTATCTTCTGCAAATTATTTTGACCGTTGTAGTAGCCGTTTAGATGATCGTTGTCTTACAGCTTCATGCACGTTAGAGAGCCTGGTCCTAGGCATGGAGAGGTGAGCCTGCAGCTATAAGCGCTTGGATTGATCCTTGCATCCTCAGGAAAGATTTTCTGAATCTTTTATCCTTTCGACAAGTTGACAGATCCATCTTTGACGTGCTTTACTACAAAAGCCCTGCATGCAATAAACACGGATACCTAGACAACTCCTTTTTGTCTACGTTGTCAGTCAACCCTGGTAGTCATGCAGTATGGATATATGCTTAAACTAGAAAGGTTATTCTGACATCACACAAATCAAGACTCTATGCAATACATCAAGTAAGCAAGAAGATTTCGTGTGGAATGATCAAGATCTTAGTGTGCGTGGGAAGGTATTTGAAATCCACAAAATTTTAAGCATACGCATATTTAAATAATTTAAGAAGATAAAGCAAGACTGTACAAGAGATATATAAAGAGCATTATGTATAAAGATGATATTAATACCAAATTGACGATATAATCATATGAAAATGTAATCCATGTTGGAACCAAGTCGATGTGAATATAGTCCATGTATAAATATAATGAAATCGATGTTCTGTACAAAGTTATTACTTAAACAGAAATCGATGAGCAAATGAAATCGTTGTTTTACTAAATTCAATCATTAAATTGTTATTTGAACGAAATCGATCATGAAATCGTTGTTTCAATACTGAAATCATTGTGAGACTGAAATTGTTGTTTAAGCAAATTGTTTCTTGACTAAGAGCAAATCGTTGTTTGAGCAAATCGTTCTTTAACTAAAAGCAAATCGTTGTCCGATCAAATCGTTGTTGGAGTGAAAGCAATCGTTGTTCAAGTAGAAGCAAATCGTTGATTGCTATCAAATTCTTGTTTGCTATCAAATCGTTGTTTTAAGTTAAGGTGAATCGTTGTTTCGACCAAATCGTTGTTGAAGTGATAGCGAAACGTTACAGCGATCGAATCGTTGTGTAACTTACCGAATCGTTATAGAGATCAAATCGTTGTTTAACTTATTGAATCGTTACAGTGATCAAATCATTGTTTAACTTATCGAATTGTTACAGCGATCAAATCGTTGTTTAACTTATCGAATTATTACAACGATCAAATCGTTGTTTTAACTTATCGAATCGTTATTGCGATCAAATCGTTGTTTAACTTATCGAATCGTTACAACGATCAAATCGTTGTTTAAACTTATCGAATCATTACAACGATCAAATCGTTGTTTTAACTTATCGAACCAATGTTCTATCAAGGAAATCGATGTGTACTTAGAATGAATGCTTTGAACTGTAAATAACAGTGTATGAGGATAACTTACAAATTTTGCTTGACTAATTTTTTATGGATGATCTTCAGAAAAGATTGTTAGAAAATATTTGTTAAAATTTTGTTAATCACCAAAAAATTGCATATAATAAATAAAATTATATGGGGATGGACTGATCATCAATCTCCCCCTTTTTGGTGATGACAAAAAATAACAAGAACTTATAAAGAGCTGAAATAACTTTAAATAAATTTGCTGGATAAATTTAAATAAATTTGATAAATTTAAGTAATATATTTCAGAATATTTTATTTTCTCCCCCTTTTTGGCATTAAGCAAAAAGAAATGTAAGGATTCAAAGAAAGAAGAGAAGAAAGATAAATGGGAGCCAAAAGAGTCACTATATTTGATTACTGAGGGAGTACAGAGATGTAGAAAACATGTGACAAGAGAGAGGCATGGCGAGTGATGATCGGCCAAGCCTTGTGTTCCTATTCTTCAAAATAGTTTTGGAATGCACCCCAAGCTATAGTGTATGAAGGCCCCATAACAGGAGACATTCTCTGGATGTGGAGCTGCCTCTGAGCTTCTAGGAAATTGGCATGCTCATCCTTTCCAAGAGACATCTTGTAAGAATTGGTGGTTCCAAAGCTGGCATTCTGCAAAAACTGATCAATAGAGATGGGGTAGAAGATCTGTTGCTGTTGCAGATCCTTCTTCAAGGGTACATGAACCTTGTACCTTTCAATCCAAATGGCAAAAGGATCTTGAGCCAAATGGATGGAGTTGAGATCCAGAAATTCATCAGTAGACAAAAGGGGTTTGCCTGAATTGAACAAAGAGAAGTTCAAGGCATCCAATTGCTGAGCAGCCTGATGATAGTGCTTCTCTCAATCAAATGGAGAGAGCCCTTCACATTCAGACAAAAGAGGAGCTAGAACTTCAGACTTGATGTTTCCTCTGTGATATTCACGGAATATGAGTCTGTGGAAGGCAAGAGGAGCACCCTGACAGATGTGATTCTGGCCATGACTCTAGCAAATCTTTCAAATATAAGGGTTCCAACAGCAAAGTCCATGAGCCAGGAATGAAGCTTGGGGAGGAAGACAACTTCTGGTAGCTTGAGGGTAGCAAAATCTACCTGAAGGGAGGTATTAATAGGGTTTTTAGTTCTCAATTGTGCGATGACTCCCCTGAACTGACCAATATGAACTTCTGGCAATTTGTTGACAAATCTGTAGTCTTGGAACATCTGGAAGTGCCAGACCAATTTGATTTCCCTTTGAATGAAAGGGCCCCAAGACTTTCTGTGGTGGATGACAAACCACTCTGACAGTGTGAGAGGATGGTCTGAAGGGGGGAACTGTTCAGATCTTGCAAGTAGAAACTGTTTGTAGAGAGACTGATGGCCCCTAGCCCACTGGTCTTTAGTCTTAGACTCAGCAAGGGAAAAAAAATTGGACTGATCTGATTTTGATATGTGGGAGAGAGGAAGAACAATATGGAGATGGTCAGTGAGGTTAAGGTGAGGGAGGCCAAAAATGGTAGCAAATGTACATTTTTGTAAGAATTCACAGTATAGGGATCTCCTTCTATTTTCAACAGAAAGAGAGAACCAAAGAGGGGGAAAATGAGGTTCAGAGGAGAGAGCAAGGTCCTTATAGACTTTCCTCTTTTTAGGGGTAAGACTAGAAGAGCTTGTCCTGTGAATATGAGAGAAAACGAATAGGACTGAGTGAAGAATTGCTTCTTCAAACTCATCTTTAATGTCCTGAATGACCTCACCTTGAATACGAGCACCCTCCGGAATGATAGTTATGAAAGATGGAGGAGTGGGTGGATGAAGAGAATAAAAAGAAGTAGGAGGAGGTAGTGCAGATCGTCCAGTAGTTGATGGACCAGAGGAGGAGGGTCCAGCTGAAGAAGATGATGTTGGAGGTTCCCCAAAAGTGGGAGGAGGAGGAATAATAGGAGAAGAACTAGGTGAAGAAGAGGGGGTAGAAGGAAAAGGTGTAGGTGAGGAGATATGTTTTGGAAGAGGTTGTTTGAAGGTTTCAGGTGCTGGAGGGGCAGTGGAGGATGAAGGTGGAGTGAAAGGAGCTGGAGTCTGAAGAGGAGAAGGAACAAGAGCTTCTGGGGGCACAACAGCTTCTACTATAGGCTCTTGAATCTTGACTTGCTCTGCCTCTGACTGCACTGGCCCCGATGGCCCACTGCCAACATCTTCAACCACTGGCCCTGATGGCCTTGACTCTTCAACAAATGGCCCTGACGGCCCAGATTCTTCACCAACTGGCCCTGATGGCCCAACTGCAGGTTCCTCTGCTATTGGTTGAGTGGGAGTAGAAGGGCTGGAGTGGACAACTGTGCCCTCACAAAATCTAAAAGTTTTGCTACTAATTGCTTCAGGCTTCCCAACTCATTTCACATTCCTCGGAGCACAGCTTTGACTCCTCCAATCTCCTTGGCTCCAGTGCTCTGACTAATGAAAACAGAGGAAATGTCAGACTGTACAGAGCATAAGATCTACACTTGTGCATTTAATCTTTCAATTACAGGCTTCCGGTGCACAAGAATTTTCTTCTTTTTCTTAGATCTTCGGTGAGCCTTCCTAGTTAGCAATGGAATTTCTGTGGCAACACCCTTGCCTCTACTGCCTGAGCCGATAGCTGGCTCCATGTTAATATCCTCAACACCATCTGAGGTGCTTTCCACAACACCTTCCTGGAATGGATCAGCAGGGGCACTAGCTGTGGGCTCCCCTTGAATCTCATGCTCCCCCTGAGCTGGAGCACCCTCCATCTGAACATCTTCTATGTGGCCTGGTGCCACATCTTCTGAAACAGCTACTTCTTGGCTAACATCCGCACTAGCAACTTCAGCAGGAATATTAGAGATGTTTTCTATGATGGTATCTTCCTGCTCCCCCACAAAGTGAGCAACAGTCTCCAAAACTTCTTCAATTATAGATGGTTGCCCAACGGGCTCAATATGCTCATGAGAAATTTCTTCTATTCTTCTTGCACTTGCCACTGGTACTTCTATTCTGATTGCTTCTTCCTCTTCTTGGACCACTAGAATTTCTGGGACCTCTCCAATAATTGCCTCTCCTTCTGCCATAGAGGTCTTGGTCCAAACACTTCCTACTAGAGAAAAACCACTCTTCTTCAGATTCCTCGACCGAATGGGCTGGCCCATCTTTTCCATCAATTCTCCTTTCAAATCAATATTAAAATGCTTGAATATCCTGGTCAGCAAGTGTGCATATGGAAGTGATACATTTAGCTTGTTCTTTCTGTCCTATATCATATCTGCAGCAAATCTCATTCTCTCAATGATTACTTGAGCCATATTAATATCCTGATTCTAGATTGCCCAAAACATCATGTCAGAGTCGGCTTTAAGGCAAGTTGAGAAGGTGGCACTTCTTGGCACTAGAATCTGACACACAATAAAGTGGAGGATCCTGTTGAATGCGTTCAGTTGGTTGATGTCTATTTTGCCATCTTTTAGTCTATATTCTATTCCGATAATGCCTAACCCCTTAGCATGAATATCCACACTGTCTACCCCACTATGACCGACTGTATATACACCAAACAGACTCTCCAGAAGATCTTAGGTGATATGGATAGATGTACCTTTGACTATGGAGGTGAGGGACCCATCTACTTCTATCTTCAGGAATGTGTAGAATGCCTTGGCCAAGTCCGGATAGCTAGCTTCAGAAATCGTGACCATTCTTGTCCATTTCATCCTTTCTATGGCTTCCACGATACTATGCATCCCATTCTTCTCTAAATCAGCAATATCTACAGCCTTGTTACCGCACAACTTGATTTTGACTGCTGTAAACCTATCCTGCTACTCCACTCTAAGGAAGGCGACGCTATAACCACCTACAGTGCCGGAACTCCCAGAAGCAGCCATGGAATTGAACAAGGAGAGTTTCTAGAGGATCGTGGGGAGGAATGGAACAGAAGCCCTCAAGAAATCTTGGCGGGAACAAAGAGTTCTTTCGAAATCACGCAGAGAGGAGTCTGGAATCGATAGGGTTTTATCATTCCAGGCAAGTCGAAAGAGAAGATAGGTGAAATCGATAAGGCATGGATTTCGGACTTTAACGACAAGACATAAAGGCGCTTTTGAAACGCCAGACCAGTAAATGCAGATAACGACAAAAGATGAGAGGATTACGTAAATAATAAAGAATCTATTCTGAAACGTTATGGAAACTTTATGTGCAAGAAATAATGAATTTACTTAACTTCTGGCAGGAGGGATAAATATTATTCTTAAATTTATTATTTTAGTTACATATAGACATATCTATTACAAATTGCACATGCCTAATTCCCTTCTAAGAGACGTAAATCTCTCTTCAGGTAAGGCTTTTGTAAAGATGTCTGCCAACTGATTTAAAGTATTTATAAAAGAGATATTTATATTTCCATTAGCTACATGATCTCTGATGAAATGATATCTAACCTCTATATGTTTCATCCTGGAATGTTGAACTGGATTCTTGGTGAGATTTATCACACTAGTGTTGTCGCACAGCAATGGGATGGTCTTGATGTGCAATCTATAGTCCTGAAGTTGTTGTTTTATCCATGAGTTTAGTGCAACAGCTCCCAACAGCCACGTACTCAGCTTCAGCTGTTGATAGTGCTACTGAATTTTGCTTCTTTGAAGACCATGAAATCAAGCATCCTGCAAGAAATTGACAACTACCACTGGTGCTTTTTCTATCTACCTTGCATCCAGCATAGTCAGCATCAGAATATCCAACTAAACTAATTTCACATGATTTTGGAAACCATAGACCTAAATCATGAGTTTTAGCTAAATATCTAAAGATCCTTTTAACAAAAATTAAATGGGATTCCTTAGGATCAGCTTGATACCTTGCGCACATGCATACACTAAATAGAATATCAGGTCTGCTAGCTGTCAAGTAAAGCAAGATCATATCATACCTCTATAAAGTTTTTGATCAACTTTCTTACCTTCTTTATCATTGTCTAACCTGGTGGATGTACTCATTAGAGTGGACAGTGTTTAGCATTGTCGAATCCAAACTTCTTCAGCAGCTCTTTGGTGTATTTTGCTTGACAAATATGTGTACCTTCTTTACCTTGCTTGATTTGTAGACCAAGAAAGTAGTTGAGCTCTCCCATCATGCTCATTTCAAACTCTCCCTACATGAGCTTCTCAAAGTACTTGCACAGAGATTCATCAGTAGATCCAAATATAATATCATCTACATAAATTTGCACAAGTAGTATGTTCTTGGCTTTTGATTTAATGAACAATGTGCTATCTACTTTCCCTCTGATAAATCCATGGTTTAATAAGAATGCACTAAGACTTTCATACCACGCTCTAGGTGCTTGTTTTAAACTGTATAATGCCTTATGCAATTTGAAAACATGATTTGAAAAATCTAAATCATCAAAACCAGGAGGCTGTTCTACATAAACTTCCTCCTTTATATAACCATTTAAAAATGCAGACTTAACATCCATTTGAAAAAGCTTTAAATCTAATGCACATGCATAAGCAAGTAACATTCTAATGGCCTCTAGTCTAGCCACTGGTGCATAGGTTTCATCAAAATCTATGCCTTCTTCCTGAGAGTAGCCTTGAGCAACCAGTCTGACCTTGTTTCTAGTGATAACACCAACTTCATCCAATTTGTTTATGACACCCATTTGGTGCCAATCACAAGATGATCTGATGGTCTCGGAACAAGGGACCAAACTTGATTTCTCCTGAACTGATTAAGTTCATCTTGCATGGCTAAAGTCCAGGATTCATCAAACAGTGCTTCATTGATTGTATTTGGCTCTATTTGAGATACCAAAGCTAAGTAATCACAAGGAATAACATTACCTCTTGTTCTTACCCTAACTGTTGGATCTCCAATGATGTTGTCCTTTGGGTGATCCTTCCTATATCTCCATTCCTTTGGAACATCATCATGTATAATTTTCTTTTGTTGCAGTTCTTCCAAGGGTGGATCTTCATTATCCTTGATAGATGTATCTTTTAGTTTCTTGGATATATTTTCTGCATTTTCATCATCACTATCGACTTCTTTTCTCAAGGAAGGGTTAGATTCATCAAAAATAACATGAACAGTTTGTTCAATTAATAAAATTTGTTTATTAAAAACTCTATTACATTTGGGTTTGGAAGCATACCCCATAAAGATTCCTTCATCGGATTTGGAATCCAACTTACCTATGTCTCTCTTACCATTGCTATGAATATAGCATGGACATCCAAACATTCTGAAGTGGCAAATCTTGGGCTTTCTTTGTTTGTATAACTCATACGCAGTCTTCTACAGGATTGGCCTTATCATAACTCTATTTATGATATAACAAGCTGTGTTGATAGCCTCTGCCTAGAAATATCTTGGAAGCATGTATTTTGATAGCATAGTTCTGAACATATCCAACAAGTTCTATTCTTCCTCTCAGCTACTCTATTCTGCTGAGGTGTTCTTGGTGCTGAGAAGTTGTGCTCTATTCCTTGATCATCACAAAATTCTACAAATTTGTCACTTTAGAATTCTCCTCCATGATCTGAGCGAATGCTTATTATGCTGTACTTCTTATCCTTCTGAACTAACTTACTGAACTTCACAAACTTTCGAAAGTATCATCCTTATGCTCTAAGAAAGATACCCATGTAAATCTCGAATAATCATCTACTATTACAAATTCAAAGTTCTTTCCTCCCAGGTTAGTAGTTCTCATTGGTTCAAACAAATCCATATGAAGCAATTCCAGTGGTTTGGAGGTGGTTACCACTGTCTTTGATTTAAAGGAGGATTTTGCATGCTTCCCTTTTGCACATGGTTCACAAACACCTTCTATTCTTGAATTTATCTTGGGTAGACCTTCCACTAGATTACGCTTGATAAGCTTTCTAATTCCATCCAAGCTGCAGTGACCTAATCTTCTGTGCCATAGTTCAGCATTTTGATCTTTATTTCCTGCTAGACAAATATCTTGATCCTTTAATTCTTCTAGGTGCAGTACATACAAGTTCTTTTCTCTGCTGGCTTCAAAGACAGTTGCACCATCCTTCATAATTAGACATTTAGACTCCTGAAACTTGATTTGGTGACCCTTGTCACACAGATGGCCGATACTTATGAGATTGTGCTTGAGTCCTTTGACACATAAAACATCTTCTACGAGGGTTCTGTCTTGACTTCCAATAGATCCACAACTGATCACTGAACCTTTTCCATTATCGCCATAGGTCACTGTTCCTTCTTCATCTTTGATGTACGAAAACAATCTTCTATTTCCAGTCATGTGCCTTGAACATCTGCTATCAAGGTACCACTTTGATGCTCTAAGGGTTCCATTCTCATCAGTGTTTGCCATAAAGGCCAGGTTGGCTTTTTCTTCCTCTTCATCACTGGAGCTTGACTCACTGTCTGAGTCACTCTCATTGTTCCATGCAGCCGCCATGGCCTTCTTTTTGTACCTTTTGAACTTCTTTGAGTTGTCCTTCTTCTTGAACTCTGTCTTCTTTAGTTTTGGACACTCAGTGTCACGCCCCGACGCGGAATATCGGAGCGCGAAGGCAGTTGCAAGTGAACGAGAATAGAGTGAGTGCTAGACATCAAACCATTACACAATGAATAATACTAAAGCAAATTCATTTCATTAATACATTCTAATGCCTAGTTACAACCTAATATCAGAGCCGATCTATAGGGCCCGATTACATTGAAATAAAAGCAAAAGACTAAACTTCAAACCTAACTACTACAACGCTAAATATAGTAATAGGACGCTAGGGTACTCAAGACATCACTCCAGGTCGTTCCCGTCCTCTTGAGTGTATGGTTCATCCTCGGTCTCACCTGAGAACACAACGACAAATAACGCAGGGTGAGCGATAACGCCCAGTAGGACTTAAATCTCAGGATCAAGTATGCTTTAAGTGATTAATGTCTTATAAAGTAGGATAACTAGAGAGAAGAACGAGAAACATATAGCAAGTACTGGTACACGATAACGAGGAACAATAGCACAATGCACGAGAGTATAGCACGACAAGTTTTGATATCAGATGGCCGTATAACATGATAACAAGTAAAGTTGCACAACAGTGCATAAGTCATGATAGCACGTGTTGGTCGATATTCTTTCAACCACGAGATTCAAGTAAACCAATAATTGACTATTTAATTAATTGAATGTCATAGATCGAATCTTGCGTGTTCATGCGTTAGGTGTATGCCATCACCTAGATCATTAGACCCTCGCGAGTTATAGCCTTTCAGGTGCTCCTCCCAAGGACCAGACCGGGCCCTTATAATGTTGCCTAGCATAGTCATGTTTTTATCGTAGACAATCAATTTAATGGCCAAATAGAGTACCAAGAAATAGATGAGAGTACTAGATGAATAGACGAGAAAGTAGAGTGAACGTGAATAGATGAGCGAGTAGAGTATAGATGAGAGCTAGTGGACATTGCACGTAATGCGACGAGTAAACAGGCGATAGTAACAGTTGCACAACACGCACACATGGTGTTGGCAGTCAGGTGGAACTCACGACCCTACCACTGGCCTTGTTATGCACAGGTCCAGAGGTTCAGCGTGATTTAAGACGAGAGTGAATTTCTAATAGCCGTTTGGATCATAATGATCCCTAAAGGGTGTAACAGGTGTTCGGGTACAACCGGCTCGTCGACCATGTGGGAATCCATGATCAGAGGAGACTTACAGAGGCCTTGTACAATTGTTCACTAGTCCGGCGAAAGGAGTATCCGACGGAGAGTTCACCACAAGCCAAGTAAAGTGTGTATATAAAAACAGGTGCTCGACGTTCTAGAGGAATTCTAGAACAGTGGAGCGTCGATATCGGTATATA
Organism: Colocasia esculenta; assembly: GCA_014218235.1. NCBI lineage: Eukaryota > Viridiplantae > Streptophyta > Magnoliopsida > Alismatales > Araceae > Colocasia > Colocasia esculenta. The sequence continues at coordinate 58,277,471 of CM024760.1, forward strand.
AACAACGCAAGAAACGAATACAAATCCTTTAAAATAGGGCAATTAATATATGTTATTGCAATAAATTACCAGATACATTAAGAGATATTTCATGCCAGATTTCAGCCATATATGGATGGTTCACGTGTGTGCATGTGAGAGAGAAATCATAGATAGAAATAAGTCGTGAATATGTATTTTAAATCATTCAATATGGCTCCATTTTTAAAACAAGTTTTTACTGAGGGTATAATTGTAAAAAGGCGTAAGAATTATTTAGAAAGCGACAAAATAATTTTTATGGGTTTTCATCAAAAACCTGTGAAGGCGACATAGGCCAATGAGGATTGCGATAGGGGTAGGTAGATTGCGACATGGGTACTGTCGCGACGGCCTGGTGAACGCGACAAAGGCGGGAAAGGGTCGCGACAGGACTTACGAATCAGGTACTGGGAACGCGACGGCTTACCTGTCGCCTTCTTGGTCGCGACGGGTAGGCTGTCGCAATCGGACCCCAGAAGGCGACATATCGGGCAGTCGCGATCTGGTGGTCTGCGCCTGACTCTGACAGGAGTCAGACCAGACATTGGATTGTGGACCAGAACATTTAAATTTTAAGACAGGGTCGTTCAGAAAATCATAACTAATTGTATACACGATGAAAAATCATGAAACCAGTTGCAAATTAAACTAGACATATAAGGGTACTTCCAGTAAATCGGAATTAGAGAGAGAGCATGGTTCATATAGGGTTTGAACACGAGCAAGAACGAGTTTTTAGAATATGACACAGAGAGAAAGATCGATTAAATTCGATCAACATGCTCGATGAAATTTAGGGCTTTTAGGGGCAAAAGATGCCTAACATGCATCAGTTCCTACAGGAAAAATTTCGTAGCATGGGGTTGAGTATACCAGGAGATCAAGAGTTAAGAAGAGGGTTCGGGTTCAAGCTAGTTGTAGAACTTCGAAATTCAATAAGAAAATATTGGCTTGATGGAAAATTATGAAACTTGAGGGTGTTGTTCCTGATGTATGGAACAACCTACACACGAAATATTAGGATTTTAGCTTCTGAGAATGCCTACCTTTGACTCGATTTGTCTTCTAGGTCTTAGAACTCCAAGAACGAGGAAGAAGCTCCAAGAACTCCTTCTCCCCACGAGATCCTCTCCTCCTTGGCCTCTTCTCCACGTCCACCAACCTTTGGCAAAGAGCTAGGGTCGGCCAAGAGGGTTTAAGGGGTGTATTTATATAAATACAAGTTCCTATTCCTACTACTACTCAAATTCCTATTAATTCCGAGATTGCCTAACTCCACCTTTCCTATCTTGTTTTCCAATCTCTAATTGGGTTAGGATAGTATCTAAATTCATGCTAGGCTATATGAAGTAGGTTTAGGAATCCAATTCCAACTCTAATTGCCACTTTTATTGCTTTAATAACCCCTTTCCAATTATGAGTTAATTAAACTCCGAATTTAGGGTATTTTCTTATTATTCTCCCTTTGTAAATTCATATTTTGACCCAATAAATCCTAGAGGGTCCATTAAGCAAAGCCCATTAATCTTTTCCATTTAATGGGTTTTATTTAATGCTCTTTTCATTTAAATATCCATTTAGCTAGGTTTTAATTCTTTATTTAAATTTTTATTTTTCTTAAAAATTCAGGTTGCTACACTCAGCCTTAATGTGTCCAGGCTTCTTGCATTCATAGCATATGGGTTTTGATTTCTTAACATCCTTGACTTCGGTCTTCTTGAAGTCTTTTCCTTTCTTGAAGTACCTTCTCCCTGATTGATACTTTTTCTTGGCTAGAATACGCTGCAATCTTCTAGAGAGAAAATTTTCTTCATCTTCGCTGCTTTCATCACTTCTTTCATTTTTTTATTCTTCTTCCGAGCTGCATTCTGTAGTCTTTAGTGCATTGCTATGCTTCTTTCTGCTGGAGGATTCTCCAAGCCTCTCCATGTTTATCTCATGGGCCATTAGTGACCCGATGAGTTTCTCAAGTGACGTTCTTCTTAGATCATTAGCTTCTTCTATAGATGTCACCTTTGGAGTCCATGAGGTTGGTAATGATCTCAGTATCTTTCTCAGTATGTCTCCGATATCATAGGTCTTTCCAAGCCCATCCAGTCCATTTGTGATGCCAGTGAATAGACTATACATTTGTGTGATGGACTCTCCTGATTGCATCTGAAATCTTTCATATTGAACTACCAAGATGTCTACTCTTGTTTCTTTTACCTTTTCAGTTCCTTCATATGTGAGTTTGAGCTTCTCCCACATTTCCATAGCTGACTTGCATGTTGAGATCCTGTTGAACTCTTTCTTACTAAGAGCACAACACAGTATACCCTTTGCTTTACTATTAAGAGACATTTTCTTCTTGTCTTCATCTGTCCATTTGTCTTTTTCATTGGTTACCAAGAAATCTCTTTCTTCAATGATAGACCATAGCTGGAAGTCGAGACCTTGGAGGAAGAACTCCATTCGAGTCTTCCAGTACTTGTAATCTTCACCGTCGAATAAAGGAGGTCTGTTGACGGACTGACCGTTAGCATATCCTTGAGCTGCCATTTATCTTTGCTCTTCAGACCGTGAGATCTTCTTTCTTGAAGAGACTTGGCTCTGATACCACTTGTTGCCCAGATAGCAAGCCCAGAGGGGGGGTGAATGGATTGCTAAAAATTCATCTTTCAAAAATACCTGTAAATAAAAACACTTGACAACAATCACTACGTTGGACAGTTAGTGCGGAATAAAGAAAAATAAGCAATCACACATAGACACAGGGAATTATCCTGGTTCGGATCTCCTATCCCAAGGAGTCCTGTGTCCAGTCCCCAAGCACAACTTGGCATTTCACTAACCAAGGGTACTGTCCCCCTTAAGGACTCTTACACATCCAGCAGTAGCTGGCCTTCTCTTCTAACCCCGAAGAGGTACAAAATATGTAACGACCCTCTTTATACCGGTACGGTTATAGCAACCCACATCGATATAGAAAGCGTCGCCACAGTGGGACATTTACCCAACATATTCATAGGCTGAGATGTACACAAATATGAACACATAACAGCGGAATAAAAGAACTGAATGTAATTTATTATTCCATCATCCACATTTATTCACAGTCTATATAGTACAAGAAAGAACTAAAGTTCCCATAACTGAAATTTAAATCAAATACACTATTCAGAACTTAAATACATGTCGTCCTTTATTACATACTTATGAAAATAAACTACAACGCCGATATTTCCACAAGATCTCCTACTCTCGCTCCGAGTCACTCCTGACTGTCTCCTCAGAAGAAGTAGAGATACTTGCACCTGTACGCCGAAGCAAGAGTGAGTCTAAAAGACTCAGCAAGTAATTCCATTCACATTAAACATACATGCATCACATGGACAATTTACCCTTTTAAACTAAACTACTAATACGTATAACATGGATTTAACAACCTCTTAAAGAGAACCTGAACATTTTACTTCTACAAGTTTATAATACATGGTACATCCTAATGTCTCTTTCACAATAAAGTAAACCTATCACATGCTTTCTACACATTCTTTAACATGCTATCTTAAGTCAACACTTGTTCTATTCATGCTACATTATAAAGATAAGTTAAGCATGGTATTGCACATATTGGAAAAGATATACTTATGATGGATTCTATGTACATTCGCACATTTATAACACATTTATAAACATGAATAGCTTGCTGTTTTGACATGGATATAACACATTTATAAATTAGTTCACAATTTCACCTATTATCTCATTAATTCACATTTTTACATGATCATTTACACACTTTTCACATGCACATTTCACATATATACAAAATCGCATTATTTTCATTACATGCCGTGACACATAGTCCAAACCACCTCAAGAAAGACACACACTTATCTCATTCACACACATACCTATCACCTACGCAATATAGTGATAGATCTTAGTTACTGCGTAGAACCGGGAGAAGCACTCTCCACCCTAACCAGTGGTACTTGTCCACCTCCAGGATTTTATCCCAATGCCCATGGGACATCACATACATATGAACCTTCTCGTAGGGACTTTACTACGGTACAGTTTCTCAGCCCTCTAAGGTAGTAGTGTCACCCATGGCACATTTACACATTTTTCCCATTTATAAACACACACACTTTTGCATACCGTTTAACACATTAACTCTATATTCACATACATGTACATGGTTCAGGTTACCTAACAAGATACTACTGGTTACAATGTTAAATAGTTATAAATTCATTCTAATCATGTTGCAATTATCTAATTTATCACTAATTACACTAAACATGTTTTAACTAGCTATTTCAACATATAATAATCAAATAAGTACCTACTCTTGTTCAATTCGCATGAAAATTTAACCACAGACTATTTACAAGTTAAACATCATGCATACCTAATTTCACATTTTTTGGAGTCATACACAATTTATGATAATTAAAACATGCATTCTACCTAATTTATGAAGTCATTGATTAAGCATGGTACACAGTGCCATATACATATTTCTATTTTCTAAAATTCGTGACCAACAATCATGATATTACATACAATTCTTGAGAATTTATTTTACATCATACAATTTATTAGAGATTTAAAACTGATAATGCATGCTCACTGATTTACAGTTTAGAAAATATAACTAATTACACAACTATTAGAAAATTTCCAAACTCTCATGGCATAAACTGATACCCATAAACATTGTACAAAATTTCTCTAACATCCAAATTCCACATGGATCACACAATCAGTAACTTTCAAGGTTGGAAAACCTGTCTGACATACATTTCAGGAATTTTAATAAATAGAATATTCAACCAAAATTCCACAACATCAACCACTCGAAGTATTACATAGGCTATAAAATTTACAGTATATCCTCATGCGCAGAAATCCAAAAAATAAATTATAAAGGGGCAAACAACACACTGTTCTTGCTTGAAGAACTCAGCGGCAAGGGTGTGGTCGCTTACCTGGTTGACGGCAACATAGGTGACCGCTAACCTCGGATCTTAATAGCAGCAAAGGTTGCCGTTGAGTTCCTATCTGTGCAAGACACACACTAAACTCCAAAAATTCGATAGAAAGGGGTTCTAGGACACGATTAAAATCCGAAAAAATTGCCTAAGACCTACTAGACGCATGTAGGGATAACGTGTATGGGTTACTTGCCTTTGGGAAAATCTACACTCGAAGGATTAAGTCAGAGAAGCCCTCCTCGGCCTGAGCCAAAGAGCCTCCAAATCCGGGCTCTGTGTTGATCTTTGAAGCATACTGGAGTCGGGGAAGTCTTCCTCGATGCTTAGACTCCCTCCTAGTCGTGGAAGAATGCCAGATGAAGTCTCCAATCACCGGATCAAAGGGTTCAAAGATCAGGTTTCGCACAGAAGAGAACTAGGGTTTTTTGACAATTTCCAAAAAGGTCAGATCTGGTCGGAGATGGGTAATTTTATAGGCTAAGGGTCGGATACGCATTTAGGTAAGGCTAGGTGACCGTTGGGGGTCGGTTACCAAAGCAGAGGCGACATTTCCAGAGGCGTTTCCGGATCTGAAGACACAACAGATCTGTGATGTTAACGTCAACATCACTGGTCGCTGATATGGGGTTGGCATCCATCGATGTGGCCACTTACTCCCCATTAACATCAACTCATGTTGACGCCAACAGGTCATTTGGCCAGAACTTAAAACTGCAGAAACTACACTTACTGAATGCATATACATGGAATATACAATGTATACATTAGAAAATGAATACCATTCATGCAATGTAAATGATTAATATATATACAATAGATATACATATATATATTTTTACAACAATACATCAAATAGTTTATTTATATACACATACATATATCTACACATACAAACATCCATTTCTCACACAATCAAACTCCTATATAAGAGAGTAAAATTCTAGGGCCTTACACCCTCTCCCCCTTAAAGAAACTTCGTCCTCGAAGTTAAACCGATACTACTCAAACAACTAAGGATACTTCTTCTTCATTGCATCCTCAAGCTCCCAAGTAGCCTCCTCTCGCGAGAAATTGCGCCATAACACCTTCACCGACGCAATGTTCTTGTTCCGGAGATGCTGAACTTTCCGGTCAAGAATAGCTACTGGTTGCTCCACATAGGATAGATTTGGCTGAATCTCCACTGCTCATGGCTAATAACATGAGATGGATCTCTGACATACCTCCTGAGCATAGATACGTGGAAAACAGGATGAACACTAGCTAACGCTGGGGGTAAAGCTAGCTCATGTGCCACGTTGCCCAATCGTCTGAGAATCTCATACGGGCCAATGAATCTAGGACTTAACTTACTATGCCTGCCAAATCTAACTACACCACGAGTAGACGAAACCTTCAAGAAGACATGCTCACCTACCTCGAACTCTAAATCCTTCCTCCTATTGTCGGCATAGCTCTTCTACCTATCTTGTGCCGCAACAAGCCTCTTCTTGATAAGCTGGACCTTATCCGAAGTCTCCTGAACTAACTTCAGACCGATCAACTGCCTATCACCGGTCTCCTCCCAACATAAAGGAGATCTAGAAGGCCTACCATACAATGCCTTAAATGGAGCCATACCAATGCTCGCATGGAAACTGTTGTTATATGCGAACTCCACAAGAGGCAAATGGTGCTCCCAATCATCCTTCCAATCCAGAACACACGTCCTCAACATATCCTCGAGTGTTTGGATAGTCCTCTCAGACTGTCTATCGGTCTGGGGATGGAACACTGAACTAAGCTTCAGCTCCGATCCCAATGCATCCTGAAGACCCTTCCATAGTCTCGAAGTAAATCTCGCATCTCGATCTGATATGATCGACTTCGGCACACCATGCAATCTAATAATACTACTAATATACAATCTAGCTAAGCTCTCAACCGACTGCTTCTTCTTCATAGGCAAGAAATGCGCAGTCTTCGAGAATCTATCTACCACTACCCAAATCGAGTCATTACCCCATCTAGATTGAGGCAAACCCGTAACAAAATCCATAGTGACAGCTTCCCACTTCCATACTAGGATCTCCATCTTCTGCATAAGACCAGATGGTCGCTGCCGCTCAGCCTTCACTTGCTGGCATATTAAACATCTAGACACATACTCCGCTACATCCTTCTTCATGCCAGACCACCAGGAATATCTCTTCAAGTCCTGGTACATCTTAGTATTACCCGGATGAATAGAGAATCTTGACCTATGAGCTTCTGCTAAAACATGCTCACAGACATCTACAATGTCAGGAACACAAACACGATGACGGAATCTGATCACACCATCCTCATCTCGAGCAATGCTTGCCTTGCCCACTAACTCTTGGAGTCTAGGGTCGGCTTTCTGTTGCTCGATCACCTCATCCAACACCGAAGACCTAGTGGACAACTGAGCTACAAATGCCTGACATAGAGATGGCTCTAACTCAGTCATCGCACATGCCGTATCCTCCAACATCTTCCAATCCTGCTGGAGTGAAGACCTCTTCCTACTAAGGGCATCTTCTACGACATTCGCCCTTCCAGGATGATACTGGAGATCGAAGTCATAGTCCTTCAGGAACTCAATCCATCTTCTCTACCTCACATTTAATTCCTTTTGGGAGAAAAGATACTTCAAGCTCTTGTGGTCAGTGAACACCTCAAATCTGACACCATAAAGATAGTGCCTCCAGATCTTCAGTGCATGAACCACTGCCACTAGCTCCAAATCATGAGTCAGATAGTTACGCTCATGCTCCTTAAATAGTCAAGAAGCATACGCCACTACCCTTACCTGCTGCATCAACACACAGCCAAGACCAATCCGAGATGCAACCGTATAAATGGCAAAACCTTCATCACCACTAGGTAATACCAATACCGGAGCGGAAGTAAGTTTAGCCTTCAATAATTGAAAACTACACTCACATTCCTCGGACCAAACAAGCTTCTTACCCTTCCTGGTTAGCTTGGTCAATGGGGTGGCGAGAGATGAAAATCCCTCAATAAATCGCCGATAATAACCCGCCAAACCAAGGAAACTCCGAATCTCCGAAAGGGTCCTGGGAATCTCCCAATCTAATACAGCCTGGACCTTCGCTGGATCAACTGCTACACCAGCACTGGAGATAACATGCCCAAGGAAATGAACCTCGCGCATCCAGAAATCGCACTTGTGAATTTTGCATACAACTTGTGCTCTCAGAGAACTTCCAACACTACTCTCAAATGCTAACGGTGTGTGGCCTCATCCGGAGAATAGACCAACACATCATCGATGAAAACTACAGCAAAACTATCTAGATAAGGTCTAAACACCCTGTTCATGAGATCCATGAACGTTGCAGGGGGGTTGGTCAGACCAAACGGAAGGACCAAAACTCATAATGTCCATAACGGGTTCTAAACGCCATCTTGGACACATCCTCACTCCTAATCCTCAAATGCTGATAACCAGACCACAAATCAATCTTAGAAAAGACTGATGCATTTTGCAGCTGGTCAAACAAATCATCAATCCGAGGTAAGGGATACATGTTCTTCACAGTCATTTGGTTTAGCTTTCTATAATCAATGCATAACCTAAGTGATCCATCCTTCTTATTTACGAACATTACAGATGTGCCCCAAGGAGAAACACTAGGGCGAATAAATCCCTTATCTAATAAATCTTGCAACTACTTCCTTAACTCCGCTAACTCTGTAGGTGCCATTCGATAAGGGGCCTTTGAGATAGGAGAGGTACCTGGAAGCAACTCTAGAGTAAACTCTATCTCTCTAGCCGGTGGCAATCCAGATAAATCATCGGGAAAGACATCTGGAAAATCCTGCACTACTTCTATCTCCTCAAGAGTAGGTGACTCATCAGCCTTGGGTACTAATACCACGCTGGCAAGAAAAGCGTCACAACCCTTGCTAACCATTCTCATCGCCTTCATGGCAGAGATAACAAACTTTCCCGCTAAGTTCCTTGGCAATGGATGTGAAAACTCATCCTCACCAGGAATGCGGAAAACAATCTTCTTCCCACGACAATCCACTAACGCATAGTGCTCCTCTAGCCAATCCAGACCAAGAATTGCATCATAGTCCTTCATCTTTAGCAAGAAGAAACACCCTTCTAGAACTCTATCCTCAATGCACACCGGTAAAGATGGAATACACTTCCTAGTCGATACCGTTCCCGCAGGTGTGTGCACAGACAAAGGGACTTCTAACTCCTCAGACTCTAATCCTGACTCTAAAGCTAACTGCCTAGCAAAATGCTCGAAAATGAACGAGTGAGTGGCACCCGTATCAAATAAAACTCGAGCGTGCACACCCATGAAAAGAACCGTACCTTCAGTAACATGCTCCACCTGCTCGGCATCCTCACGAGCTAACGCAAACACTCGAGCTGGGGTCGAGGTCTCCCTGGTCGTCCTGTTGTTGGCGTTGCTGCTGCTGCTGCTGCTGGAGCTGGTTCACGCTGGACTCCCTGCTGATGTCTGGGACAATTCTTTATCTTATGCTCGCTTCTCTCACACTTCAAGCACTTCCCCGCCATCTTCCAACACTCCGTACCACCATGTGTTCTCCCTCAATGAGGACACTCCTTCTTGCCATTGGGGGAATGCTGAGAAGATACCTAACGACTGTTGGATACTACGGAATGCTGCAGTGACTGATATGCCGCCTTATTCTTCTTCTGCCTCTGGAATGGAGCTGCAGGCCTCTTCTGCGAAGCCTTCTTCTCCTCAAGGTACTGCTCCATCTCTCCTTTCTGCCGACAAGCCGCGCTAAGAGCCTCATCGAGGGTACGATGGTCAAATGCCACCAACCTCGTCCTCAGTGATGGCCTCAGACCCATCACAAACTTCTTCGCTTTCCTGCGCTCATCAGCAACGATATGAGGGGCATATTTCGATAGCTCGGAAAACCTGGCCTCATACTCATGTACGGTCATGGAGCCCTGAGTCAAGGAAAGGAACTCCTACTCCATCTTGTCCTGGATGTGCTCGGGAACAAACTTGGCCGAAAGAGCCTCACAAACTTGTACCAAGCCACCTCTACAGCACCGTCCTCAAACTGGGTACGAAGCAACGAGGACCACCATACATCGGCTCGCTCCTGCCAAAACATTCCATAAGGACCAATGCAAACAATCTAGACTTAAAGAAATAGTTATATAAACAATTTACACATAACTGTAGCATATAGGTGGCTAAAGTGACCTTGTCATCCTCAGCACACCTAATCGCTCGGAAGATCTTTTCAATCTCCCTCATCCAGCTCTCTGCAAGCAACGGATCACTCTCCCCCTTAAACGAGGGTGGAGCCATCCTCTTGAACTTTTCCATGATGGAGGGTCCACCTTGGTCATGAGCCTGGGGAACTGGCACCTGAGCCTGCTACAACAATCAACATAAGACACACATATACAATATAGCAACATAGCAAACACATAATTTAAATAAAACAGACTAATCTATCTTATTGATCTAACTTGAGCCTCCAGTTGAGCCTGGAGTGCAGCCTGAGTATGGGCCTACGTCTGCATAGCTTGAACTAGACCTTGCATGAACACTCCATAGTCTACTGGACCCTGGGGTGCTGAGGCCTGTTGCTCACCCTGATCTTCATTCCTAGGCTCAACTCTCTCCTCTCTCCTCTGCTCATCCTCACGAGCAAAAAACCACCACGACTACCACGCGAAGCCATATCCTGCAAAATGATTTAATCCCGATTAGGAACAAAACAATCTAATTCCTAACTATGTGGACCATCTATAGAGACTGTAACGACCCAAGAACCCGACCCTCGGCCCATACCGAGGACCCAATTTTCGCGGTCGCCGCCCACGGATACGGAGACCCGGAAGGGCTATAAATATGCATCTAACAGGATATGTAACGGAAGTAAACGTCAACTGCTAATCTAGAAGTGTACGTGCGGAAATAGAAAAGAGAGCGAGACCGCTGTGTACCGCTCTAAGTATAGTCCCAACGCACGCACGCTAGTACAAGTAAAAGGCAGTGGAAGAACAAGTCCCTTAGGGGCATACCCCGAGGGTGACGTACACTGAAACAGGGGAGCCACTGCTAGCTACGGGGACCCCGACTACCGCCCCGTCTCCTCCGCCCGGCGCGCGCCCTGCCGCTGCTGAGAAGTCTCACCTGGGAAAAGGAGGGATGAGCTTCACAACAGAAGCTCAGTAGGGACTACCAATCTCCTACTGGCTCTAAACAGGCAGAAGAATATATATAAAATAAATGACAGCAGTTTATATCTTCTACCTACAAATGGAAGTGCGGAAGCAAAACTACCACTAGCACGGTATGGAAAGTACACACGGTCGGAAACTCCGTACGACTGCTCGTCGTGACCACCACACGGCTAGTAAACACAGACGGAGGGAACTCCGCCTGGACAAGGAACACTAGCTACGGAAAGCACTACCACTAGTCAAGGTCAGGTGCGTCCACCGACGTCTTATCCTCGACCTGGGTCCTGACCCTCACGTCTCGTCAGAGCGAGGTAGGACACAAGTAACACAACAGTAACTGCCGTAGTCTGGCCGGACTATGGTCCCACGCCTGACCTCTCCAAACGGTTCCGGGGCCGTAAGGAGCGAGGCAGTGAGAAGAAGGACTGGCTGGCCTGCACCGGGTAGAACTCCTAACTGTCCTCGGCGTCCCAGACCACCCACGAGAGCTCTGCAAGTGACTCACACGCCACTGTCCTAACCACCGTTTTTCCAGAGTCTGCCTAGTGGCTGCCAACTCGAGCACACTTGTAGCCCGGAGTACTCTCTCGACAGGCTCCCGAGGATGGGGGTCCCAAGTAACAGTAACAACCTCTCTCACGGGACAAGCCCTCAAGTTCCGCGCACCAGGCGAAGGACTAGTGTAGACCACACTAGGGAACTAACACAGGTGCCACGGGTACAGTAAAAGAAAAGCGGAAACGGGAAAGACCAAAACCTGTCTCTTGGTCGGGGTCGCGACGCAGCGGGCTATTGCGATCTTGTCGCGATGCCCAACCTGGTTGCGACACTGTCGCGACGGCCTAAGCCGACGCAACCAAGTCGCGACATACCTGGGCGCCGCGACGATGTCGCGGCGGCCTCGCCGGCTGCGACATCATCGCGACCCCACGATAGGTCGCGTCTTTAGCCGAGGGGGGGTTCTGGAACCATCTCTTCCGGAGATCACCCCAAAATGTGGTACAACCAAACCATTGGGGGAGGGGAGCATGCTCAACATGTATTTAAAGCTTTAAATCATCCAAACCACCTGCAACCCCACAAAAACATGGATTTATACAAATCTATACTCGAAGGAAACCTCACCCAAACTCGAGCATGGAGTTCTCACACTCCCAAACCCCAAACCACAGAGGAAACATAATCTAGAGGGGGAAGGGAGCATGCTCAGGGCAAGGGGATCAAGGGTCCCTACCTCCATGCGAAGAACCACCCCGTTGGGGCCTTCTCGTAGGAAAGAACGCCTCCTCCCCACACTGGACAACCCGAGCATGCGCCCTGCACGAACGGCACGTCCACGCCTCAGCACGAGCACCACGAGCAAGGAGAAACACCGAGAAACTACGATAGAGATCAAGAGGGAGAAGAAGAGGTAAAAGGGGCGAGAGATGGAAATGGGACGCACCCTCGGTTTTGAACAGATGGCCCCCAGAATGCGACGTGGCGGCCAGGCGCGGTAACGACACTGTCGCGATGCCTGTAAGCATCGCGACCCTGTCGCGACTGCCCGCCAAGGCGCGACACCAAAAGCGTGGTCAAACCTCGAAGACCGGGAAAGCAAATGCGACAGCCTGGCAGGTCGCGTCAACGCTGCACGCGTCTGACACCTGACAAAGCTGTTCTGACAGAAAGGACACTGGTCACATTTGTCAGAAAAGCAGTCGCGACCCTGTCAGATGTCGTAACAAGGACACGATGGCAACCCCCGTCGCGACAAGAACGCGGCGGCCGGGTGCGGCGCGACCCGACGCTGTCACGGCAGACCGCTCTGGCGTGACCACGTCGCGGCCAGGGCGCCTGGCGCGACCCTGAGGACGGGGCCAAGGGCCCAAGGGGGCCGGGTCTTACAGAGACTTAGCATATAATGAGGATGATGGTATATGCATATTTATGTACAATCTCAACCAGTGCTTTGATACCAATCTCTGTAACGACCCTCTTTATACCGGTACGGTTATACCAACCCACATCGATATAGAAAGCGTCGCCACAGTGGGACATTTACCCAACACATTCATTAGGCTGAGATGTACACAAATATGAACACATAACAGCGGAATAAAAGAACTGAACATAAATTTATTATTCCATCATCCACATTTATTCACAGTCTATATAGTATAAGAAAGAACTAAAGGTCCCATAACTGAAATTTAAATCAAATACACTGTCCACAACTTAAATACATGTCGTCCGTTATTACATACTTACGAAAATAAACTACAACGCCGATATTTCCACAAGATCTCCTACTCTCGCTCCGAGTCACTCCTGACTATCTCCTCGGAAGAAGTAGAGATGCTTGTACGCCGAAGCAAGAGTGAGTCTAAAAGACTCAGCAAGTAATTCCATTCACATTAAGCATGCATGCATCACATGGACAATTTACCTTTTTAAACAAAACTACTAATACGTATAACATGGATTTGACAACCTCTTAAAGAGAACCTGAATATTTTACTTCTAAAAGTTTATAATACATGGTACATCCTTTTGTCTCTTTCACAATAAAGTAAACCTATCACATACTTTCTACACATTCTTTAACATGCTATCTTAAGTCAACACTTGTTCCATTCATGCTACATTATAAAGATAAGCTAAGCATGGTATTGCACATATTGGAAAAGATATTCCTATCATGGATTCTATGTACATTCGCACATTTATAACACATTTATAAACATGAATAGCTTGCTGTTTTGACATTGATATAACACATTTATAAATTAGTTCACAATTTCACCTATTATCTCATTAATTCACATTTTCACATGATCATTTACACACTTTTCACATGCACATTTCACATATATACAAAATCGCATTATTTTCATTACATACCGTGACACATAGTCCAAACCACCTCTAGAAGGACACACATTTATCTCATTCACACACATACCTATCACCTAGGCAATATAGTGATAGATCTTAGTTACTGCGCAGAACCGGGAGAAACACCTTCCACCCTAACCAATGGTACTTGTCCACCTCCAGGATTTTATCCCAATGTCCATGGGACATCACACACATATGAACCTTCACGTAGGGACTTTACTACGGTACAGTTCCTCAGCCCTCTAAGGTAGCAGTGTCACCCATGGCACATTTACACAATTTTCCCATTTATAAACACACGCACCTTTGCATACCGTTTAACACATTAACTCCATATTCACATACATGTGCATGGTTCAAGTTACCTAACAGGATACTACTGGTTACAATGTTAAACAATTATAAATTCATTCTAATCATGTTGCAATTATCTAATTTATCACTAATTACACTAACTATGTTTTAACTAGCTATTTCAACATATAATAATCAAATCAGTACCTACTATTGTTCAATTCACATGAAAATTTAACCACAGACTGTTTATAGGTTAAACATCATGCATACCTAATTTCACATTTTTTGGAGTCATACACGATTTATGATAATTAAAACATGCATTCTGCCTAATTTATGAAGTCATCGATTAAGCATGGTACACAATGCCATATACATATTTCTCTATTCTAAAATTCATGACCAACAATCATGATATTACATACAATTCTTGAGAATTTATTTTACATCATACAATTTATTAGAGATTTAAAACTGATAATGCGTGCTCACTGATTTATAGTTTAGAAAATATAACTAATTACACAGATGTCAGAAAATTTCCAAACTCTCAGGGCATGAACTGATACCCATAAATATTATATAGAATTTCTCTAACATCCAAATTCCACATGGATCACACAATTAGTAACTTTCAAGGTTGGAAAACCTGTCTGACATACATTTCAAGAATTTTAACAAATAGAATATTCAAAAAAAATTCCACAAAATTCCACAACATCATCCACTCGAAGTATTACATAGCCTATAAACTTTACAGTATATCCTCATGCACAGAAATCCAAAAAATAAATTATAAAGGGGCAAACAACACACTATTCTTGCTTGAAGAACTCAGCGGCAAGGGTGTGGCCGCTTACCTGGTTGACGACAATATAGGTGGCCGCTAACCTCGGATCTTAATGGCAGCAAAGGTTGCCATTAAGTTCCTATTTGTGCAAGACACAGACTGAACTCCAAAATTCGATAGAAAGGGGGTTCCAGGACACGATTAAAATTCAAAAAAATTGCCTAAGACCTACTAGACGCATGTAGGGATAACATGTATGGGTTACTTGCCTTTGGGAAAATCTACACTCTAAGGATTAAGTCAGAGAAGCCCTCCTCGGCCTGAGCCAAAGAGCCTCCAAATCCGGGCTCTGTGTTGATCTTTGAAGCACACTAGAGTCGGGGAAGTCTTCCTCGATGCTTAGACTCCCTCCCAGTCATGGAAGAACGCCGAATGAAGTCTCCAATCGCCGGATCAAAGGGTTCAAAGTTCAGGTTTTGCATAGAAGAAAACTAGGGTTTTTTTTGGCGTTTCGGAGATGGGTATTTTTATAGGCTAAGGGTCGGATACGCTCAGATCAGATCTGGGTTGTTAACGTCAACATCACTGGTCACCGATATGAGGTTGGCGTCCATTGATGTGGTTGCTTACTCCCCATTAACGTCAACTCATGTTGACGTGAATAGGTCATTTGGCCAGAACTTAAAACTGCAGAAACTACACTTACTGAATGCATATACATGGAATATACAATGTATACATTAGAAAATGAATACCATTCATGCAATGTAAATGAATAATATATATACAGTAGATATACATATATATATTTTTACAATAATACATCAAATAGTTAT
The DNA here is from genome assembly GCA_014218235.1 of Colocasia esculenta. NCBI lineage: Eukaryota > Viridiplantae > Streptophyta > Magnoliopsida > Alismatales > Araceae > Colocasia > Colocasia esculenta. The sequence goes on from CM024760.1 coordinate 58,293,506, forward strand.
TTATATACACATACATATATCTACACATACAAACATCCATTTCTCACACAATGAAACTCCTATATAAGAGAGTAAAATTCTAGGGCCTTACAAAACAACACTTGATTCAATAGGTCTTCCTTCTTCAATGAAAGGAATAACAACCACCTGTTCAACAACAGGTCTTCTCTTTACAACTAAAGAGGATCACACAAAGAATGTGAGTAAAAAGGTGAATGAACCCTAGACCAAGCTTATAGGAATTTGCTTGACCTGAGGCAATGTCTGAGAGACAAAGATTTGCAATAAGAAAATCTCTCGGAACAACAAGAGCTCTCAAAAGACTAAGCAAGTGAAGGCTGAGAGCTAAGAGCTGAAAAAATGGTGACTGAAGCGAATAAGCTCTTCTTTCTGATGCTTGCCAGATGTTTGTGGATGTGTCTATCTCTCATTGTATGTAAATGTCTGTTTGTGTGTTCTTCATGGAGTCATCAATCTTCTATTTATCTTCTGCAAATTATTTTGACCGTTGTAGTACCCGTTCAGATGACTGTTGTCTCACAGCTTCATGCACATTAGAGAGTCTGGTCCTAGGCATGGAGAGGTGAGTCTGCAGCTATAAGTGCTTGGATTGATCCTTGCATCCTCAGGAAAGATTTTCTGAATCTTTTATCCTTTCGACAAGTTGACAGATCCATCTTTGATGTGCTTTACTACAAAAGCCTTGCATGCAATAAACACGGATACCTAGACAACTCCTTTTTGTCTACGTTGTCAGTCAACCCTGGTAGTCGTGCAGTATGGATATATGCTTAAACTGGAAAGGTTATTCTGACATCACACAAATCAAGACTCTATGCAATACATCAAGTAAGCAAGAAGATTTCGTGTGGAATGATCAAGATCTGAGTGTGCACGGGAAGGTATTTGAAATCCACAGAATTTTAAGCATATGCATATTTAAATTATCTAAGTAGATAAAGCAAGACTGTACAAGAGATATATAAAGAGCATTTTGTATAAAGATGATATTAATACCAAATTGACGATATAATCATATGAAAATGTAATCCATGTTGGAACCAAGTCGATGTGAATATAGTCCATGTATAAATATAATGAAATCGATGTTTTGTACAAAGTTATTACTTAAACAGAAAACAATGAGCAGATGAAATCGTTGTTTTACTGAATTCAATCATTAAATTGTTATTTGAACGAAATCGATCATGAAATCGTTGTTTCAATACTTAAATCGTTGTGAGACTGACATTGTTGTTTAAGCAAATTGTTTCTTGACTAAGAGCAAATCGTTGTTTGAGCAAATCGTTCTTTGACTAAAAGTAAATCGTTGTTCGATCAAATCGTTGTTGGAGTAAAAGCAAATCGTTGTTCAAGTAGAAGCAAATCGTTGATTGCTATCAAATCGTTGTTTTCTATCAAATCGTTGTTTTAAGTTAAGACATATCATTATTTTGACCAAATCGTTGTTGAAGTGATAGCGAATCGTTACAGCGATCGAATCGTTGTGTAACTTACTGAATCGTTATAGCGATCAAATCGTTGTTTAACTTATCGAATCATTACAGTGATCAAGTCGTTGTTTAACTTATCGAATCGTTATAGTGATCAAATCATTGTTTAACTTATCGAATTGTTACAACGATCAAATCATTGTTTTAACTTATCGAATCGTTATAGAAGATCAAATCGTTGTTTAACTTATCGAATCGTTACAGTGATCAAATCATTATTTTAACTTATCGAATCGTTACATCAATCAAATCATTGTTTTAACTTATCGAACCGATGTTCTATCTTGGAAATCGATGTGTACTTAGAATGAATGCTTTGAACTGTAAATAATAGTGTGTGAGGATAACTTACAGATTTTTCTTGACTAATTCCTGTGGATGATATTCATAAAAGATTGTTCGAAAATATTTGTTAAGGTTTTGTTAATCACCAAAAAATTGCATATAATAATTAAAATTGTATGGGGATGGACTGATCATCAAAGGGAAGACCTATTGGTACATGTGGTTGTACTGCCTTTTCGAGTTTGAAGAGAAGACCAGCTTGCGTCTGGTGGTGTAAGTGTCCATAAGGGGGACTGTACCTTTGGTTAGTGAAATCCCAAGAGTTTGCTTGGGGAGTGGACGTAGGACTTCCCTTTGGAAGGGCCGAACCAAGAAAAAACTCTCTTCTGTTGTGTGATTGTTTTTATCTTATTTCGCTGCTCACTAACTCTAACACCTATGTTTCGTGTTTCTATTTTAAGTTATTTTTAACTGAAAAATTTCAAGATATATTTTAAGCAATCCATTCACCCCTCCCCCCGCCCCCGGGCTTGCAACTTGGTCAACAAGTGGTATCAGAGCTTAGTCTCTTCAAATAAGTAGATCTCACGATCTAAAAGGTAAGGATAAATGGCAGCCCAAGGTTATGTAGAGGGTCAGTCAGTCAACAGGTCTCCACTATTCGATGGAGAAGACTACAACTACTGGAAGACCAGAATGGAATTCTTCCTACAAGGCTTCAACTACCAAATTTGGAGCATTATAGAAGATGGTGACCTAAAAGTCTCCAAGCCCAAGAAAGAGTGGACAGATGAAGAAAGAAAGAATATATCCTTCAACAGCAAAGCCAAGAGCATATCATGCTACTCATTAAGCAAGAAGGAGTTCAATAGAATATCTGCTTGCAAGATGGCCAAAGAGATGTGGGATAAGTTAAGACTCACCTACGAAGAGACAGATAAGGTAAAAGAGACAAGGATAGACATACTGGTGACTCATTATGAAAAATATTAGATGATCTCAGAAGAATCCATCTGTCAAATGTATAATCGACTCATAGATATCACAAATGGTCTAGCTGGACTTGGGAAAGTATATGAGACAGAAGACATGGTAAGGAAAATACTAAGATCCTTACCAACACTATGGACTCCCTAAGTCACTGCTATATAGGAAGCTAATGACCTCTCCTCAATGTCATTAGAAAAGCACATTGGATCTCTCATGGCTCATGAGATAAATATGGAAATACTAGGAGAAAGCACTTCAAAGAAAAAGATTAGCATGACCTTGAAGATAGAAGAGCCAAATGAAGCTACGGCCAATGAGAGCAGTGATGCAAACAATGAAGAAGAAGCTTTTCTATCAAGACGTCTGAAAAAGATTTTGGCTAAGAAGAAACATCAGTCAGGTAGAAGGTGTTTCAAAAGCGATAAAATAGTCAAGAAAACTAAACCTATCTGTTATGAAAGCAAGTAGCCCGGGAACTTGAAGATAAACTGTCCCAAGCTAAAGAAAAATGAATACAAAAAGAAGGAGCCTTCAATGAAAATCAAGAAGCACAAGAAGAAGGCTATGATAGCTGCTTGAAGTAATGAAGATAGCTAATTTAAAGACTCAAGCTCAGATGAACAACAACAAGAAATGGCTATCTTGCCTTTATGGTAATTTTGATGATAAGGTAAATTCTGACACCTCTTTTGATTCATTTTCAGATTCTGATGATGACAATCTAGAAGATGCTTTTAATGAACTATATGAAAAATATAAAAATGTGTGCAAACACTTAAAAACCATTAAGAAAAATTATGTATGTCTTGAAAATACTAACTCATACTTAAAATCTGAAATTGAACAAATTGAGAAAAAGGTTGAATCACTAAAGCATGAGAATAATTTGTTGTGTGAAGATCTCAAAGAGAAAAATAGTAAAATATTAAGCCTAGAAAAACAAAACATTAAGGATAACACTAAGGAAGAAATAAAGACTCTAAAAACAGAAAATGAGTACTTATGAGCTATTATTGAAAAATTAACTAATGGAAGATCTTCATTAATACTAAAAGGTGCAAGAAGATCGGGTAAGAAGAAATATGAAATATGTTATAAACCTCCATAAAATGAAGAAACAATTATATATCCTGAAAAATACCCTCTACCAAAATTTGTAGCTGAGCAAGAAACTGCCTACAAAACGAAAGGAGAAAAGCACAATAAAATAAGTAAAACATTAAATTATATTACTTGTTGTACTCATTGTAACAAACTTGGTCATACATAAAGCACTTGCCCAACAAAACATTTAAAATGGATTCCCAAAAGAGAATTAACTGTAACTAACCAATAACCAAAAAACTTAGGGTACTTAAATCTCATTGATCTGATTGTAGGACAGCCTTAGAGCATTAAAGTAGTACTTGGATAGCGGGTGCTCAAGGCATATGATAGGTGACAAGAAGTTATTTTCATCAATCAAGACTGAAGAAGGAACAATGACATATGGAGATAATTGAAAATGGTCAGTAATTAGTTGTGGATCAGTTGGAAGCAAAGAAAAGGCTCTCATAGAAGAAGTACTTTACGTTGAAGGTCTCAAACACAACTTAATCAGCACAAGTCAGTTATGTGATAAGGGACATCAAGTTAAATTTCAAGAATCTAAGTGTCTGATCATAAAAGAAGGAGTAACAGTTTTTGAAGCCTATAGAGAAAGGAATCTTTATGTTTTACGTCTGGAAGATCTGAAAGGTCAAGATGTTTGCTTGGCGGCAAGCAAAGAGCATAATGCAGAACTTTGGCACAGAAGGATGGGTCATGCTAGTTTGGATGTCATCTAGAAAATTAATCAAGTATGAGCTAGTGGAAGGATTGCCAAGAATCAACATACACAGTGATAAAGTCTGTGAACCATTTGTTAAAGGAAAACATACAAAGAACTCTTTCAAATCAAAAACTATTACGCCACCACCAAGCCTTTGAAGCTAATTCATATGGATCTATTTGGACCAATGTCCACAACAAGCTTGGGAGAAAAGAAGTATGGGTTTGTAATTATTGATGATTTCTCAAGGTTTGCATGTGTGTCATTCTTAGCACCTAAAGATGACACATTTGAGGCTTTTGTAAAATTCAGCAAGTTAGTCCAGAAGGATCAGAAGTACAGTATAATTGGATTAAGGTCATATCATTGAGGAGAATTGAGAACAGAGAATTTGTGAGGTTCTGTGAAGATCAAGATATTGAGCATAACTTCTCAGCACCAAGGACACCTCCACAAAATGGAGTTGTAGAAAGGAAGAACAGAACATTACTGGATATGGCAAGAGCCATGTTGTCTGAATACAACTTGCCAAGATACTTTTGGGCAAAAGCAATTAGCACTACATGCTACATAGTCAACAAAGCAATGATCAGGTTAGTTTTGAAAAAGATGACATATGAATTGTACAAGGAAGAGAAGCCAAATGTAAGCCACCTCAAGCCTTTCGGATGCAAATTCTTCATTCACAACAATGGTAAGTCAAATCTAGATAAGCTGAATGCAAAATCCGATGAAGGTATATTTCTTGGTTACACTTCTTAGACTAGGGGATATAGAGTATTCAATAAAAAGAACTTTACTAATTGACCAAACTGCACATATTATATTTGATGAATCTAACCTTTCCTTGAGAAAAGAAATTGTTAATGATGATGAAGGTACTAAAGATCTAGCAAAGAAATTGCATGATGTTTCTCTTAAGGATGATGAGTATCCACCCCTGGAAGAACTACAACAAAAAGATCTAATTTATGAAGATCTTCCTAGGGAATGGCGATATAAGAAGAATAATCCAAAAGAAAATATCATTGGAGATCCAAATGTAGGGGTAAGAACTAGAGGTCATGCTATTCTCTATGATTACTTAGCTTTTGTTTCTCAAATTGAGCGCAAGACAGTCAATGAGGCACTGACTGATGAATCTTGGATTTTAGCCATGTAAGATGAACTGATTCAGTTCAAGAGAAACCAAGTTTGGTCCTTTGTGCCTAGACCATCAGATCATCCTGTTATTGGCACCAAATGAGTGTTTAGAAACAAAATGGATGAAGCTGTTGTCATTACTAGAAACAAGGCTAGACTGGTAGCTCAAGGCTATAAACCTATGCACCAGTAGCTAGACTTGAGGCTATCCGGATTTTACTAGCATATGCATCTGTATTTGATTTAAAATTATTTCATATAAATTTATATTTTTAAATGGTTTTATAAAAGAGGAATTCTATGTTGAACAATCTCTTGGCTTTGAAGATATAGACCATCATAATCATGTTTTCAAATGGCATAAAGCTTTATATAGTCTGAAAAAGCACCTAGAGCTTGGCATGAAAGACTAAGTGCATTTCTTTGAAAACATGGTTTTACAAGGGGCAACACTTTGTTTATTAAATCATGCTCTTAGAATACCTTAATTGTGCAAATTTATGCTAATGATATCATTTTCGGAGCTACTGATGAATCTCTTTGCAAGTACTTTGAAGAATTAATGCAGGGAGAATTTGAGATGAGCTTGATGGGGGAATTGACTTACTTTCTTGGACTCCAAATCAAACAAGACAAGGAGGGAATCTACATCAATCAGACTAAAAATATCAAGGACTTTCTAAAGAAGTTTGGTTTTGAACAAGCAAAGCATCTAACCACTCCTATGAGCACTTCCACCAGGTTAGACAGTGATCCTTAGAGTACGAAAGTAGATCAGAAATCTTACAAAGACATGATTGGTTCTCTACTATACTTAATTGCTACTAGACCAAATATTTTATTTAGTGTATACATGTGTGCTAGGTACCAAGAAGATCTTAAAGAATCTCATTTAATTTTAGTCAAAAAGATTTTTAGATATTTAGCACATAAATATGAATTAGGACTATGGTATCCAAGATCATGCAAGATGAAGTTAATTGGTTATATTGATGCTGATTATGCTAGATGCAAAGTAGATAGAAAAAGCACCAGTGGTTCCTGTCAGTTTCTTTCAGGGTGTTTGATCTCCTGGTCCTCAAGAAAGTAGAACTTTGAGGCTTTGTCAACAACTGAAGCTGAATATGTTATTGCTGGGAGTTGCTGCACTCAACTACTATGGATCAAACAACAACTGGAGGACTATGGACTAAACATCAAATTTGTACCCCTATTATGTGACAACACTAGTGCAATCAATCTCACAAAGAATCCAGTACAACATTCAAGAACTAAACATATTGAGGTTAGGTATCATTTCATTAGAGATCATGTAGCAAATGGTAATATTAACATTTAATTCGTAGAAACTGAAAATCAGTTAGCAGACATCTTTACAAAAGCCCTTCCTGAAGAAAGGTTTACCTCCCTCTGAAGAGTGCTGGGTATGTGTAATTTGTAAAAGATGTGTTTTTGCAATAACTGAAGAAAAAAAATCTTTCAGAGTACCTTGGAATTACATGACTCCTAATCATTGAAAATTTCTTGTACTTCATGATTGTGTTGAAACACTCTTCACTCAGGTTGACACATTCTTCATGTTCTTTCATCAGAATCCTCTATCATGCTGACAAATTCATCCTATTGAATTATCTGCTCTCTTTATTTGATCCAACACTTAATTCTCACTCTTATTTTGTGGGCCGTTTTTCTTGCTCTACTCCTTCTGACTAAGTTCCCTACATTTAACTCCTTTATCTCTTTATTGGTTTGAGCTAAGGGGAAGTATTGAACTGAGGGGGAGCTTGGACTAAGGGGGAGACTTCATTAATCCTTTTCCACACCTTTCCTTTTAGCTTCATCATTCCTATTCCACAAACCTTCCTTTTTGGTCATTGACGAAAAGGGGGAGAAATACTCTGAAATACATACATACTCTAAATAAATATCATCATATCATTTTTTAGCATTACGATTTCAGTTAGTTTTGTCATCACCAAAAAAGGGGAGATTGTTGACTCCTTTATCTCCATGACTATATATTTTGGTGATAACAAAACTTATCAGAATATTTCTACTTTTCAGAATATTTAATATGTTTTACCTTAATATCATTTTGGTTAAGTCTGTCAACAGAAAACTCAAAGGAAATAAATAATACTTCAAGAATCATCATTGTAAGTATTCCAAGAATTTCTAAGTCCATTAGATGGTGTTCAAATTTCTTGTACGCGTTTGTTGTCATTTAAAGTTTTCACTCATAAGTTCATGAATTACATCACTGAGAACTTTTTCGTAGTTTCAATCAAAGTCAAATCTCATCATCCATAGCTTTAAACTTCATCATCCGAAGTCATGCATGTTTGGCTTCTTGATCAGTCAAAGCTAACTTTGTCATATCCAAAGTTCTACTTCATCATATCTGAAGTTTACTTTGTCATATACGAAGCTTCACTTCGTCATGCATGTTTTTATCTTTAACAGTCGAAGTTCACTTCTTTATATACGAAGATATATACGAAGCAAACTTCGTCATATCTGAAGCTTCAATTTCGGTGACTGCATTGTTTATCAATCTATATGAAGTTCTACTTCATCATATCCGAAGCTAACTTCATCATATACGAAGCTTCAATTCGACTGACAACGTTTTGATCAATTTTATATGAAGTTCCACTTCGTCATATCCGAAGTTACACTTCATCACATCCAAAGTTCCACTTCAACCGATAACATTGTATTCTGGCCAGTCGAAGCTTCACTTCAACCATTTATGTTATTTCCTTGACCAATCGATCATTTCATCTCAATTGATGTTATCATATATCGATTTCTTTGTAAAACATCGATTGCTATGATTTGTCATCATCATATCGATTGTTTCCTGCATATTGACTATTGTCCTATAAAGATTATCATTAATACCCTGATCATCTTTATCTTAATGATCATCTTTATTATGTTGATCAAGAAAGATTATGAATAAACTTTATTGATATGACCATTGTTTTCAATATCATTCTATATCAGGCTATTATCCTTAAAGAAATCATTTGATCATTGCATATCTTCTAATCAGGGATATCTCTAAACAACCTTTGATATTATGATTAAATTATTCATAGACTTGTTCTAAACCTTAGCGTTTGAAACTGTGAATTTCAAATATCCTGCCGTCTATTGAATATCTCTTATACATAAGCATTTAAAATATAGTATGGTGTTAGATATAGTTCCTATGCAGTATGACTTTTTGACTGACTGTTATTTTTATGCCAAGTCTCTTATGCTTTATATGGTGATAGAATGGGCATATCTATTTCTGTATAACATATTTCTGCACCTACTCAGAATGTTGATTGTCACTGAAGACATCTCTCTATCTCTTAGCATTTAATGCCTGCAGGTTTCTGATAGTCACATGTTTCTAGAGCGTAAGACCAACTGCGACTGCATGGAAACGAGCATCAAGAAATGAGAGACAATGGTTATTTCAACGGACACATCTGAAGAAAGTGCTTATAAGAAGATGATGGCTGTGAAGAACAAGATGATCTAAAAACAAGCAACACATGCAGATACACACAAGCCCTCTCAACCATTAGAAGAGCAGTGTGCCCTCACTCCAAGTCCATCTGCTTTGAGCTCTCCTAAAACTTCACTTCGATTATTCTTTTAAGAGCATGTTGTTTCTTAGATAGTAGCATTATAGCTCCATTCTTTTCTCTCTCAGTTCGTGCCTCAGATCAAGCAAGGCTTTGTTGTATAAGTTTGATCTAGCTTCAACTCTTCTTTCTCAGAGTGTTCCTCTTTCTGTGCGAAGAGAAAACCTGCTGTGGGTAGGTGGTTCCCCTTGTTAAAGAGAAGACCTACTACTACAGGTGGTTGTAATGCCTCTTCCTGTGCGAAGAGAAGACCTGCTGTGGGTAGGCGGTTCCCCTTGTTGAAGGGAAGACCTGATGCTATAGGTGGTTGTACTGCCTTTTCCGGTTTGAAGAGAAGACCAGCTTGCGTCTGGTGGTGTATGTGTCCATAAAGGGGACTCTACCTGTGGTTAGTGAAATTCCAAGAGTTTGCTTGGGGACTGGATGTAGAACTTCCATTTGGAAGGGCCGAACTAGGATACAACTCTCTTGTGTTGTGTGATTGTTTTTATCTTATTTCACTGCTTGCTAACTCTTACATCTGCATTTAGCATTTCTATTTTAAGTTATTTTTAACAGAAAATTTTCAAGATAGATTTTAAGCACTCCATTCACCCCCCCCTCTGGGCTTGCAACCTGGTCAATAAAAACCACACAACAACCCTTAAAGAAATCGCCTGGAAAGTGCTCTGGTCTGCTGGTTTGTCCTTTGCCCTAGCCTGGATGCAAATCTCTTTCTCCGACTATGTGTGTTCCACTACACACATGGAAAGGCCTCCCTTTATATACCCACTTGCCAAAGACTTGATCTTTGGCCATGGATGACAATGAAATCTCATCCAAATCCAAACTTGGAAAGAGGCCTATCCAAATATGGAACATGCATTCCCGTAATCGGTCGACCAATTTCACTAAGTTGGTTGTCCGATTCTGGACTTAGCTTCGATTGCCCCTTCATTTGTTCTAAATCAGTCGACCAAAATTATCAGATCGGTCATCCGACTTTTTGACTGTCCCAATACAAAATAGTACTGGTTGGTCAATCGACCGAAATCCTCAAATCGGTCGTCTGATTTCTTGCTTGGCCATCAATCGATTGGCCTGAACTACAATCGATTGGTCCATAATCGGTCGACCGAAATCACCAAATCAGTCGTCTAATTTTCTGACTGCTGCAGGACCAAATGATACTGGCTAGGTTGGTCATCTGATTCCTTCATATCGGACGACCGACTTTCTACAAAAGTGCAAAAATCAAGTCAATCTTCAAATCTAGCTTTGTCCAAGTCTTGGCCTTTGTTTGGTCCACTTCATGTGTGATTTTTGAAATACTTTGTTGCACACTTAATATACAAGTTAGATCCTTAAATCAAATATAAATAATTGAAACTCTTAGTTCATCAACATGAATTATACTTAGTGTTTTTGTGATTTTCACAACATGAGTTAAACTTAATTTTTTGGGGATTATCAAAATCTACAGAGTACAACAATCTCCCCCATTTTTTAATGATGACAAAACACTTGTAGATTTTTCACATGAAACACAACCTTTAAATTTTCTGATTCCAATTTGTTTTGTTTTTACATTTCACACAAGCATGCAAAGTAGTTGTACAAAATTTAAAATTTCTCCGCCTCTCAAAGATACTTCTAGATATCCCCTTTTTCGAACAATCTCTCCCCAAAATCAGAATACACAAAATTAACATATTCTCTCCCCCTTTTTGACAACATCAAAAAATGGGTGGTAATTGGGATAAAAAGTGCAATTGGCATAAATATAGAGTATGTGAAATGTTCACCAAGGGGATGATTATGGGAGTGCATGCTTTAAAGATAGCCATTTATAATCCATGTATTTACTCAGGTTTTCAACACATATTCAAAATTAAATTCCATTAGATGTGATGTGTGAGACATGATTAAAAGGCATCATGCATGAGATTAGACAGAAATTTGAATTAACACTCACGAATACTCTGAATCTTACCCATGCATGAAAGATCCTCTATTTTTCGTAGCTATCACTCTGTCCATTTTTTTATTATTTGAAAGCAACTGATGTCAAAAAAAAATTGTTTCTTTCTTTTCTTTCAATTTTGGAAGTATTGTCGTTTTATGCGAAGCTTCTCACTTGTTTAGTGGAAAGACCCGATTACTAAGCTCAGTTCCCCATTCACTTGGGACATGTAACTTTTTCCTCATGAGTTACTACAAGTTAGATGGATTTTAAGCATCACAAGAGTATTAAGAAAAATTTCCATCGATCATTAACGTGATATCCAATTAACCATAGTCATGTGCATTAGTGTGTTGGCTTCAATTTCAAATGTATTTTGAGAAGCAAGTTAAATACATAACTATTTGGCTCCCCCTTAATGTATGCACACACCAAATGAACAAATCTCCACCTTAGTGGTTGAATTAATGCACACTAAGACTTAACACAATGCAATAAATATCAAGGGAGCATTAAGCCATAGAAAGAGTGATGGAATTGTCTTTGCATATACTTTACAAGCAAGCACATATAGATAACATGTAAAAGACACTAGATTCTAAGACTCTTTTTGTGCTTTTAATTTTTCAATTTTTTATTTTTCTAATAAAAAGGAAACAAAAACATAGCCTATGATCAAAATCTAAATAAGTAAACAATAAGGTGTACAAGAGTATTCATGTCTTACCTTAAGAGCTCAAAACAAAAGTACATGATATTCACAGTTCTTGGTGCCTTGAATTAAACCTTGAAATTCATCACATTCAATTCTCCAAACACCTGCAACCAAAGTTCCTAAGTGGAATTTTTGGGTACCCAAATCATTTTGGGTCCAGCAGTGTTAGTCTTAGAAGGCAACAAACCCTTCCTAATCCACACCAAGTTCATTTTCTGCATGTTTCATTTTAAAGAACAAGTATAATTCATATGTCCATGTCCACCACAGAAATAACATGTGACATTAGAATTGTGTTCTGTGGGTTGTGGCTTATGAACAACATTGGGTGCAACATGCTTAGGTTTATTTGAATGTACATGCTTCTTAGCCGTCACAAAGTGTTTACCATTTACTGGTTTTTTGACTTGCTTAGTTTTATTAGCATGAATTGGTTTTTTAACATGAGTAATTTTCTTAAAATGTAATTGCGAAGTGCTAGGAGCACTAGAGGTATTAACAAATGATATTTTCATTTTAGACTCAATAGATTTGTTCTTTTTAGGGGAATAGACTAAACCATGTCTACCAGTGTTGACTTTAACACTTAGCACCTCATCAAATTTTTGCTTCCCCTTCATGAGTCTAGAAATAGTTGATTTTAGATCATCTATTGTTTCATGTATTTTCTTGAAAGAATTTCTAGAAACTTCAGCATTTTCTTCAAGCACAATGACTTGGTTTTTTAGTTCTTCATTTTCAAATTTTAGGGACATGTTTTACTTTTCAACCATGCTGAGTTTTTTTGAGAAACTATTATCATGAAGCATGCATTCCATTTCTTGTTCATACAACGAAATCTTACTTTGCATAAGCTCATTCTCATCTTGAAGAACATTGCATTGTACATTTAACAAATCACATGATTCATAAGGATATTCATTACACAGGATATCATTGATTTTGTTTTTCAAACCCTTGTTTTCCTTTTTTACCTTATTATATTTTTCATGTTTGGCTGATTACATTTCTTCCATCTCCTAAATGGTAAAAGATTCATGATCAGAATTTACCTCGAGAGATTCATCCTCATGAGCCATGAGACTGCACTCCTCCATCTTGGGTTCTTCAACCTTGGAAGATGACTGGTTGGAATCACTCCAGGTAGCAACCATGGCTTTGGGCTTCTTTGCCTTCACTTTGTTATGCTTCTTGAGGTAGACAGGGCATTCAGACTTCATCTGTCTAATGCCTTAACATTCATAACAGATCAACTCCTTTTTGCTAGAGTCTCTTTCCTTGTTTTTTCCTTCGTAATCCTTAAAAGATATTGCATAATGTGGATTTTTCTTTTTCAAAAATTTTCTGAAGCTTCGTGCAATCTTGGCCACTTCTTCCTCATCTTCGCTTGAGGAATTTCCTTCAGAACTATATACCTTGGATTTCTTAGCCTTCAGAGCCACATATTTTTGCTTGAGAATGGGTTGCTCTGCTTCCTCCCTTTTTAGATTGATCTCATAAGTCATGAGACTTCCAATGAATTCCTCCACAGTGAGGCTTGACAAGTTCTTGGAGTCTTCAATGACCGTGGCCTTAGTGTGCCACGCCGGTGTGAGGGATCTCAAAATTATATGGATAATCTCTGTGTCCGTGTAGTTCTTATCAAGAGCCTTTAGTCCATTGGTGATCTTGGAGAGCTGTGCAAACATGTCAAAGATTGTTTCCACGGGGTTCATCTTGAACATCTCATATTCATGGACCAAAATGTTGGCTTTGGTCTCCTTGACCTCTAACGTACCTTCATAGATAAGCTTTAATTTATCCTACATCTCCTTTGCTAAACTACACATGGAAACATGGGAATATTCATCAAGATGAATAGCACATTGTAAAATATTCAAGGCACTAAAATTTGTCTTGGATTTTTTAACGCTATCCTCCTTCCACTTTCCTTCATCCTATGGTGACTCATAAGGACCAGTATTTACGACTTTTCAGATCTCATAATCTTGAGTCATGAGAAAGACGTGCATAAGATTTTTCCAATAAGAATAATTATTGTCATCAAAGTATGGTGGACGGTTGATAGAATGACCCTCAGACACATATCCTTTATTGGCCATCGTAATCATAATCACTCTAAGATCAAGAGCCCTACTCTGATACCAATTAAAGTAGAATATGCCCGAACATATGTGCGATGAACAACCAAGAGGGGAGGGGTGAATTGGTTATTGCCTAACTAAACATTGTACATAGAATAGATCAGAAGCAAACCTATTGTGTGAGATGCACAACGGAATATAAAAAGTATGTAGATGAAACTGACTATCCTAACGTGCGTAAAACAAAGATAGAAGAGATGAATTCAAACCACACATGCATGCAGGATTTAGAGTTGTTCGGCAAACACACCCTCGTGTGCGACTACATCCACTACCCCACACCCCTGTGAGAAATTCTCCTAACTTGTTTCCTGGGTACAAGCCGATTAACCCCCATATACGATTGTTTCTAGGGACAACACAAACCCACCTCATTTCTGTGGACGAGACAACCCGATGTGTACACGCATACGTACCACACACCAACCAAACACGTGCTCACAAACTGAGCACACACAATATGATGTTTGTGTTAAGAAGTTGAAGTACAATTTTCAACCCAAGAACAAAAGAAGAAAGACGAAGATTCACAGTTTAGAATTCTCCTATTTTGGCATGGTTGAGAAACGTCGGAGAAGAACACAAAAGCTTGCACAGGCCTTCTTGGAAGAAGTACTATGGATGCACGATCTTCTGAACATCCAACACCTTGAAACTCCACAGCAACCCTTGAAGAAATCACCTGGAAAGTGCTCTGGTGTGCTGGTTCGTCCTTTGCCCAACACTATGAGGGAAAGCGGGTTTACCGACAGAACTTCCCGACAGAAATTTTCCGTCGGTAAATCCGTCTAACTTTCTGACGGATATATTTCCATCAAAAATATCAGTCAGAATTTCCGACGGAACATATTATGTCAAAAATTCGGTCGGTATTTCCGACCAAAATATATCCATCAAAAATTCAGTTAGTAATACTAATGGAATTTCCGATGGAAATAATTCCGTCAGAAAATTCTAATTTTATCCCCCACCCCCCCGTTCCCAAAAGTCCACCCGCACCCTCTCTCTCTCTCTCTCTCTCTCTCTCTCTCTTCGGCGTAGAGCGCCGCCGCAACCCCGCACTGCTGCCGCCCCACCGCCGCGACCCCGCGCCGCCACCACTACCCCGCGTCGCCGCCTCTACCGTGACCTTGCGCCTCTGCCTCCGCCATCCAGGTGTGTCTTCCCGTCCCCCTCCTCCCCGTGACCCCCACCCCCACTGCTCCCCCTACCTGACCCCCACCCCTGCCAGCCCCCCTCCCACTTCCGGCCCCTCCCCTCCACGACACCCACCCTTGCCACGACCCCCCTGCCACTGCCAGCCCCCCTCCCACTCCCTCTCCCGAAGCACCCTCCCCCTCCATGACCCCCCTACCGGACCCCCACCCCCATTGCTCCCCTTCCCGGACCCCCACTGCTTCCCCTCCCGAACACTCCCCCTCCCCCTCCAGGGCCCCTACTTCTCCCCACTCCTGAAGCCCCCTCCCCCTCCTCTCCCAACCCCTAGCTCTTACCAGATACCCATATTTATCTCTTACAATAACAGCAAATGAATTCTTTATTTAAATTTTTTGAAAATAAATTATAAATTATTGTAGGTGCCTACTTGTTTTGTATATTACTTAAGAGTTGAGAAAAAATATAAAATAAATTATGTGTTTATATTTATATTAAGGGTCTGTTTGGATGTAACTTATAAAAATGCTTGGATGTAACTTATAAAAATGCAAATAGATTTGTCATAAACATGTTATGTATTAACTTATGTTTAGATTAAGTGAGTTTGTGCCAAATTTTATTTACATAAAAAGTCTTCACCATAAGCCAACTCATAATAGATTTATAAAAAGATACATTTATGAGGAGATTTTGAGTTTATGATAAATTTAAGTGAGTTTATGATAAACTCAATTTTAAGTCTTCAAACTGAAGTTATAATGTAAATTGAGATTATGATAAACTTAAATATGTTTATGATGTGCATCTAAAGAGTCCCTAAAAGAGATATATAAAGATCACAAGGTTGGAGCATATTTCCTCCAAGATATTTTGCAAACTAGAGATGTGGGAAATAGTTCTTCTGACAAAGGACAAGATCTCAATTATCATTTTTCACACATTTTAAAATCATGTAAAAGTATGAGAAACTATTTTAAATTAAAAAATAAGGAGGATCTTGGTGTTATGTGTTGGTCCGAATAGCTATAACTAACTAAGGAGGGGTGATTGGGTTTACAAAATGTGTGAGAACGATTAAATATAAAATGAGATATTGATTATTATCATGAAGTGTTGTTTAGAATTTGCCTTGTGCAATTTTCATTTCTGAAGAGTGAAGTGTGGTGAGATGTCATAGAGGGTGAGGAGCCCATAGGTGAGAAGGGTTATGTCCAACAAATTTAAATAAATAATAATCTGTTATTAAAGTCATTAATTTAATTTACATGATAATAATATCTTGTTTGTAATGAATAAAAGAAACTTCTGCAAATAAAACTTTTTTGTGTTTAACGGTAATATGGTAGCAACCAGTATTTTAAATATTTTGATTAAAATATGCTGATTTTTTAAGTTGCAAAATAGGATCCTAATAATAACAATTTTTGTTATGAATAATTATATCTATGAATTTAGAATGCTAAAATATTGGTTAGTTTTTCACCCTAGTTCCTTTAAAAACAATCCCATTATGATTTAGAGTTTGAATCGTAGTAGGAAAGGAGTTAAAATTGAATGTTTGCTTAGCCAGGGGTGGATCTATGAAGGATTTAATAGGGTCTTATGATCCCACTAGATTGTCCACACTTCTTTAGTTTGCTTTTAAAATCTAAGTCCAAAACGGCTAAAACCCATATGGTGACCCCATTGATCAGGGCCAGGTCACCTACTAGTCAGTGGCGCCATTGGACAAAACGATCTAGGTGATCTTATAAAACAAAATTTCTTCGCTTGCCAGTACTGTATGCATGTCCCTATTGCTTTAGTTTCTGACTTCGAGTTGCCATATGAGTGGGGCTTTTAATTTCAAATTAGATCTCTTTCTGCAACCCAAATCTTGTTAGGATCCTTCAATAGAACCCAATTTAGATAGCTTAAGGTTCCCAGTAAATAGAAAAATGTTGGTTGTGCTGTTGGCTGTCTTCGTGAAATGCCAATCTTAAAATCTAAGCATTAAAGTGACTGGAATATGGGTATATGGTAAGAGGTAGGTGACAAAGGTACTTGTTGCCAATAAATATTAGGCGGCAATTGATCATGTCCCTAGCGGCCAATGTAGACGTGCTTCTTGCATCTCTAGTTGTCTGCCCAACAGTAGAATTTTCAGCTTCAATATGAGGTATCATGCTAGCCCATGACACATGAGAGAATGCATCCGCTAGCTATGGTATATCAGTCCCAACTAACATGAGAGAATGCATCCGCCACATCTCTTTGATCGTCTCTAGAAAGATTATTTTATTAAAAAGATAGAGCTAGCAGCTATTACCATTCACTGAGATGGGAAATGCTATTCACTCAGGTGCCCAGCTGATATAGAGCTCGAAGATGTTAATGACAATTTTTCCAATCAGACCGGAGTGACGCAGGAGAGTTCGCTCCTTCTATGCAGTTCAGTGTAGATGATATAAATGAACCATTTTGCTTATATAAGGATAACGAAGAGGAAGAACTTGACCCAAATGCCGTCGACGATCATGTTGTTGAGCGGGAGGTGGAGTCTAATGAGGAGGAAGAGTGGACCGATGATGAGGATGAAGAGGATGACATAGATGATGCTAAATTAGACATATCTTCAGCATCTGATGATGAATATAGATAATATTATAAAATTTTGTAAGAACTGAGTATTGTTGCTAATTATATATTATTAAATATCTACTTCAAATTTGAGTGTTGATGACATGTTATATCTTTATTGTTCTCAATAGAGATATGGTACGTGGAGGACGTAGTGGGAGGGGGTCCACCTCGTCCGGTGCACCCTCTACTTCAGTAGGCCGAGGGTCTACGCCGATAGATATATATGTACTCAACTCAATTCTTTTATTATATTGTGTATATTAACTTTATATTTTCTAACATGCATATAATTTTGCAGGGTCCGCCTCCGGGCTGACTACGCCGGTTGTCCCGGCGACAGGTATATATATATGTACCCAACCACAAAACTCTATATATTACTGTTCATATTAACTTTATATTTTCTAATGTTCATATAATTTTGCAGGGTCCACCTCCCCAACTACGCCGGTTGTCCTGACGACAGGTATATGTATATGTACACAAATACAAAACTCTATATATTATTGTTCATATAACTTTATATTTTCTAATGTGCATATAATTTTACAGGGTCCGCCTCTCGCCCAGTAGCGTTACCTGTCCCATTCCATTCAGTAGCAGGTACATGTATGTTTCCATACTTTAGTACATTTCTTGTCTTCCAATTTTTTTAATAATAGTGTACTTAATTGTTTTCAATAGAGGTAGAGAGCCATCATCCAGCGGCAGAGGAGGTGGCTCAGCCAGCTAGATACCAGCCATGCTGGATTTCTAGGTAAACTTGATCACTTTAAACTTACAGTATTTGTTATTTATGTTATATAGTTCATGTAGAAAATTAATGTGCAATTATAGGGGGAAGATAGATCCAGGATCTACTACCCGCTATATTACATCATTGCTGCACGCACACATTCTAGGACGAGTGGACTCATGGAAAGAGTTCCCCCTGTTCGTCCGGGATCTGTTATTTGACATGTTCACGGTATTATTATTTTTTACTGATTTGAAGTCATTTCTTTAATTACTATCTCTCTCTGTTAGTACACAAAGTTGAGTAATTTCATTTCTAAACATCAGAGATACATGTTCTCGAGATCGGAGCATCTCCCTCGAGCACGAGTCGTCTGGGAGTCTACTGCCCAGACTAATTTCAGAAAGTCGATGTGGGAGGCCTGAGACAAGGCAGCGAAGACCACAAGCAGCCAGGATCCTACGGCTTGGATAGATTACGGCCGAGTTTAGATGAGGAGGGACTATTGGGGGTCGCTTTGTCATCGTTGGGCTACTGGACCATGGCAGGAGAGGTCACAGGCAGCTAAACGCAATCAAGCAGCTCATCCGGAGAAGAATGTGCATACTAGTGGGTCAGTATCTTATGCGACCCACAGCCAGAAATTAGTAAGCATATTATTGTTCAATTGCTTAATACATTAATTATTATTGTGAAACTAACTACTTTTATTGAATTGTAAGCGTCACGAGCTCGAGTGTGCGCCTACTTTTGGCGAGTTATTTGATCGGACTCCTAAGCGGAAGGGGACGAATGACTATGTCAGCGAGAGTGCTCGCACGATTGCCGTAAGTCAAAATATAATTTTTGAATTCAATTTAGATATTAAAAAATATGATTTGAATAATACATTTTTAATTTATTCTATAGGAGGCCTATGATAGGACGATGGCGGATCGCTATGTAGAGGGCACTCCCCAGCCAGACTTGGATCCGGAGGCCTGGGTCGACGTAGCAGGAGGGCCGAGGAAGGGCCTAGTGTACGGCTTTGGGGACAGCCTGCATACTACTCCAGTGTTGTCCTCATATGTGAGTTCGGTCGCTCCTCTAGCCTACGCAAGTTCATCTGCTGCAATGCCCAACAGTGGTGCAGAGGACATTAGAACCCTCATCCGAGAAGAGCTGTCGCAGTAGCTGCCGCTGCACCTTGGCGCCATGGTCGAGCAACTGGTCGCTGCCATCCGAGGAGCAGGCCCCTCACAGCAAGCCCCTGAGGTTAGTATTACTATTAATTTCATATAGTTTCAATGAAATGAAACCACTAATCTAAACTGTTAAAACATGCAAACCACTAATCTTAAAAAAAACCCAATTATTGTTTAAGAAGTAGAGTGAAAAATATTATTATTATTTTGTTTAAGAAGTAGAGTGAAAAGTAATAATATTTCAATTATGAAGTATAATTTTCACTTTTCACCGTACTTCTCTAACGCTGCGGCAGATATAAGACTTTCCCATCTTTCCATAGCTTAAAACTCATTGAAGACATGTCTGATATCTATCCTCACATACAACTAGAGGCCACCCAGCTCAATTTATGTGTCGGTGTCCAAAGAGCTCAAAAGAGAAAAAGAAATCCAAATTAAGAAGCCTAAAAAGAAGGTCCCTTTATACAATCAACTTATGGAAGGATAAAAAGCCACTGATATGTATATAAAAAAAAGGATCTATAAAAAAAACCTGTGTAAAGGATCAAAACACGCAACCTAGTGGTCCAAAATTAGAAATAGGGATCCGATCGGCGGCGCCATTCGCTCCGACATGACTGGGTGGGTGACAGTGATGTGTGGGAACTGACAGAATCCTAATTGGATTCCCAGTTTGGGTTCGGCGCTCAAATCACTAACCTAAAAAAAACCTGTGTAAAGGATCAAAACACGCAACCTGGGGGTCCAAAATCAGAAATAGGGATCCGATCGGCGTGTCATTTGCTCCAACACGATCGGGTGGGTGAGAGTGACATGTGAGAATTGACGAAATTCTATTCGGATTCCGTGATTGGGTTCGGCGCTCAAACCACTAATCTTAAAAAAATATAAATGAAAAGGATCAAAACATGTAACTCGGGAGTCCAAAATCAGAAATAGGGATCTGATTGGTGTGTCGTTCACTCCGACACGACCAGGTGGGTGAAAGTGAAGTGTGGGAACTGACGGAAACCTAATCGGATTTCCGGTTTGGGTTCGGCGCTGAAATCACTAATCTAAAAAAAAATCTAAGTGTAAAGGATCAGTACAGGCAACATGGGGATCCAAAATCAGAAATAGGGATCCGATCGGCATGTCGTTCACTCCGACACAATTGGGTGGGTGAGAGTGACGTGTGAGAATTGACGAAATTCTATTCGGATTTCCGGATTAGGTCGGCGCTCAAACCACTAATCGAAAATAAAATTCAAGTGTAAATGATCATAATATTTTCTAATCATAAATTTTAATTTTTAAAAATAATGTTTTGTATATTATTTTTTATTTATGTTTCTAATATTTATTTTTTTAATATAGATCCTCCGGCACCTGACGATCAGAGGCGGGGAAGCAGACGATCCAACAGACCTTTCTTGATTTTATTTCTATTATTGTGTATGATTTATATTTTTTTGTGATTGATGATTTTATGTTATTATTATTTGTTGTGGAATGTATGAATTTTTAGTAGGTTTTGTATTTATCATTGTTAATTTAATTATATTTTTTAATATTAGTGGGCAATTTCCGAAGGACAGCATCTGTCGGAAACAACGTCGACACACAAGACTGTCGACAGAATCTATCTGTTGACAAAATCGTTTGAATTTTTGACGTTTTACCGGCGACTATTTTTGTCAGAAGTTACCTACTACCGACGGTTATTTCCGTCAGTGAATCCGTCGAAAGTTCTGACGGATTTCCTGACTGAACTTTCCGTCGGAATTTACCGACTGATTTTTTTCTCATCGGTAATTTTTGACGCTATTTTTTCGATGGACTTTTTTCGTTGGTCGTTCATCGAAAAGTTGTCAGAAGGTTTGTTTGCCGATAGATTTCCGGCGGATTTCCGATGGAATCTGTCCGTCAAAAAACCCACTTTTTCTTGTTGTGCCAGCCTAGATGCAAATCTCTTTCTCCAACTATGTGTGTTCCACTACACACATGGAAAGGCCTCCCTTTATATACCCACTTACCAAAGACTTGATCTTGGCCGTGGATGACAAGGAAATATCATCCAAATCCAAACTTGGAAAGAGACCTATCCAAACATAGAATCTGCATTCCCATAATCGGTCGACTGATTTCACCAGGTCGATCGTCCGATTTTGGTCTTAGCTTTGACTTCCCCTTCATTTGTTCTAAATCAATCGACTGAATATAAATTAAAAGATCGATCGTCTGACTTTTCGACTGTCCCAATACAAATAGTACTGGCCAAGTTGGTCAACCAAAATCCTCAAATCGGTAGTCCAATTTCCTACTTGGTCATCGATCGATTGGTCTTTTCACCATCGATCGATTTGCCTTTAACCTCAATCGATTGGCCTAAACTGCAATCGATTGATCCATAATCGGTCGACCAAAATCACCAAAATGGCCGTCCAATTTTTTGACTGCTGCGGTGCCAAGTGGTACTAGCTAAGTCAGTCATCCGATTCCTTCATATCGGTCAACCAACTTTCTGCAAAAGTGCAGAAATCAAGTCAGTCTTCAAATCTAGCTTTATCCAAGCCTTGACCTTTGTGAGGTCCACTTCATGTGTGATTTTTGAAATACTTTGTTGCACACTTAATGTAACAGCCCCGATGCCCGGACCCCCGGCTCCTGCCAAAGATCCGACCATCGGCACTGCCGCCCACGGGCCCGAAGACCTAGAAGGGCTAACGGACTAGTCTAACAAGATATGTAATGGGAGTAAGTAACAACAACACTAAAAATGTACCAACTAGTGAAGGAAAAGCGTCCAACACAAGTACGAGTCTAGTACAGTCCCAAAGTAGTAAAGCACAAGTGTAGAAAGAAAGGGAATAACATATCCCTTAGGTGCATACCCCGAGGGTGACAAAACAAGTACGAAGGGAACACTACTCACGGAAGACGCTGTCTACTACAGCCCCGTCTCCTTAGCCCCTTGCGGAGGGTACTACTGTGAAGTTTCACCTGTAAAGAGGGGAATGAGCTTCACGAAGAAGCCCAGTAGGGACTACCAATCGCCCACTGGTTCTAACAACCAGAATAGATATATGTGCAAAATAGAAATTAAGCAAGTAAATCTATCCTACTAACAGAGTAAGTGGGGAAGCGTAAAGTAACTATATGGCCATCGGTCTAAACCAAACGTCGGGACCGGAAACCTGTGTAAACCACGACACTGGGAAGAACCCATGGTTGCAAACGCAGATAGTGAACAATTGCCTGGATAAAGACACTAACCACGGAAGACAACTACCACTAGTCAACCGGTCAGGTGCTCCTCACGCCTTATCCTTGACCACCAGTCCATGTCTAGCACCTCCCATCGGAGTGAGACGCAAAACTAAAGTAATACAACAACAGCCGCAGTCTGGCCGACTACGGTCCTACCCCTGGCCTCTCTAAATGCTACCGAAACCACGTAGAGTGAGGCAGTGAGAAGGACTAACTGATATGCACCGGAAGAACACCAAACCACCTCGACATCTCAGACTAAGCTAAAAGAGCTCTACAAACAACTCTACGCCACTATCCCCACCGTTTCCATCTCTGCTACCAAAGTCCAAAACTCGAACTCGCCCGCCGCCTGGAGAACTCCCTCAACAGACATGTAAGGACCGAGTGTGGTGGAACACCTCGGCCAAGCCCGATAAACCGATAACGTACTTGATCCGAGTCCGCCTCCCGCGAACGGGCCGAAGCCTCGCAAGGGATACCAAACCATAGTCCGTGTAGACACAAAGGAACACACCATTTCATATATATATTTCACAAGTTTACATAGCCATATTTCCACAGAAACTGAAAGAAAGTACAAGAGCCTGGGGCATACCCCGAGGTACAACTGAAGAAAGTAAACAACTAACTACACTGCACTACTGAGACTACACTGCTGGAGCTGCTACTACACAGCTGGAGGTACTGACCCTGCACCGCTACGACGCAACTCTGAACTGGACGACGGTCGAGAAACGTCCTCCTTGCTCTCACCTGTAGGAGTAGGGGTGAGCCTCTCTAGTCACTGGCTCAGTAGGGAACTCCCCCAAAACGAGCAACCCAAACCACAGGTACAAAAGCAGTAAACAGTACCAACAATTTATAGAACAGCTAAGCAGGATATAAAAGCTGTAAAAGTACTCACCGTCTGCCAACTACGAGAAACAATTGTAATAATTAAACGGCAAATAAGTACAGGTGTACAAGCTAAAGTAGAGATAGTCAAACATGTTGGGTTCATATTATGGAAACTAAGTGAATTCACATTCTAAGTGATAAATGAAAGTCAAACAATGTTTTTAATGATGAATGAGTTGAATTGAGGTTTCATACATGTCAATTAACATGATACAATATTTGGTTATCTATGTCTTCATTATACCTAACTATACATGTTTTATCATGTAGGTACAAGTGCATATAACCAAGCCTTCTCAAATCATGAGAAAATGATCACAAGCACAGTGTATACATGTACCTGTCGACAGACCCAAAGGCATATGTCGACAGATGCCACAGTTGTGATCAGACAGAAAAGTACTGAGAGCACCTGTCGACAGATGCTCAGAGACCTGTCGACAGATGTCACAGACAGAAACGCCAGAGTTCTGTGTTTTGGAAAAACTGACTCTGCCTGTCAACAGATGGATGTTGCCTGTCGACAGATGCCATAGGCCAGAGCAACCTGAAGTCTGTCTATTGCAAATCTGTTGCAATCTGTCGACAGACACTTAGCACCTGTCGACAGACGCAGAGGATCTTCAAATACGGAAACCTTCCTTCATATCCAAGATTGTGTTTTCAAGTCCCACGACTCTCCACATGAAAACACAACTATATAAGCATCCTTTTGAAGAGAATCTCGTATAGAAGCAGCCACAACCAAAAACCCTAAAGCCAAGTCCAAGAGAAAAGAGTTGTTGCTGCTCTGCTTCAAGTCTGCAGTGCAGAGACCGAAAGATCTGTTGATTCTGCAGTACTGAAGATAGATCGTCGTGGATTCAACCTTCTCCATCAATCCAAAGCAGTCAAGTCGAAGTTTGAACTCCATCCAGACGTTCTCAGAAGAGTTCCACATCAGGATTTACTCCTATACTCTGAACTCTTCTTGTTTCATAATTCTCATCAACCGTGTGTGTGTTTGTGTGATTCAAGCATCTCTTGTGCTTGAGATCACGTGTGTGTGTTGTTCTGATCGTGGGTACACATCAGAAAACACGTGTGTGTGTGAGTTGTAGTCACCGAACTCGCTCATAAGCAGTTTATTCTGTGTGTGTGTGTGTGCCGTGGACGTAGGATACACTGTTGTGTACTCCGAACCACGTAAATCTGCGTGTCTTGTGGTTTGATTGTTTCTACGATAGATGTTTGATAGGCACGTTGCATATTCACACGCTAGATAGGTTTCTACTTCATCTACACATAGTTTAGATCTTGATACTGTCTTGTTAATCTGTGCTTTAAGAAAAAGAACGTGATAATAGTTTTTAAGAGACAGTAATCATTCAACCCCCCTTCTAGATTACCATATTGGGAATTCCGCAACGCTTCAAAAAACGAGCCACGTGAACTGGTTCGCGACACCAGAAACTGACTCGGACAAGCTAACACAGGTCTACCTCTCAGTCTTGCAGCCAAGAATGAAAGGTCCAGCTGCCGCTCCACGTGAAAAGGTCAAGCAACTGTGGAGACCAACTAAACACCACCACCTGTGGACCACACGGTCGTAGGCCCATGCCTGACACCTCTGGAGACCCTGGCCTGGGCTCTCTAGAGTGAGGCACTGGAAAAGGACTAGCTGGGACCAGTGTCGACTACTGGTGTCCGTACCCCCAACTACGAGCGCGCTACAAGTGACTAAAAGAGAAGTACGACAGTCACTGTCCCACTGTCTTCTTTCCCTCAGCCGGACGTACAACTCAAGCACAGGAGTGAGGGTGTCCAGGTCAGACGACACAGACCTCAACGGTACAACACAAGTACCGGGACAAAGCCTGAGCTAACAGCCTGGCTCACAAAGAACTTGGGACACCCAACTGGAGAGGTAACCACGGTAGGCATCGTACTACTTGCCACGTACACAAAACCATGTGCACATCACACACAAACCATGTGAAGACTCATGTAAACCACGTGCACTAGTAGTCCACTAAACGTGAACACCACACAAACATGTAAAGTACTAGCCAACTGTGTACCCAGTACGCTAGTCTCAGAAAATACGAGCACTGGGTGCACCACGATTATAGTTGCACCGCTCGACAACACTAAATATCTGATATAACAACATTTTCATAAACACATACTGACGACAACATCAACTACCGTCGATGGGATATAAACAGCAAGGTATCTGGCCGTTAATCTCCCAGCTGAAGAACCTGGCGTCAATCGATGTTGACGCCAAGCTCCTTAACTCCAGTTCTCACAGAAACCCTAGGCCGATTATACCAGAAACCTCGGCCCTAGAAACCACGGAAACATGAGGGAACACCTCCTCTAACATGCATGCAACTAAATCATGCAAAAGCAACGTGTTTCATTCTTTAAATTACTCAAACCACCCATAATCCCCACATGGTGCAACTTAACCCGAAAATGCATTAAACATGCTAATTCATGTGGTTAAGTCGTGTTATAATGATCCTAAGGAGTTACAGGGTTCATTCCCTACCTCGGAATGCGCTTAAACCTCTTAAACTCCTCTGATTCTCACCAAACTCCCCGCGAGCTCCTACAGCAATTACACTACGTTCCGGCGTTTCCTTGGCCGATTCGTCACTGCCTCACGTTCCACGTTCCTCCAATTATCCTTTTACAACAGTTGGAAGCCTTGGGGAAGCAAGGGCATGAAATCCAGGCAAGGGAGAGGGGAATTGGACTGAGGAAACTGTCCTGGGGTAGACCTATATTCTACAGGTCACACAGGTTGGCGTCAACCCTTATGCCGTTTAGGGAAACCGCCACCATAAACATCCATCTCCCTTGACGCCAAGTTCATATAGTAAATGTCAACTTACATGGACGCCAACAAGTCAACGACCACCCTTGGCCGCCAACTCCTACTCAACTGTAGCAGGTCCTAATTTATCTCAGGACCCAACCTGCACCACACCTGCACACACCACACGTCCAAACCACACTAGCCTCACAATGCCCTTCATAACCAATACACACACGATCCATAAGGATCCAAAAAGCACGCGACGTTACATTACTATCATCTAAAAAGAAAATTTCAACCTCGAAATTCATAACACAACTCAAATATAAACAACTTAATCATACACACTTTTACAAGTACTATCATCTAAAAAGAAATACAAAACCTTACTCAAACAGATAGGGATACCCTTTAGCCATTTCCTCGGCTAACTCCCAAGTATCCTCACCACCCAACCTATTTTCCCATCTTACTTTAACTAGCTTAATTTCTTTATTTCTCAACTTCTTTATCTTTCGATCAGTGATTTGCATCGGATACTCTGGCATGGTCATATCCGGCCTTAGGTCACCACCTTGATAACTGATTATTTGAGCTGGATCTTCAATGCACTTTCTTAACATAGAAACATGAAATATATCATGGACATCCACAAAATCTGCTAGCAAATCCAGCCTATAAGCTGTTTCCCCAATTCTCTCAATCACCTGGAAAGGTCCCACATACCTTGGGCTCAATTTTCCAGTCTTACCAAATCTCATAATACCTTTACTCGGGGAAACTCTCAGGAAAACAAAATCTCCCACTTCAAACTGAAGTGGTCTCTTCCGATTATCTGCATAACTCTTTTGTCTGCTTTGGGCTGCATGCAATTTTTCTTTAATAAGCTTCACTACTTCTGTGGTTTTCTGAATCAATTCAGGACCCACTAATTGCCTTTCTCTCACTTCATGCCAGTTCAATGGGGTTCTACATGGCCTTCCATATAAAGCTTCATACGGTGCCATCCCAAGACTGGTATGATAACTATTATTATAGGCAAATTCAACCATTCCCAAATGATGCTCCCAGTTACCTCCCCAAACTAAACAACAAGCTCGCAACATATCTTCAATCGTCTGAATAGTCCTCTCTGTCTGACCATCTGTCTGGGGATGATAAGAGGAGCTATATCTCAGCTCAGTACCAATTACTTTCTGCAGACTTCTCCAAAAACCAGAAGTAAATCTTGGATCTCTGTCAGACATAATAGTCTTCGGAATACCATGCAATGGAACAATCCTTTCAACATAAACCTTTGCTAATCTGTCCACAGTCCAAGACATACTTACTGCCACTAATCTGCATACCTTAGTTAATCTATCAACAAATACCCATATTCCATTATGCCCGGAACCCGATCTTGGTAAACCTGCCACAAAGTCCATGGCAATATCATCCCATTTCCACTGTGGAATGGGCAACGGTTGCAATAGACCTCCAGGCTTCTGATGTTCTGCTTTAATCTGTTGACAGATAGCACACCTTGCAACAAACTCTGCTATTTCCTTTTCATATGAGGCCGCCAAAAATGATTCCTCAAATCGTGGTACATTTTAGTACTACCCGGATGGATAGTGTACCTGGATTTATGGGCCTCTTCCAACACTCGCTGCTTTACCTCTCTTTCAGCTGGAACAAACAACCTACCTCTGAGCCTGACCACACAATTATCATCAATGGTAACTCCTTCTGTTTTTACAATAATCTGTCAATACAAGGACAGCTCTACAGCACTAGCAGCTAGTACTGCCCGTCGCTGACTACTAGGCACATACAAGGAGTTCTCCACTATCTCTTCATATAGTTTCCATTCTTTAATCATCATCAGATTTATATATGCCTTTCTGCTCAAGGCATCTGCTACAACATTGGCCTTACCCGGATGGTAAGCCAAACAGAAATCATAATCCTTCAAATATTCGATCCATCTACGCTGATGAAGATTTAAATCTTTCTGCGAGAAGATATACTTCAAGCTTTTATGATCTGTAAAGATCTCAAATCTCTCTCCATACAGATAATGCCTCCACATTTTCAAAGCAAACACAACTGCTGCCAATTCCAAATCATGAGTGGGATAATTCTCTTCTGCTGGCTTCAATTGCCTGGACGCATAAGCTATCACTTTACCATGCTGCATAAGCACTGCACCAAGTCCTCTCCTTGAAACATCTGTATACAACACAAAACCACCACTCCCTGCCGGTAATGTCAACATGGGTGCTGTTGTAAGTCTTTTCTTCAATTCCATAAAACTTTTCTGACATTCACCGGACCACACGAATGGCACACCTTTTCTGGTCAACTTGGTCATAGGTGCCGCAATCTAAGAAAAATCTTGAATAAAGCGCCTATAATAACCTGCCAATCCCAGAAAACTTCTTATCTCAGTAATTGTCTTAGGCACTTCCCATCTCATCACTGCTTCCACTTTACTCGGGTCCACTGCTACTCCTTTAGCTGAGATGACATGACCCAAAAATTGAATTTCTTTCAACCAAAATTCACACTTATTGAATTTGGAAAACAACTGATTATCCCTTAACAATTGCAGGGTAAACCTCAAATGAGTTGCATGCTCCTCTTCAGATGCTGAATAAATCAGAATATCATCTATAAAGACCACAATGAATTGGTCCAAATATGGATGAAAAAATCTATTCATCAGATCCATAAAACCTGCAGGAGCATTAGTCAACCCAAATGGCATAACCACAAACTCATAGTGACCATATCTGGTTTGAAAGCTGTTTTATCTATATCCTCCTCTTTAATTCTCAACTGATGTTACCCAGACCTCAAATCAATTTTATAAAGTACCTTAGCTGATTGCAACTGATCAAACAGATCATCTATCCTCGGCAACGGGTACTTATTCTTAATGGTCACATCATTCAATTTTCTATAATCAATACACATCCGAAAACTTCCATCTTTCTTTTTCACAAATAACAGTGGTGCTCCCCACGGGGAATGACTCGGTCCAATAAACCCTTTCTGCAACAGCTCTTCTAATTTCTTTTTCAATTCTTTATGTTCTGCTGGTGCCATCCGATATGGAGCTTTAGAGATCGACATGGTACCTGGCAGCAACTCAATGGTAAAGTCCACCTCTCTATGTGGAGCTAAACCAGGCAAACCTTCAGGAAACACATTAGCAAATTCCCTAACCACGGGAACTACTTCAACTGACTGACTAACTTCTACCAAACTTACCGAGGCTAAATAAGCCACACATCCAGCATTTATTAACTTTCTAACTTTAATTGCAGAAATTAGTAACTTAGAGGTATAAAAAGGCATACTTGATATTTAAATACTGCACCATTAGGATGACAAAACCTGATCCTTTTCTTTCTGCAATCTAGCATTGCTCCATAAGTCTCAAGCCAATCCATACCCAAAATAATATCATAATCTGACAATTGCAGGGCATATAACCGACCCGGCATCTGGTTCCCTTCAATCATAATAGGAGCTTCATCTATATAGCTCGAAGTGAGCAGGAACTCACCCGAGGGAACTTCCACTACTAACTCACAAGACTTTTCTTCTAAAGGATGAGTCATACAATCCAGAAATTCTTCGGAAATAAAAGAATGAGAGGCACCCGAATCAAATAAGACTCTTGCTGAATAGTCATAAAGAGGTAAAGTACCTTCTATCATATTCGATGTCTCCGCCTGGGCTCGGGTGATAGCCATAACCCGGCCTCTTCCTCGCTGTTGCGGTGCTCCTCTGCCACGTCCTGCCTGTGGCTGCTGAAACTGCTGTGGCTGCTGCTACTGCTGCACACCTCTTCCATATCCATATTCTCTCGGATAGGGGGAATTGCGGATCAAATGCCCTGGCTGATTGCAATTATAACATCTATACCCTGGTGGAGTAATAGGCTGCCTGGCAGTACTCTGCTGCGATTCCTCCACCTCTGGCCTACCACGACCTTGCTGAAATTACTGTCGACCTCCCCATCCTCTTCCTTTACCTTTAAATGCTTGCTTCAATTTCTGGCCCCATTTACCAAAACTTGATGAAGAAGGTCCTGCTGGTGTTTTACCCTTACTCGCACCCACTGACTGCTGCGGTAGCCGAAAACTACCTGAGCCTGACTCGCCCACCTGACGAGTCCGAATAGACCTCTCCAACGTAGCTGCCCTCTGAGCTACTTCTTCCACTGTCTTACACATGAGAGGCACTATTGCATCCTACAACTCCACTCTCAAACCTCTAATAAAATACTCAACCATCATATTATTATCTGATACTACATAGGGTGCATATCGGCTAAGCGCCATAAACCTCATCTGGTACTCTAAAACTGAAGAGTTACCTTGCTGGAGTGTCCGAAACTACTCTCTCTTCACTTGCTGTACTTGAATCGGAAAGAATGTATCGTTAAATACATCAAGAAATTCTGACCAAGTGATAGCCTCTTCTGTCCTGCCTGCAATGGTGGTCTGCATCTTCAATCGCCACCATTCTAATGCAAAACCTCTCAACTGATAGGCAGCTAACACAACTTTATCTGTTGTCGGACATCTCATGGTCGCAAAGACCCTCTCAATCTCATGGACCCAATGTTCCGCTGTATCTGGATTCGGCCCTCCTGAATAAGTAGGCGGCTGCAATCTCAGAAATTTCTCCACTTGCATCACTGGTTCCTCTGCTAATAACACTGGCGGTGGTGGTGGCACAGGTGCTGCAAAAGGCACCTCTACTCCTGGCGGGACTGGAGCAATAGGTATAGTCTCTCCATCCCCAGGTGGCACTGCAACCGGTGGTACCGGCGCCTGCTGATCCATCCTCCTTTGGATATCAGTGAGGCTCTCCCAAATCCTCTCTATCATACGCTGAGTACTTTCCTCTGGATCATCTCCTCCACCACCCCAATCTCTTCTATCAGCCATTTTAAATTTCTACATAAACAAATCATCAAACAAAAATCAAAACAACAAATTATCAGAAACAAGGGTCCCTACCAGCAGTGTACAAAGACCGAAATAAAGCTATGTATCTTTCTAGTTCCCTTATATTAACACGGACCTTGCTCTGATACCAACTGTGGCGGAACACCTCGGCCAAGTCCGTTAAACTGATAACGTACTTGATCTGAGTCCGCCTCCCGCGAACGGGCCGAAGCCTCGCAAGGGATACCAAACCACAGTCTGTGTAGACAAAAAGGAACACACCATTTCATATATATATTTCACAAGTTTACATAGCCATATTTCCATAGAAACTGAAAGAAAGTACAAGAGCCCGGGGCATACCCCGAGGTACAACTGAAGAAAGTAAACAACTAACTACACTGCACTACTGAGACTACACTACTAGAGCTGCTACTACACAGCTGGAGGTACTGACCCTGCACCGCTACGACGCGGCTCTGAACTGGACAACGGTCGAGAAACGTCCTCCTCGCTCTTACCTGTGGGAGTAGGGGTGAGCCTCGCTAGTCACTGGCTCAGTAGGGAACTCCCCCAAAACCGAGCAAACCAAAACCACAGGTACAAAAGCAGTAAACAGTACCAACAATTTATAGAACAGCTAAGCATGATATAAAAGCTGTAAAAGTACTCACCGTCTGCCGACTACGAGAAACAACTGTAATAATTAAACGGCAAATCAGTACAGGTGTACAAGCTAAAGTAGAGATAGCCAAACACGAGCCACGTGAACTGGTTCGCGACACCAGAAACTGACTCAGACAAGCTAACACAGGTCTACCTCTCAGTCTCGCAGCTAAGAACAAAAGGTCCAGCTGCCGCTCCACGTGAAAAGGTCAAGCAACTGTGGAGACCAACTAAACACCACCACCTGTGGACCACACGGTCGCAGGCCCATGCCTGACACCTCTGGAGACCCTGGCCTAGGCTCTCTAGAGTGAGGCACTAGAAAAGGACTAGCTGGGGACCAGTGTCGACTACTGGTGTCCGTACCCCCAACTACGAGCGCGCTACAAGTCACTAAAAGACAAGTACGGCAGTCACTATCCCACTGTCGTCTTTCCCTCAGCCGGACGTACAACTCAAGCACAGGAGTGAGGGTGTCCAGGTCAGACGACACAGACCTAAACGGTACAACACAAGTACTGGGACAAAGCCCCGAGCTAACAGCCTGGCTCACAAAGAACCTGGGGCACCCAACTAGAGAGGTAACCACGGTAGGCATCGTACTACTTGCCATGTACACAAAACCACGTGCACGTCACACACAAACCATGTGAAGACTCACGTAAACCACGTGCACTAGCAGTCCACTAAATGTGAACACAACACAAACACATAAAGTACTAGCCAGCTGCGTACCCAGTACGCTAGTCTCAGAAAACACGAGCACTGGGTGCACCACGATTATAGTTGCACCACTCGACAACACTAAATATCTGATATAACAACATTTTCATAAACACATACTGACGGCAACATCGACTGCCGTCGATGGGATATAAACGGCAAGGTATCTGGCCGTTAATCTCCCAGCTGAAGAACCTGGCGTCAATCGATGTTGACGCCATGCTCCTCAACTCCAGTTCTCACAGAAACCCTAGGCCGATTATACCAGAAACCTCGGCCCTAGAAACCACGGAAACATGAGGGAACACCTCCTCTAACATGCAAGCAACTAAATCATGCAAAAGCAACGTGTTTCATTCTTTAAATTACTCAAACCACCCATTATCCCCACATGGTGCAACTTAACCCGAAAATGCATTAAACATGCTAATTCATGTGGTTAAGTCGTGTTATAATGATCCTAAGGAGTTACAGGGTTCGTTCCCTACCTCGGAATGCGCTTAAACCTCTTAAACTCCTCCGATTCTCACCAAACTCCCCACGAGCTCCTACGACAATTACACCACGTTCCGGCGTTTCCTTGGCCGATTCGTCACCGTCTCACGTTCCACGTTCCTCCAATTATCCTTTCACAACAGTTGGAAGCATTGGGGAAGCAAGGGCATGAAATCCAGGCAAGGGAGAGGGGAATTGGACTGAGGAAACTGTCCTCGGGCAGACCTATATTTTCCAAGTCACACAGGTTGGCGTCAACCCTTGTGCCGTTTAGAGAAACTGCCACCATAAACGTCCATCACCCTTGACGCCAAGTTCATACAGTAAACGTCAACTTACATGGACGCCAACAAGTCAACGACCACCCTTGGCCGCCAACTCCTACTCAACTGCAGTAGGTCCTATTTTATCTCAAGACCCAACCTGCACCACACCTGCACACACCACACGTCCAAACCACACTGGCCTCACAATGACCTTCACAACCAATACACACACACGATCCATAAGGATCCAAAAAGCACGCGACGTTACACCGAGGGTCCAGGTAATGGTAACAACCTCTCAACGGACAAGCCCACAAGTGCCTAGCATCGGGTGAAAGACTAGAGTAGGACTATGCTAGGAACATTACAGGTGCCAAGAAATAGAGTCGCAGTAGAAGGAAAACTCTGAATAGGTCGCCAAGCTGTTCTCTGTCTAAGAAGGTGATGGAAGGGTTGTCGCCATCTGAAGGCGACACCTTGCCTGTCGCAGCCTGGGTCTGAAGGCGACAGAGGAACTGTCACGAACAGGGTCACGACAAGGGCATTGTCGAGACCCCAGACAGGGATCTGGGTGACCACCTGAGATCTCCCACAACCTACGGAAATCGAGTATGAAGGCGATGGTCACCCTGTCGCTACCATAACGCGACAGTGTGTAGCATCGCGTTCATACCAGAATGTGACGGGTCGATATGTCGTGATCTGTGTCGCGACAAGAACCTTGTCCCGACCACAGATAGAGACACTCGAGACCTCCTACAACATGCCATAAACCACAAATCCGAGAAGTACAGAGGGAGGGAACATGTAGGATGATGTAAACATGTGGAATAAGCTCAAACCACCCTCATACACACCCATGCATGTCAATGCAATGAATCTACACTCCAAGAACCTCACATGCATGCATGCTACGCACAACCTAGCATGGATTCTAATGGCTCTAAGAAGGGGAATGGAGACTCTAGCATGATAGAACTAGGGGGAAGGCAAGGGTCCCTACCACAAAATGAAGAGCCAACTGGGTTTTCTCGTGTGCATGGCCACTTCCTCCTCGCTCCAAGCTCCACAGTCATGCCGTCCACAAGCCACAATCGTCCTCCTACACACTGGAGATAGGTCACCACCATGAAGAGGAACCACGTCGGAGAAGACACCACACTGAGAATGGCACTCCTCACACCACCACACCTCACATACTCCGCACAAAGGAAATGCACACAGAGGGGTCGGAGGAAGGGAGGAAGAAGAAAGGAAGGGGAAGAAGTCGGTTGGTCTGCTAGCCTTGCACAAACAGGCCACAGACTTGAGAACGTGACAACTTACCTGTCGTGTTCACTTAGTGAACGCAACGGATAACCTGTCGCGACTCCAAAGTCATGGTCAGACTTGACCAACAGAATTGCCACCTGTCATCCTCGCAGACCTAACACCATGAATGCAACACCTGACATGCCGCCTTCATCTGGAAACATTTGACACTTGGCCCAACTGTCCCGACAGCAAAACAACAAAACTGCATGCTGGGGTCAAAAGGTGTTAGAGTGTGGAGTTAGAACTTTAACAATGTGGATCAATACAGGGGGTTTGGGTCGCGGAGGGTCAAGGGGGGTAGCGCCCCCAGAAGCTAAATTTGGCTTACATAAGTGAATGAGTCGAAGTCTTCAAGGAAGTCGACTTCAGCATTCGACTGCAGCAGTCGACTTTAGCAGTGGGAGTTAGCATTCGACTTCAGCAGTGGGAGTCAACAGTCGAATTTAGCAGTCGAATTTCGCAAGGCAATCGACTTCTCAACCCTAGGACAAGCGACTTGCGTGAATCTAAGTTAGGGGCAATTTTGTCCTTGTAAATCTCGATTATGGCGCCGTAACCTCCCAGTATATATAGTAGGGTTATCTCTCCTTGTGTGTGGTTGTTGGATGATTGTTCCTGACGTATAGTATTGGAACTGCTGCTGTGGCCGTGGACATAGGAAGGCTTTGCCTCCGAACCACGTAAAAATCTGGTGTTCTTGTGTTCTCCTTCTCCCTTCTTCAATCTCTTCTCCAAACTCTATGTGTGAGTTGTGTGAGAGAGGGCTATTGATCGGGGGGACGATTTCCCAACAGAAGGCTGAACGCGAGGACATGCATGTCGTGTTCCTAACCAGAATGCGATAGGCATCTCGTCGCCTTCAGAAGGCGACGGCCCGATACGTCACTACCATCATCAGAAGGTGGCTGACCAATGAAAGGAGGATGTCACAATCTAACAAACATAAAAAACAATTTCGTCCTTGAAATTAAGGAGGAAACTTGGGGATGAAGGCAAGCAAACATACCAGTCACTCAAACAAGTATGGAAAATGCTTCGGCATCTCGTCCTCATGCTCCCACGTGGCCTCGCCACCGATGCGATTCTCCCAAACAACCTTGACGAGCGGGATCTGCCTCCTGCGTAGTTGCTGCACTTTGCGGTCCACAACATTGACCGGGTACTCTGGTACTGACAGAACTGGAGCAACCTCTAACTGTGAGTAGTCCAACACGTGGGACAGATCTGGCATGTACCTCCTCAACTGCGAGACGTGGAAGACGTCGTGAACACCTGCCAACTCGGACGGAAGAGCTAACCTGTACGCGACCTCGCCAACCCTCTCCAGGATGGGAAAGGGACCAACAAACCTTGGGCTAAGCTTGCCCCTCTTCCCAAACCTAAGAACGCCCTTGGTTGGCGAGAACCATAGAAACATATTGTCACCTGCCTCAAACTGAAGTGGCCTCTGGCGAACGTCTGCATGGCTCTTCTGTCTACTCTATGTTGTTAGAAGTCTCTATCTAATCAGCCTCACTTTGTCTACACACTGTTGTATCAACTCTGCCCCAATAACTGTCTCTCACCAACATCGTGTCAGTGCAAAGGTGTCCGGCACAGTCTTCTATACAGAGCCTCATAGGGCGCCATCCCAATACTGGAGTGGAAGTTATTATTATAAGCAAACTCCACCATGGGAAGGTGCGACTCCCAGGTGCCGCCCTAGTCTAGGCAACACGCTCTCAACATGTCCTCGAGGGTCTGTATGGTCCTCTCCAACTGACCATCTGTCTGCAGGTGGTTGGTTGAACTCAACCTCAACTCGGTGCCTAGTGCCCTCTGAAAATTGCGCCAGAAATGAGAAGTGAACCTCAGGTCTCTATCTGAGACAATAAAGATTGGGGTCCCACGCAACGGTACAACTTTGTCCACAAACAAGTTGACAAGCCTGTCCACTCACCATGATGATCTGATCAGTAGGAAACGAGCTGTCTTCGTCAGTCAGTTGACGATCACCCACACACTGTCGTGCCTCTGCGAAGTACGAGGTAAACTAGCAACAAAGTCCATGGTGATGTGCTCCCACTTCCACACAGGAATGGATAGCGACTACAGCTCACCACCAGGACCCTGAAGCTCTGCCTTTACCTGTTGATAGGTAAGGCAGTGTGCAACAAACTCAGCAATGTCTCTCTTCATCCCAGGCCACCAAAAGAGTCCCCTCAAGTCGTGGTACATCTTGGTGGAACCAGGATGAATAGAGTACCTCAATCTGTGTGCCTCAGCCAATATCTCCTACCTGACGTCCGCTGGAACATAGAGTCTTCCTCGGAACCTGACCTCGTTGTCCTCGTCTACCTCAACCTCTAGCATCTGTAAGATGTCCACTAACTCTGTATCTGCACTCTGAGCCTCTATCACCTGCCGATATATGACTGGACGAACTATCAAACTGGTCAACAGTGCTCTATCTCTGAGTCTCGAAGGAGAAAACACTCCCCGAGAGGCGTCCTCTGCCAACCTCCAGTGCCTAATCAACAAAGAACTCAAGTGGGCTTTCCTACTCAAAGCGTCCACTACGACATTAGCCTTTCCTAGGTGATAGGAAAGAGTAAAGTCGTAGTCCTTCAGGTACTCGACCCACCTGCACTACCTGAGGTTCAGATCTCTCTGTGTGAAAACATACTGCAGACTCCTGTGGTCTGTGAACACCTCGAACACCTCGCCGTACAAGTAATGTCTCCACAACCTCAAGGCAAACACGACCACTGCAAGCTCCAAGTCATGTGTAAGATAGTTCTGCTCATGCTTCTTCAACTGTCGAGAAGCATAAGCGACTACCGTCTCATGTTGCATCAACATGGCACCAAAACCAGTCCCTGAAGCGTCGGTGTAGACAATAAAACCACTGCTACCAGACAGTACAACAAGGATTGGAGCTGAAGTCAACCTGCTCTTCAGCTCCCAAAAACTCTGCTCACAGTCTGCTGTCCACACGAACCTGGTCTCTTGCCTGGTCAACCTCATTAATGGCTCAGCAACTCTAGTGATGTCCTACACAGACCTCTTGTAGTAGCCTGCCAACCCTAGAAAACTGCGCACCTTTGCAACTGTAGTGGGCTAGCCCCACGAAACCACCGCCTCAACCTTGGCGGGATCCACCGCCACTCCAGCACCAGAAACCACGTGACCGAGAAAGTGCACCTCCTTTAGCCAAAATTCACATTTTCTGAATTTGGCATGAAGTTGGTGACTCCTCAGTGCCCCCAACACCATCCTCAAGTGAACCTCGTGCTCCTCTACCGTTACTGAGTACACCAAGATGCCGTCCACGAACACCACCACAAACCTACCTAGGTACTCTCAAAACACACTGTGCATCATCTCCATGAAGGTTGTCGACGCATTCATGAGCCCAAAAGGCATCATGACAAACTCAAAGTGGTCATAGCAGTTACGGAAGGCTGATCTGGCAATATCTGATTCTCAGATCCTCAACTGGCAATAGCCTGACCTCAAGTCAATCTTCGAGAACACTGAAGCTGACTACAACTGGTCAAACAAGTCATCGATCATAGGCAACAAATACTTGTTCTTCACTATAACCTAGTTCAGCTGTCGATAATCGATGCACATCCTGAGACTGCCATCCTTCTTCCTCACAAACAATACAGGTGCACGCCATGGCGAACGGCTCGGATGAATGAAGCCCTTCTCGAGTAACTCATCGAGTTGGCGCTTCAACTCCCGTAGCTCCACAGGCGCCATCCGGAATGGTGCCTTAGACATAGGCATCATCCCCGGAAGCAACTCAATGGAGAAATATACCTCCCACTTCGGCGGTAAACCAAGTAGATCCTCCAGAAATACATCAACAAAATCACAAACAACATGTACATCTGAAACAGATAGCTCGCCAGAATCCGAGAAACTCACAAAAGCAAGGTAAGCTACACAACCATCTTGAATTAGGCGCCGAGCTCCACAGAAGGAAATGAAAGGTCGGTGGGTAGATCGGGTATCTTGGAAGCAAAGCACAGGTGTTCTAGGTATCTCGAACCGCATGGTCTTCCGCTGATAGTCCACCAACGCAGAGTGTGCCTCCAACCAATCCAAGTCAAGGATGGCATCAAAGTCGTGGATCTGTAAGGCAAACAATCTGGCTGGTAGAAGGTGGCCCTGTACCTCGACAATGACACCCTCCAAGTACCCAAAGTACACACATAGTCACCTGTCAGAAGCTCAACAGCTAGGTCACAGGTCGGCTCCGGAGGAAACTCAGTAAGGGAACCAAAGAACTCCTCTGAAGCAAAACAATGTGTAGCACCAGGATCAATCAAAACATGCGCAACTCTACTAAGGATAGGAACCATATCGATGACCAGATTAGAGGCCTCCACCTCCTCTCTCGTGATGTTCATCACCCGACCGCGATGGCATCCTCGCTGAGGCTGCTACTGGTGCTGCTGGCGCTGCTGAGGTGGCTGAAACTTCCCCTGGTGCTGCTGCTGATGCTGCGCCTGCTGGGGTGGAGGGTACTGAGCCTGCGGTGCCTGCTATGGGTACTGTGGAGGTGCCAACTACTACTGCCCCTGCCTCAATGAACACTCTCGCTTGAAGTGACCTTGCTTCCAGCAGTGAAAACAACCTGTGCCCTGCTAGCTCTGCTCTGCACCCTACTACACTAACTGCTCCACGGGGTGCTCTGGCTGGCACCACTGTTGAGCTAACTGTTGGTAATGCCGTGTACCCCCTCGAGTGAACAACTTCTTCAACTTTGAGGTCAGGCCAGCACTGCCTATTCCTGATGAAGAGGAAGATGATATACTCCCTCGGCTGCTTAAAGGACACTGGTACAGGGTAGACCTCGCCAAACCTCCTCCCTACTGCGGTTGGAACCGACACTCCCTCTTCAAAGCAGTAGTTCTGGCCACTACCAACGCGAAGGTGTCGCAGAGGTGGCCAGCCATGGCCTACCTCAACTCCGAGCGTAGCCCACTAATGAACCGCTCAGTGCGAGCCTGCTCACTAGTGGCCATGTAGGGGACATGTCACAAAAGCTGTATGAACCTCTGGTGGTACTGAGCCACAGTCAACACTCCCAGCGTCAGCTCATGAAGCTGGTCCCTCCTCTCACGACGTGCGTAGTCAGGGAAGTACTCGCCATGAAAGACCTCCAGAAACCGCTCCCAAGCTATCTGGTCCAGCCTCCTGCCCTGAAAACTGGTTTGCCTCACTGTCCTCCACCACTCGTGGGCTGACCCCTTCAGCTGATAAACTGCCAGTCGGACCTGATCCTGATCTGCATAGTCCATGGTCTCGAAAGTATGCTCGAGCTCATGGACCCAACTCTCTGATCGGTCAGGGTCATAGTCGCCGAAAAAGTCGGAGGCCGAAGATGAAGGAACCTCTTAAAAAGTGTTGTGTGGTCCTCAGGTGCTGCTGCCACTACTAGAGTCTGTTGCCGTACCACTAGCGGTCCCTCTCGCTGAACGGGTGCTGCCTTGCGGGGTCGTTGGTGGCTGCTCCTCTACTGCCATCTCTGCAAACTGCTGACCTCCTACTGGCATCTACTTGTACTGCCATTGGGCCTAGAACATCATCTTCCACCACTACTTAATAACCTTTTGTGGGGGCGGGGGTAGATACCATTGCTACTGTTGTGCTCCATGCTGCAACAGAACACCCGACTGGCCGACTTGCTGAGGCTGAGCATCCACTAGTGCGTGCTCAGCTTCAACCGACTCATCCAGTGCGGCATCCTAATGCTCCATCAGCTCTGTTGGAAAGAGACCTATCCAAACATGGAACCTGCATTCCCATAATCGGTCGACTGATTTCACTAAGTCGGTCGTCCGATTTTGGACTTAGCTTCGACTTTACCTTCATTTGTTCTAAATTAATCGACCGAATATAAATTGTCAGATTGGTCATTTGACTTTTTGACTATCCCAATACAAAATAGTACTGGCCAGGCCGGTCAACCAAAATTCTCAAATCGGAAGTCCAATTTCCTGCTTGGTCATCGATCAATTGGTCTTTTCACCATTAATCGATTTGCCTTTAATCTCAATCGATTGGCCTAAACTGCAATCGATTAGTCCATAATCAGTCTACCAAAATCACCAAATTGGTCGTCCAATTTTCTGACTGTTGCAGTGCCAAATGGTACTAGCAAAGTCGGTCGTTCGATTCCTTCATATCGGTCGACGGCTTTCTACAAAAGTGTAGAAATCAAGTCAGTCTTCAAATCTAGCTTTATTCAAGCCTTGACCTTTGTGAGGTCCACTTCATGTGTGACTTTTGAAATACTTTGTTGCACACTTAATGTAACGGCCCCGACGCCCGGACCCCTGGCTCTCGCCAAAGATCCGACCATCGGCACCGCCACCCACGGGCCCGAAGACCCGAAAGGGCTAACGGACCATTCTAACATGATATGTAACAGGAGTAAGTGACAACAATAACACTAAAATATACCAACAAGTGAAGGAAAAGTGTCCAACACAAGTACGAGTCTAGTACAGTCCCAAAGTAGCAAAGTATAAGTGCAGAAAGAAAGGGAATAATAGATCCCTTAGAGACATACCCCGAGGGTGACGAAACAAGTACGAAGGGAACACTGCTCATGGAAGATGTTGTCTACTACGACCCCATCTCCTCAGCCCACAACAGAGGGTACTGCTGTGAAGTCTCACCTATAAGGAGGGGAATGAGCTTCACGAAGAAGCCCAATAGGGACTACCAATCTCCCACTGGTTCTAACAAGCAGAATAGAGATATGTGCAAAACAGAAATTAAGCAAGTAAATCAATCCTAGTAACATAGTAAGTGGGGAAGCGTAAAGTAACTACACAGCCATCTATCTAAACCAAACATCGGGACTAGAAACCTGTGTAAACCATGGCACTAGAAAGAACCTAAGGCTACAAACACAGATAGTGAACAACTGCCTGGACAAAGACACTAGCCATAGAAGACAACTCCCACTAGTCAACCGGTCAGGTGCACCTCCCGCGTTATCCTTGACCACCAGTCCATGTCTAGCACCTCCCGTCGGAGTGAGATGCAGAACTAAAGTAACACAACAACAGCCGTAGTCTAGACAGACTATGGTCCCACGCCTGGCCCCTCTAAATGGTACCAGAACCATGTAGAGTGAGGCAGTGAGAAGGACTAACTGATCTGCGCTGGAAGAACACCGAACCACCTCGACATCCCAGAATCAGCTAAGAGAGCTCTGCAAATGACTATACGTTGTTGTCCCCACCATTTTCCCCTCTGCTACTAGAGTCTGAAACTCGAGCTCGCCTGCCGCCTGGAGAACTCCCTTAACATATGCATGGGGACTGGGGGTCCAAGTAATGGTAACAACCTCTCAACAAACAAGCCCACAAGTGCCTAGCACCGGGTGAAAGACTAGAGTAGGACCATGCTAGGAACATCACAGGTGCCAAGAAACAGAGTCGCAACAGAAGGAAAACTCCGAATAGGTTGCCAAGCCATTCTCTATCTGAGAAGGCGACGCAAGGGCTGTCACCACCTGAAGGCAACACCTTGCCTATCATGACCTGGGTCTGAAGGCGACAGAGGAACTGTCGCGAACTGTGTTGCGACAAGGCATTGTCACGACCACAGACAGGGATCTGGGTGACCACCCGAGACCTCCCACAACCTACAGAAACCGAGTATGAAGGCGACGGTCACCCTGTCTCTACCATTACACTACAGTGTGTAGTGTTGCGTTTACCAGAAGACGATGGGTCGATACGTCGCGATCTGGGACACGACAAGAACCTTGTCGCGACCACAGATAGAGACACCCGAGACCTCCTACAACATACCATAAACCACAAATGCGAGAAGTACAGAGGGAAGGGAACATGTAGGATGATGTAAACATGTGGAATAAGCTCAAACCACTCTCATACACACCCATGCATGTCAATGTGATGAATCTACATTCTAAGAACCTCACATGCATGCATGATACTCTCAACACCCCAAGCCCCAAACCAAGCATAGAGGCAAACCAATCACACATACACAACCTAGCATGGATTCTAATGGCTTAGAGAAGGGGAATGGAGGCCTTAGCATGATAGAACTAGGAGGAAGGCAAGGGTCCCTACCTTAAAAATGAAGAGCCAACCTGTTGGGGTCTTCTCGTGTGCATGGCCACCTCCTCCTCACTCCAAGCTCCACGGTTACGTCATCTACGAGCCACGATTTTCCTCTTACATGCCAGAGAAGGGTGACCACCATGAAGAGAAACCACGCCAGAGAAGACACCATGCCGAGAATGGCACTCCTCAAACCACCATACCTCACACACTCCCCACGGAGGAAATGCACATAGAGGGGTCGGAGGAAGGGAGGAAGAAGAAAGGAAGGGGAAGAAGTGGGCTGGTTTGCTGGCCTTGCACAAATAGGCCACGGACTTAAGAATGCAACAACTTACCTGTCCCGTTCAACTTAGTGAACACGACAACTTAGTGAACGTGACAGGTAACCTATCATGACCCCAAAGTCATGGTCAAACCTGACCAATGGAACCGCCATGTGTCATCCACGCAGACCTGACACCATGAATGCAACACCTGACATGTCGCCTTCATCTGTCAGTGTTTGAAACATGGCCTAACTGTCCCAACATCAAACACAAAACTACATACTGGGGTCAGAAGGCTGAATGCGACGACATGCATTTCGCGTTCCTAACCAGAACGTGACAGGCATCCCGTCGCCTTCAGAAGGCGACGGCCCGATACGTCACTACCTTCATCAGAAGGTGGCTGACCAATGAAAGGAGGATGTTACACTTAACATATAAATTAGACCCTCAAATCAAATATAAATAATTCTAACATTTGGTTCATCAACATGAATTATACTTAGTGTTTTTGTGATTTTCACAACATGAGTTAAACTTAGTTTTTTACGATCATCAAAATCTATAGAGTACAACACCCAAGCCCTAACCCAACTTGGAGACCATGTTTTCCA
Organism: Colocasia esculenta; assembly: GCA_014218235.1. Lineage (NCBI taxonomy): Eukaryota > Viridiplantae > Streptophyta > Magnoliopsida > Alismatales > Araceae > Colocasia > Colocasia esculenta. The sequence goes on from CM024760.1 coordinate 58,337,749, forward strand.
CTAGAATCCACACTAATTTTATCTTACTATTAATATGATTCGCAAGTAGAAAGCCCTAGGATTGGAGTTCTTCCTGTTCTTACCCTAGAATCATCAAAAGATACAAAGGTAAGTACTCAAAGCTAAATTAATTAAAAATCTATATAAGTTAATTCCCATGCAAGAATATATTCCTCAATTTTTTTTCCAATTTTTATAGTCCATACAACATGTATTTTGATGATCAAACTCAATTTATTGTTCACCAGAGTTAATAAATTTGAGTTCCTTGGAATCATGTTAAATCCATGTCCTATATGTCAATTGATCTTTACTACGTGTTTAGAAGCATATTAGGAAGGTTTTACAAGTATGTTACCTCTTTTTGATTCATTATATACCGAGATCTTGGTGTTTTATTACACATATATCACAAATGGATTCACTGCATGAAAACATGGTGGTATCCATGATCGCCTCTCGAACGTGCCCATGCAATAGCGCATGTCTAAGACATGCTCGACCAAGCTGGTGCATTCTCTTAATTTGAACATGTTGAGATCCTTGACTGCATTCTAAAAACACTTTCCAGACCTAGCACGTTTAGGCTATCGACCCTAAAACCCTAATTTCTTGAAACCAGTGCTATAAAAGTTATGATATCTCTACTGTTTCATGATTGTTCAATGTTAAACATGCTAAAAGTGATAATACATGTTAAATTAAGATGATATAATCTCTATAAGTAAGATTAAATGATCTTTTCACCCCTTCTTCTCTCCCATGAACATGATACATGGCATAAAACCCTAATTTTATCTTACTATTAATATGATAATAATCAAGCAAACATGCATATGAACATAATCACATGCATGTTAAACATGCTTTTAAACCTACTAAATTAGTAACATATGTAACATGATTATTTTACAACGTCATTTTGGATACTACAATCGCAACCTAGAATTCCTCTAGGATGTCAACAAAATGTTTCAACACTTTTCTTGAAGATGAGAGAACCCTCCATTGGATATTCCTTCTGTCAGACTAAAACTCATTTATCAAGGCCTCCCTAAGTCCTTGTGAGCTTGAAATTCTTTTAGGACATCGAGAAGGTTGTATCATAAACATCTATACATTGTTTTGGAACTTTACTGGAACAATACGGTATGTTCCTACCAGCCCACTATCTTTGTGTATAAACACAGTACACTAGTACCCGTTCTGAATGTGCTGGTATCAAGCAATGCATCTTCGTGATAAACTTGCCCCTGCCTTTAATTGCATTCTAGTCGCTGCTAGGGTGTAGACTAGATTTAACCTAGCATTGCCTGTACTTACTGTGTAGCAGTCGTTTCTCATATGTTTTCTCAAATTGCTTCATGTGCAAACTCTTTATAGGACATTCAAAAACACTTCTCTTATTGTCCATGATCTTCTCACCTATTTGTCCTTAATTTTTCATCTTTTCTTGGAACTCTATAGCCATTGATTCATTCCCTAGATATTATATAGGATCTGAGATCCACAACCACTACCTAACAATTATAGGGCTCGATCTGGTTGTGAGATAAGGGCCCAATAGTGTAATGTCGAGGAGAGTTTATTGACTAGGGTGTAAGACCCGGCTTCCTGGCTTTTCGTTCGGTGTCTTGGATGACTGGCCACTAACGCGTCTGGGCTGGGTGATGTGTTAGTGTCACGTCGTGGGTGTTCGACGCGACAGTCATCCTTGTCGCGAACAGCTTGTGCATCGCGTTCTTGTCGCGCCCGGCTTTCTCGTCGCGTCTTCGTGTCACGCCCAGTCAATAGGTCACGATAGTGTTCCATCGCTTCGATCGTCTGGCAGCTGTCAGGGTGGTAGGTGTGTCAGTACGACCTGTCGCATTGTCACGGCGTCCCTGGGGGATGCGTTCTTGTAGCGGTGCATTGAACCGTCACGTTAAGGTCCTTAACGCGACACGTCGCCCCGTCGTGACTTGGGTGCCGAAGGCTTAAGGCCTTAGCCGACGACCCCTTCTCCCTTTCTCACTCTTCCCCTCTCTTCTTCCCCTCCGGTAGTGCTCCGCCTCCCTCTCTTCCCTTTGTGTGTTTCAGGTGAGGAGGAGGGTCGTGCGTGGTGCCGTGGCATTGTGGAGCTTGCGTGGAGTGAGAAGGAGGTGGGCAATCCGACGTGAAGGGCCCTATTGGGTTCGTTTCTTCATTTAATGTAGGGATTGCCTGTGCCCTTCTCGATCCAGGTGGATTGGGAGCCTCTCGTGGTTTGTAGATAGCATTTCCTACTTCTCCATGCTCCCCTCCCTCGTGTGGTGTGTTTATGGTGTGTGGGTGGCCCAGGGATGGAGCATCCCGCGGGTCTGCCCTTCTTCTGGTGTCGCGACCGCGGTGTGCGTCACGGCACCAGAGGGTGCGGTCGTGTCTCGACGCGTTGGCCCGACGCGAAGGCGTCACAGTCTGGCGGTCCGACGCGATCTTGTTGCGGTGCATTTCCCTGTCGCGATAGGGTTGCTATCGCGGTGCCCTTCCCCATCACGATGGTATCGCAACGGCCTAGGGGGACGCAACAGTGCGAGTGTGTGCCTCGGGTGTTCCGTGGTTCCGGTTGGGGTGTCGGCGTGTGCCCCAGGGCAGACTTGCCCTTAGGACCTTCTCGTGGGGAACGCGGTAGGTTGCCTCACTGCGTTCAATGATCGAAGGTGACACCTTCGTGGCTGTGTCCTGACAGCGGTGCTAGGAGGGTCGCGTCTATCTAATAATCGATTGACTAACAGTCTATCGATTATTAGTAGAGTGACGCTTTCCGTACCGACTAGTGGTGTTCCGAGGTTCTGGCTTGTTCGTGTGTGCCTTGGTTGGCCGACAGCCCTCTCGAGGGTTTGTGCATGCATCGTGCTTGTTAGGCTTGTCGTGGGTTACAAGCCAGCAGTTCGGCGTAGTTTTTGTTGTGCTTGCCCCACCTATTCGCCCGGTGCTTGGCACTTGGGGGCTTGTTCTGTTCAGAGGTTGTCTCCGCTGCCTGGGATCCCCATCCTCGGGAGCCTTTGAAAGAGCATTCGAGGCTATGAGCATGCTCGAGTTGGCGGCCAAGTTGGCGAACTCTAGAGCTGAGGGGAAAACAAGGTTTGGACAGTGGTGTCGAGTCGTTTGTAGAGCTCTCTTGGTTGGTCTGGGATGCCGAAGTCAGCTGGAGTTCTTCCCAACATAGACCAGTCAGTCCTTTGTCTCACTGCCTCTCTCTATGTTAGTTCCGGAGCCACGTAGTGGTGCTAGGTGTGGGGCCGCAGCTTGGCTAGGCTGCGGTGGTGCCTGCGTTCTTGTGGTGTTCTGTGGCGGCTCTGTCTCGCTCTTCCGGGGAGGTTAGAGGTAGGAACCAAGCTGGCGAGCAGAGGGAGTGGCTAGGCTGTCCTCCTCTTGGCTGCCAGTGGCGGTGGCTTGGTTGCTGTTGTTGTGACAGTGTTTCCTCACGATGTTTTCAAGTGTTATCTGTTACCCTAGCTTGCACGGTGGTTATAGCCTGGTCGTACCTAGTTTCCGTAGACATCGTTGGTTTGGCCTTGTTGGCTCGTGCTTCTAGTGGTTTCCGCTTCAGTGTCCTCTCGATTTCGTAGTCCCGTTCTTGGGTGCCAGTCTGTGGTGGCATCGGCGTGTGTGGCTTCCTGACCTTGCGGTGTGTCTGGGGTCTGGGGTGGTTCTGCTTATGGGCCCTCGACCTTGTGGAGGTCTGAGGTGGCTGTGCTTGTGGGAGACGTCATTCTCACTTGGTTGTTGCGTGGTCTCGGTGGGTGTGTCGAGGGTTGCTTCCACTTGGTGCCCGACCCCGTTGGTTTCTTCGGGAGTCATGTATGTGTCACGACCTTGGTTGGTGGCCATGGTGTTGCATTGTTCTTTTTCGCTGCTTCGTAGTACCCTGATGTAGGTGTTCCTCACTTTATAGCTTTCTACTGTAGTTTCTATTTTCAGAGTTCCTGCTGCTCTGGCCCGTCAGGGACTGGTAATCCCTACTGAGCCTTGTTCGTGAGGCTCACCCCCCTACTTTCTTCAGCTAGTGGCTCGTCGTCGCTGGAGCTCGGTGTCGGATGGGTTGCGGAGGCGGCTATGGCACCGTGTGTTGTCAGCAGTAGTGAGAGCGAGTGTTGTGAGCTCTTGTACCTGAGTGAGTTGAGAGTTGTGCTTCGTAAGTTCTCGGGGTATGCCTCTTAAGGACTACACCTTTCTTCTTGTATCTGTGCTTTTACTTGAGACACATTGTACAGTTGTTACATTGTTATAGTTATTTAAATTCAGTACATATATCACTAGACTATTCTTCTAACCCTTCGGGGTCTTCGGATTTGGGGTCCCAGGCGGGGGTCTGGAAGGTCGGGTCGTTACATAGGGTATCTAGCATTACACCTGAGTACTTGACTTGTTTGTTTAATCTATGACAATTACTAAACAAATGTTCAATATCCTTTTGATTGGCGTTATAATCATTCTGATTGCTGAACAAAGGTTTAGTAACATTTCGATTGGTGTTATGATCATTCGAATTATTGAACAAAGGTTCAGTAATCTTTCAATTGGTGTTGTAAGTATTTCGATTACTGAACAAGGGTTTAATAACCTTCTAATTGGTGCTATGATCATTCTGATTACTGAACAAAGGTTTAGTACTCTTTCGATTAGTGTTATAAGTGTTCCGACTACTGAACAAAAGTTCAGTAACCTTCTGATTGGTGTTATAACTGTTCCAATTACTGAATAATGGTTCAAAAACCTTTTGATTTGTGTTATAAGTGTTTCGATTACTGAACAAAGTTTTAGTAACCTTCCGATTGGTGTTTGATATGGGGTGGTCCTTAGAGATCGGACCGAAGTGCACGTCGGCATGTGCCGAGCCTACGATCCAACCGATGGCCCACACCGAGTAGTAGCTCGGGGTTCGGTAATACAGCTTGGACCATGGGAGTTCGGCAGAATAGAGCGACGACAGCTGAGCTGACTCTACGACCAAAGAGGGGGTCGTATGGAGCCACATATTCAGCCAAGGCAAGTTCCTTTGTCACCTCCAATGAACGCGTGCCAGCCTGAGCTTTCTCCATATTGACTTGCACAACCATAATGGAAAGGTCCGGTAATAGCAGGGACCAAAGATCGCTGGCCACGAAGGCCAACCATCCACACACGATCATCGTGGTAAGACCCAATATCAGTAAGGCCCAAAGATCGGGCTAGCAGGCTGCGCACAATCACCAGCCCTGAACATCCAGGGCCAGTCCGATCGCACCTGCCATCCATAACCTTGGCCTGCGAAGATTAAGGATAGGATCGTGGGCGCATCCTGGGAGGACTTCCATTAATCCAAACCAAGGGACCCCTATAAAAGGAGAGGCATCCCTCACAGCAAGGTAGGCTATTCTTCCAATCTACAAATCCTCCCCACTCCGACCTTCCAAACTGACTTGATCGTCGGAGTGTCTTACCACCGAGGAGCCTCGGTGGCCTTGCAGGTTCAGACCCTCGGCGCTTCCAGTATTCCTTTGGGCGTCCCCGGCTCGAGCCGATCTCGACCCTTCGCTAACACTTCGGCTTGCGCCGACCTCGTTGCTCAAGCAGTAACATTTTGGCACCGTCTATGGGAAGCTGAACAAAAAAGCTCGTTATAATGGCACCCAAAGGAAAGACAGTGGCATGCTCCTCGAGCGATGACATCGCCCCGACTGCTGAAGAAATTGTCGGAGGAGAATCCGGCAACTGAGAGAAAGATTCAAACACCTCCTCTCGCCTTGATCGTGTAGAACAGATGATTGCAGGGCTCCATCAAATTCTGGCTCGGATGGAGCAGCAGCAACAGCAGCAAGCGGCGACGGCTCTGGGTGAAATGACAGATCATCCGACCACGCATGCAGCAGCCGCTCCCAATGACGTCAGAACCGCGAAAGACCGTGCGCCGCTCCCAGCTATGTCAGCCAGCCACCTCAGTGTCCCAGCGCCAGCGCCCACGCCCTTGGCGCCTGCCTTGCAGAAGGTCCTAGTGGCACCCGTGGCCCCTGCCACGGCGACAGAACATGGCACACCAAGGACAACCGAGGTTGATCATTTCTCAGCCGAGTCGACGCCTGCCCCGACGAACCTTCTAGTGGCAGAACCTCACTGGAGAAGCGACCTCCAGAAGATGAACAGGAAGATAGAGGCCCTGCAACAGGGATCTCGTGTCCCCTCGGTGGTGACACTACTCTCCACCTCACCATTTGTCGAGGAGATAACCTCGGCTCTGGTTCCCATGAAGCTACAACTCTCGAAGTTCTGTCGATACAATGGGATGACTAACCCCGTTCATCCTCTTGATAATTTCCAGGGGCAGGTCGAGATGGTGAACCTTTCCGATGCATTGAAGTGCTGAGCCTTCATGTCCACGCTCGACGATGCAGCGTTGCAATGGTTCAAGGCATTACCAGCACGATCAGTGACAAGCTTCCCAGACCTAGCACAGCGCTTCCTCGACCACTTCTACAATACGGTGCAGCATTCCTTATGCACATATGACCTATGGCTCGTCACACAAAAGGAGGGCGAGCTGTTCCGTGACTATGCCAAAAGGTTCTAGCTCGAGGTGATGAAGGTGGTGGATCTCGACCTGAGGACGGCTATCAACATTCTGACGAGTGTAGACACGCCAATTTGGCAACACATCGAGCAAATTCCATGTTATACCACGATGCCTCGAAGTGGCTCTTCTCCATTAACCTCGTGAGTGATCTTCCTATTTTTCTAGATTTTTATAGGGTTTTTTAGAACTCTTTCCAAAGGTCTGTTGAGCTTCATCTATTCGCGGCCAACACAGCGGATGCCCTTTTCCAGAGTTGATCCGCGTCCGGATTGTTAGACGCAATTAATGCACGTCCTGCCGACTCACCGCGATTTAAAGTCAAAGATTCTGACCGCCCCCTGTCAGCTCCATTTAATGGACGCCATGTCAGCAATCATGATGCCTGTTTGAAGCGCGTCTGAGCAGCTCACCGCATTTTATAAGTATCAAATCAAGGATCAGACTCTGTCAAAGATTCGATTTGCCTAAGAAAATGCGACCAGCCACCCAGATGCGATTCAAAACCTAACTTACAGCTACGATCATCATGAAAATGTCTAATCACGTGCAAATCAAGCGACTTTATGAATCGTGGCCTATCAGGCAGACACCTTTACTTTGTAATAGACGTTCGCTAAATCGGATGCGATTTTTGCTATAAATATAGACCCGGGGGATCCTCTTCGAACGGAGGTAAGTACACTGCGTCATTTCCCTTCCGCCCGTTACATCCGGTGCCCACGTGCACCTGGCGATAGCGACACATTCCTCGTGCACACACGCATGCTCGCTTTTATTTCCACATCCTCACCCCCATTTCTATACTTCATTCGGCAAGTCTTCTCTTTTAAATTCCATATATTTCCCATCGTGGGATGAGTGTTTTCCGGAGATTCGGGGAAAAACACCGTCTACAACTTGGCAATCGCGATGGGACCCTTCTTCTTTTGATTCCAGTTACCTCCATTTGGCACCCACGTAAGCCCCTCCTTTGGCACCCACGTGTGCCCATCCTTCGGCACCCACGTGTGCCTCTCCTTCATACCCCACACGGTACAACTTTCCCTTTCCACACCCCACAAGGTGCTATTGAGAGTCCCATCGCCATTACCACTTTGTAGTCGTATCTTTCCTTTATTTTTCGCTACATTGCTTGCATGAAATCTGTGATTTAAAAGAAGAAAAGAAAACTCAAAAAAAATACCACCTTGTTCCCCTCCCCATGTACTTACTTTCATCTGAAGAGAGCATCTCCATGTGATATTTCCTTCCGCATGTAAAAATTGTGGAAAGAATTCCAGTCTGATTCCCTGCCTTTTTTTCTGTTCTCGGATTGCATGTTTGATTCACGTCTAGTGCAGAGGACGCTTTTTCTGTTCTTGATTTGCGCGGCGGCCTGATCGGACGCTATTTGTGACAAAGTCCGGAGGGAGTTGCCTTGGCTCTAACAGCTTTCAGGAGCTGTCAGATCTGCGGTCAACAAAACGGACGCCCTTTACTGAATCGCGCCCACTGTACTGGATGCCATTCAGTCTATCACAGAGCTCCAATCTTCCTGCCATCTGTGCTATTTGTGTATTTTTGCATTTGCAGGGCATTTCAGCCGAGGGATCTCCTTCCCTCCTTACCTAGGATCCACACACCTTCTCGGTGAGGGCTATCTCCTCATTGGGCATTCCGTCTCATTGGGCTAGAGAATCATCATCGGGACCTCCATAAGTCTTCGTACCCCGTGGATTCCCTCACGGTGGACCGAGCCGGTTGTACTATCCCAGTGTCCCGAGTTAGAAAACCCATTGCGTGCAAGGAAGTTGCTTAGAAAAGCCCAAAGTTCTCATCTCACCTACTTTAGGTTTACACCTACTTTGGAGAGACACTGTCATTAAAATCCACATTAAGACATATTGAATATTTAAGTGGACATAATCATTTCCTAGTCTGTGATTTAAAATTCATTAACTCTTTCTCTCAAACTCGTTTGAGTAGTTGTTTGTTAGTTGCTTGTCAAATTACACTGTGTGTCTTTAAAATTTTGCATGCAACTTCGTTCCGGCCGATCTCTTTCAATGGCCGAGTACGAGGACTATGAGAACATGTATGATGAGATGTACGATCCTAATCAGCAACTCACCCAACTTCAAAATCGGGCTCACGCTGATACATCCAGTCCGCATGTTGACGCGATGGACACTCATGCTCCCCACGTCTCGCCAAAGCGTGTCGCTGGGAACACCTCCTCCCCATTTGATATATCCCAGATTGTAGACATCCTCTAGAGCCTCCAAGCCTCTCAGCTTTAGGAGGTCCAGGCTGCCCTCAAGGGCAAGTTTGTTGTTGACCCAGTCCATCTCTCCCACCCGAATGTGGGTGTTCAGATCCAATCCGCTCATGACCCGACGGCCCGAGCTTCTCCTACCCCCTCGCGGGCCCATTCCATCATCCAGTCCTGCCCCCATAGTCCCGTGGGGAGGCATCCTCTTCCTTATGTTCGGCCAAGCACCGACGCGGTGAGACCCCTTCACCAACCCCGGGTCCCAGTTCATGTCTCCCCACCCACCGGTGTCCCTTCTACACATTATCCTGTTTTGGTGGATGTCCCCCACCGCCTTCCTCCGGGGGCACCTCCAAAATCTTCTGTTGATCAACTCACCCAAGCCCTCTTAGCGAAGGTGAGTAAACTGGAACAAGATTTCAAAAGGGTGTCCACACCCAAAGACTCCTTCGAACTGGCACTCCCTTCTATGCAAGTCTTTCACCTTCCCCCCTCTGAGATGCCGATTTACCGCCGCTATAACGGCACCGGCAATCCGTTTGTGCATCTAAAAGAATTCATGTATGAGTCTTCCTTTTGGCAAAATGATAATCGGGCCCTTGCCTTCTTGTTCTGACGATCCTTGGATGGGCCTGCCCTTGAGTGGTTATATTCATTAGAAGCCACGGATGCTGAGGACTTCGAGACCGTGTAGAGGAAGTTTCCACAGAGGTACAGAGACAGAGTTGGTTCGACACTATCAATTACTGATCTAGTGGCTAAAAAGATGAGGACAGAAGAAGAATTCACACATTTTGCTGATAGATGGAGGGCACTAGCTGAAAGACTGAGGGACCCACTATCTGAGGCCGAGCAAGTCAAAATGATCACAGCAAATGCCACGCCTCAGTTCAAACACATTTTGGCCATAAATAAGCTAACAACGATGGAGGAACTGTATGAAAGGGCGCGATATATCCAGACACCGTTGAAAGACTCCCCAATCATGGCCATGTTTGAGTCCAAAACTCGGACATTCAAGAAAACCAGTGGTGCTCCGACTGGCAGTCCCACGACAAAGGGTGTCATCCATAATGAGCAAGTGAGTGCGATGGGCAACCCCAATCCTTCAACCTACTGACCCAACACCAACACCCGAAACCCACAACCCCAATAGCCCGCTCCAAGAACTAACAATCCACCAATATTCAGAATGCCACCTCAGCAACCTCAGCAGCCACAGCAACCCCAGCAGCCCTCATATTACCAGCAGCCTCAACGGCCACAGTACCAACAACCTCCCCCGTACCATCAACAACCTCTGCAACCGCAGTACCGCCAGCCTCCGCAGCCCTAATACTGGCAGCCCGCTCCTCCCCAGTACCAACCCCAACAACCTCCTCCTGCACCCCCCCAATACAATCAAGTCCCTCCTCCAGGCAACTATGAGCCTCAACTACCCCGACAACCCCCCGGCCCAAGGAGAGCTCACTATCCCCCATTGCTAGAAACCCTTCCGGATATCTTTAATGCCCTAATGGCTGCTGGCGCACTTACTCTGCCTAGGGAAAGGCTGCAATGGCCACCTAATATTGACACCTCGCGGTATTGTGAGTTTCACCGGAGACCAGGCCACACCCTGGAAGCGTGCTTTCACTTCAAAGATTACATCTATAATTTGAACGACAGTGGAGGCATTGATTGGGCGAAAATGAAGAAATTCATTGCAGAGATGAAAGCACGAAGGCTGGCTAGGCAGGAATAGCAACAACATAAGTAGCAGTGGTAGAAGCAGCAACCCCAGCCCAACAGCAGCCCAGTATGGGCATTGTTCAGAACACACTCCCGGAGCACCAGACTCTAAATCAACAAAATAATGCCTTTAGAGCATCTCCCCAGTATGAAACTTCAAGTCGGCCGACGGAAGTAGCTTTGCATCCACCTCCCCTTCCCAGCCATCCTTCACCCTGCCACCCTTCATCCGTACACCTACTCCCGATAATCCATTACCCTCCTTCCTATGCATCCCTACCCAGCACACCGTACCATTCAGTCAACTCGCCTACCCGCCGGTTTACCGCCGCTACGGCACCTCCACCTGCCAACATATAAGCCCCTCTCCTACGCAACCCTTCCACCATCCCACCACAACCAATCTACACATCCCATTCTACCACAGTCCCACAACCGCCATCAGCTAACCCACCTATTCTCCGCACTCAACAACTGTACCCTTCATTAACCCCAACTATCGAACCCTCTTTCTCTGTATCCCCACTCAACCCTCCGGTGCAGCAACTATCCAATTGCCGCACCAGATGTTCTCCAACCAACCCTCGACCTCCTCCCCTCCAACTTCTACTCCGTCGGCCCAGACAACAATATTGGGAGATAGCCCCGAGGCAAAAATGGTGCTCCAGAGTGGGCGCATGTTCAATAGGGTGTTTCCCCAATAGCAAGAGCAAATGTTGGCACCCTAAGAAGAAGAAGAGGCCCATCCAGAGGAGTCCATCCCGGGGACGCAATATGCTTTACTGAAACATTTGGATAAGACCCTGGCTAGAATCTCCATTCAAGAATTGATTAAGAGATGAGTGGTCCACCAAGAAGCCCTCGTGCAATATTTACAAAAAGTGATGGTAAGCGAGGACCTGTCAGTAAACGAGATTAGTGTTGTCTTAACTCCCACAAGTACACGTCCGTCATGAAGAAGAATTAGCGCCGATCGGGTCTCAGCGGTATGTTATATGCCTCACAGTTAACATCAATGGGATCCACGTGTCCCGGTGTTTGGTCGACTCCGGGGCATCAATCAATGTTGTGTCCTCTGACACGCTGGAATTCTGTGGGGTAACAACACAATTAATCTGACCTTTTGCTATCACTGTCACAACCTACGTCAACACTAGTAGGTTGCCTAAGGGGGTCGTCACACTAAAAATCGGACTGGGTCCATCCGTCAATGAAATAGACTTCCACATTCTGGATTTGGATCCAAGCTACCGCATGATTCTGGGCAGGCCATTCATCCAGGCTCTCGGCCCAGTTATCTCTACAGTCCACCAGTGCCTCAAGTTCCCGTACAAGGGACGGATTGTCAAGGTGGCTAGTAAACCTGCAATCGAGGAAGTGGATGCTATGATTGATAACTCGGTCCCTTCCATTTGGCCTAATAATCAACCTTTAATGTCAATACTGGGCGCGCCAAGTATGTATCCGGGCTTGAATAGTCCGTATGTTAATGCTACTAGAAGAAGCAAAATTATTACTGAAAAGGGGTGGCATATTATGAAGCAGATGGGATACCAGCCAGGTAAGGGATTGGGAGCACAACTGCAAGGCAGAACAGAGGCAGTAAAGGACTGCAAGATGAGACCCAGGGCGGGGTTGGGTTATAAACCAGGCAAGACTAGGCATAAGCCCGAGGAACCCCTCACATGGACACTATACGAACATTTTAAGAGAGGACCACTATAGCCAGGAAGTGAGCAGGCATCAACTGTCATTGTCGGATCTACTTGTCAGTCGTCTCCGGCTATACACCGAGATACAGATAATCACAGGCCAGCTAAGCATATCAAAAGAACTGAGTCAGATCCGGAATGGAGCAAATGGTTCGATATGAGCGATGTGGTAGCGTCCCTCGACCAACTGTTCACACTGAAGGAGACTAAGCAGCAACTAGACGCAGGCCAAGATGAGCAAGTCGAAGAAGTGGCCACGACCAGAAGAAAACTCAGGGCGGGCTCCTCCTCCTCAGGCATCGTGCCCGTTCCTAGTTCCATCCCAGGAAAATCACCCATTCCAACTCCGAATCTGGGTAATGTGCCCACTTCAATCCAACCATAGGCACCTCCCCTATTTCAATTCTCATTACAGGCATCGCGCCCACGTCAATCTCAATTCCGGGCATCGCGGCCACTCTTCCTATCTCTCCGGACAACGCGTCCGCACTTTCCTTCTCTCTACTTCGGGCTACGCATCCACCTTCTTCCTCTCTCCAAGTATCGCACACTCTCTCCTGCAGGCCACCGCGTGGTCTTCTCCTCTCCTTCTAAGCATTCCTCGGGTGCCAGTGCCCTACCTGGCAATCTCCCGGCACTCTTCCAAGCAGACGCTCACCACTCCTCCCCCTCACAGCAATCCTTCTTCTCTTGAACTCCTGCTTCTGGTCAAACTTTCTCAGCTGGCAATCTCGCCTCGCCATCTCCCCCTGTCCTCACTATGATCTTCCTCCCTCTTTCTCATTGCGATCCTCCCTCTCCCTCACAGTGACTCCCTCTTTCTCGAGCTCGAGCTTTCTCGTCTGACGGTCTTGTTTCCCCGCTCCCTCCGGACAGACTGCCTGACACCCCCCTTCCTCCAAGCAATGTGTCCTTCCCCTTTCTCTTGGGCCCTGCGCCCACCATAGTCCCTCTAACACACTCTCTTGCCCTACCTCTCCTCCTAGTAGCACACTCCCTCCTTTTTCCTCCTCAGGAAATGCTCCCACCTCCCTTCTATCTCCGAGCATCATGCCTCTCGACCAAGCACATGCTTCCTGTCCTCACTCTCTGATTTCTCCTCTCCAGTGTCCGTTTGGCGGCCTCATCTCTTTTGTCTCACAATGTCCGATCTCACCATTTCATTCGAGGAAACTTCTTTCCTCGCCCTCGGGTGTGCCCCGACCGATGATCCACTCCTCTTTGGTCCTTTGACCGATCACCCGCTCCCTTTCGTGCAGGGGGCATTTACTGCTTTCAACAATCCTCCCCCCTCGAATGTCACTATAAATTCTCCTTCGTCTTCCCCCTCGAGGGATCCTCCATTTACTGCTTTCCCTAAGTCCCCCTCACGGGACCAGGCATTTACTGCTTTCCATAATCCTCCCCCCTCGCAGGAGAATGTTACTGCCTTTTCTCCTTCATCTTCCCCCTCGAGGGATCCTTCCTTTATTGCTTTCCCTAATTCCCCCACGCAGGACTCTGTTTTTACTGCTTTCCATCCTATAAATCCTTCTCTATCTACCCCCGTGCCGGGAAGTCCTTCTACTGCTCTCAGTAATTCCCTTACGTGGGATTCTGCTTTTGCTATTCCACTTGCTGTAAATTCCTCTCCATCTTTCCCCTCACGGGATTCAGCATTTACTACTTTTCCTTCGCTTGTAGATTCTAGTAGTTGTAGCTCAAGTCTAGGCAAAGATGGTAGCAAACTAGGGGTAGTGTCAGAGAAGAAGTCCAAGGGTAGGAGGGTTCTGCACCGCTTCCTAGTAGATCTAGCCCGCAGATGCAAGGCGTGCTTAGCAGTTCCAGAGTTTGTAGAGGAGCCTTTACAGTTGACGGATCTAGAATATGAGCAGTCAGTGTGCTTTATTGATGATGGGTTCGGAGTCTATGAGATCATGATGACGATGACCCAACTGAAGAAGGTGATGAAGAGCTTGAGGACGAGGCTGACGCATTCACAAGTGGATTAAAGAGATTTGATGAACCGTCAACTGCTGTAGAGGAAATCACCAAAGAAGTTAATTTGGGAACTGATGAAGATCCTAGGACCGTCCTCGTAAGCAGTAGTTTGTCACCAGCTGAAGAAGAGGCAATTATCGAGGTTCTCAAGGAGTTTAAGGACACGTTTGCATGGCGCTATGAAGATATGTGTAAGGCCCTCGAAATTTCGTCACATTATTTGTATTTGTGTGTGTATATTTGTGCTTGTGTATGTATATACATATTTACGTACGTATTAATTAGTACAAGTACGTGTGCATGTGTTTATATTAGATGTAAATAATGCATGTATTGAATGGTGATAGTATGGATACACTACCATATACATATTGCATGTATATATGCATGGTATGCATGGTTTTCTGCATATTTTAGAGTTCTGGCCGAAGGCCAGATTGGCGTCAATACCAGGACGTTGAGGTGGTGTCAACGTCCAGCCATGGATGCCAACACTAATCCTGGCGTCTAACGATGTGGACGCCGATTTCTCTGGCCTGCATGCGCAGTAGAGCTGGAAATTCCAGAAACAAGGAAGCTCACCCATTGGGGAGCTGTCGCCAACGGCTCTGAGAGCCATCTTGTCACCTTGTGAGTGGGAGAGAGACCTCCCCATATGTCTAAACCCGGATCTGTCTTCCTCAGCCCTCTCTTCACCCTTTGCAAGAGAGAAACAAGAGGAAAAACCCTAGCTTCTGAGCTGTGAGGAAACCCCACTTTGCACCCAAGAATCTGACCCACTGAAGCTGGATCCGGCCATCTTCCTCGACAAGAAGCTAGCTGGACTGAAGGAGAAGACCTCCCCGACGTTTCCTTGCTGTGGAGATCATCCAGGAGCCCGGAGGAAGGAGATCTTGGAGGACGTTCTGCACCTTCTTGGGACTGCCCAAGGAGGGCTTCACCAGCACCTTAGATCCATTGGAGCAATTTCTAAAAGGCAAGTGACCCTACCATAAGGTTCCCGTATGAGTCTAGGACGGTTTAGCATTTTGGTGTATTTTACTTCGTGTCCTTGACCCCCAAATTCACCCCAACTTGAGGGCTCAAGTCTGTGTTCTGCACAGACCTGCATTGACGGCAAGGTCACTGGACGCTGAGATTATGCTTGGCGTCCATCGACCATGCCGCTGACACTCAGTTAGCGGCCAGAGACCGCCGCCAAGTTCATCTGGACAGAACAGTGACCTGTTCTGCCCTTCCTATACAACTATTTTCGGTATGATTTTCGTGATGAGGATATATGGTAACCCTATACACTATGTATACTGTTAAATGTGGTGTGTGGATGAGTGTGATGTGTGGTGGTGAATGTTAGAAATTGTTCTCCCATGAAATTTCAAGCATGATTGTTGATAATCTTGCCAATCCATGTTTTATGATTAGGACTAGTCTGAATGCCCTAAATTTTGTCAGATCATGGAGATTAGTGAATCAGTATACGTATACTCAATTTTTGATAAATTGTTCATGCTTGCATAAATTGCTAATAAATTCGGTTCGGTAAATGAAAAGACATGCAAGAAGGAATTGTTGTGATCGATCTATGGTTGTATGATTTAGGGTAATTCTGTAACTTCAGATCATGCATATAACAGTAGTCTCTGTTCAGACAGTAAGTGACAAAAATGTATGAAGGTGTTAAACTCCATGTCAACTTAAATTAGGACTGGCATGCTAAATAGGTATTTGATTTTCTGTAAATTCTATTTAGCTCAGAAAAATCTAAAAATTGAATGTATGATCTTGAACCCGAAAATAGCATGTGGTTAAATTTTCAGGTCATTTGGACCAGTATATAAGGAGTTATGCACTTTTCCATGAGAAATGTAAAAACTTATGTGTGTCATCGTAAAGTGATTAGATATCATTTAAATCCAACCTGATTGGTAAATTTACTGTGTGTTAAACTTCTCAAATCTGTAGTGTCATGTTAGAAAAATAGAGATATGCATGTGAGTGAGAAAGTGAATGAGATGAAAAGCAATGTGTGTAAAACTATGTGTAAATCGGTAAAATGTGTAAATGTGTAAATTGTGCCAAGTGTGACATTGCTTCCACAGAGGGCAGTGGGACTGTATCGGGGAAAAGTCCCCCTAAGAATGTTCAATGTGTAAGTGACCCTAAGGGCATTAGGGGGAAATCCTGGAGGTGGACAAGTACCACTGGTTAGGGTGGAGATTTGTTCTCCCGGTCTACGCAGTCCAAGAGTCGTCATTGTGTTGCCTAGATGGTGTCTATGTGTAATGTGATGTGTATATGTCCTTCTTTGGTGGTTTGGACTATGTGTCACGGCACCTAAAATGTGATTGTGTAATGTGTAATGTGTATGTGTTCATGTGTTAATGTGTAAGTGAACAATGTGAAATGTGTATGTGTAAAGTGCAAGCATGTGAATTGGAAACTTGTGTAATGAAAATGTGAAACTAAAAAATGTGAGAATATGACATTGAAATCCATGTGAGACAAAGCTGAAACCATGTGAAATCAGTAATTTCATGTTGTTATCATCATGTTTATATGTGCGAAAATGTCTAGAATCCATAATAGGGATAATTGATGAGCACGTGTACAAAATAGCATGATTGGGTGTTCACATGGTATGTTTTAAACAACATTGTAGCTTTCATGTGTAGGTTTATAGCCATTAAACTATGTGAAACCAGCAACATAAAGCATGTGAAATCATCTATGTATGTGCTTAGGAACATGTAGAATCCGTGCTAGTTGTGTTTTCCCTTCATATATGCACAGTATTCATGATTGGTAGCTCTCATGTCTTGGTTCTTTAAAGGTGAAATTTCATGAGTAAATTGAATAGAGAGCATGGGATAGGTAAGTTTTATTCTTAGAAATCTGAAAGCATGATCCATGAATTAAATTGTAGAACCTTCATGATAGGTTGCAACTTTCAAATGACTAGCATGCCATGTGTTGAAAATTTTGAATATGCATGTAGAAACCGCTATGACCTATATGTGTATGTTATGAGTAGTGTTGCTTGCTGAGTCTTTAAGACTCACTTCTTGCTTCGGCGTACAGGTGTAGTTGGTGGCGTGACACCGTTGGAGGAGACGGTGGAGACGGACTCCAAGCGCAGAGATTAGCCCGTTGGAGCAATTGTACTCTTTTGAGTTTTCATAGTATGTAAAAGTGACATTGTACTAGAACTATTATGAGGAAATTGTATAAGTGTGGACATTGTGTACTTAATTTCAGCAATTTAGTTATGTGAACTTTTAAGTTCTTTAATATTAATTGCAAATTTCATGTATGTTTAATGTGGATGATGAATGAATGAAGACAGTTGTCTTTTACTTCCGCTACTCTGTTGTATATTCACGTGTATCTCAGCTGTTAGTATCGTTTGGGTAAATATCCCACTGTGAGGACTCTTGCTATACCGACATGGGTTGGTATAACCGTACCGGTATAATGAGGGCCGTCACAATATGCCTGGCTTGGACTCTGCACTAGTTGAGCATCGTCTTACCCTTAAGCTGGGGTCCATTGCCATTAAGCAACGGTTGAGGCATTTTCACCCCCAAATGGCTTTGAGAATGAAAGATGAGGTCGACAAGCTCCACAAAGCCAGGTTCATTAGAGTTGTGCTTTATCCAAATTGGGTGGCCAATATCGTCCCGGTAATGAAGAAGGATGGAAATGTTAGAATTTGTATCGATTTCCGGGACCTCAACCGTGCGTGTTCTAAGGATGATTTCCCGCTGCCTCACCTAGATGTGCTCATTGACAATATGACTGGGTATGAAAACCTCTCCTTAATGGATGGCTTCTCAGGGTACAATCAGATTAAGTTGGCTGAGGAAGACCAGGAGAAGACCTCAATCACTATGCCCTGGGGAACTTTTTGTTATGTGGTCTTGCCGTTTGGACTCAAGAATGCTGGAGCCACTTACCAAAGGGCTATGATGGCAATTTTTCATGACATGATCCACATTTTTATCGAGGTGTATGTGGATGACCTGGTGGTGAAATCTAAGACGTTGGCTGAGCATCCCGGGGTTCTATCTAAAGTCTTGCAAAGATCAAGGGAATATCAGTTGAAGATGAACCCCAAAAAGTGTGTATTTGGTGTTTCGTCGGGTAAGCTCCTAGGTTTCATCGTGAGCAAGAGGGATATAGAAATTGATCCCAACAAGGCAAAGGCAATAAGAGAAATGCCCCCTCCCAAGAATTTGAAGGAAGTTTGAGGTTTAATCAGGAGGTTGCAGTTTATTCGCCGGTTCGTCTCCCAACACTCGTAGAGGTGTAGACTCTTGTACGACCTCACCAAGTCGGGAGTCAAATTCCATTGGGATGAGAAGTGTCAGGCGGCTTTTAATGGACTTAAGGATTATTTGGCTAATCCCCCGGTCCTAAGGCCGCCGACTCCAAGCAAGCCTCTTATTCTTTATGTATCTGTCCTGGAAGACTCGGTAGGAGCTGTCCTTGCGCAAGTTGATGAAGAAGGCAAGGAAAGGGCAGCATACTACCTGTCAAAGCTTCTCAACCCCTGCGAGCAAAGGTACACTGCAATTAAGAAAACCTGTGCCGCGCTCATATGGGTGGTGTAGAAACTAAAGCACTACTTTCTTGCTCATGAAGTTCATCTCATCGCCCGCATGAATCCTATCAAATTCCTCCTTGAAAAATCTGTTCTAACTGATAGGCTACCTCGCTGGCAAAACTTTCTCTCTTAGTTCGAAATCACCTATATTCAGCAGAAATCGATTAAAGGCTATGCCATCGTGGAGCATCTCGCTCATCACCCTATTCCCCAGTTCGATCCACTCCGTTCGGAGTTTCTAGATGAAGAATTGATGTCCCTTAGCCAATCTGATCCTATGTGGACGTTATATTTTGATGGAGCTGAGAACTCTCAAGGAAAGAGGATCGGGATTGCTTTGCTATCACCTGAAGGTGTCACCATTCCACGAGCTCACAAACTAGATTTTCCTGCCACCAATAACATCGCCGAATATGAGGCTTTGTTGGCTGGTCTAGAGCTCTCCCATTTCTATGGTGTCACCCATTTGCGAATCGTAGGTGATAGTCAGCTAGTCTTGCGTCAAGTGCTCACCAAATATGTCACTCGTGATCCAAAGCTCAAGCCCTATCAAGAACTTGCCTCAGCTTATGCCAAGCTATTCTCCAAGCTAGTTTTTGTCCACATCCCTCGGCATCAGAATCTTTTAGCCGATGCCCTCGCCATAGTTGGCGCAACCATGTATATGTGCTATCCCGGGGATTTTGACAGCATTCAGATCGAGTGCCGTAAAGTTCTTGTCATTCTAGATCCTAACTTCCTCTGGGTTAAGGAAAAAGTTTGAAGAATGCAGAAAGGAGAAGTAGAACCAAGGTCATGCTAATGGAGCTGGAAGAAGAGATGGAGGATGAGGAAAAGCCATGGTATTATGAGATAGCTAGGTATTGCAGAAATCAGTCGTACCCTGAGGAAGCCATAGCCGATGAGAAGAGAGCAATAAGGAGGCTATCCCAGAAATATACATTGGTTGGAAATGCTCTCTATAGAAGGGGATTTTCTAGTATTTTTCTTAGATGCCTAGATGAGGATGAAGTTTCGAAGGTTGTTGAAGAGGCCCATTCGGGTGTTTGTGGTGGCCATGTGAATAGTCAGATGCTAGCCAAGAAGATCCTTAGGCAAGGTTTCTATTGGCCCACTCTAGAGGAGGATTGTTCCATCTTTGTCTGTCGGTGTGTCAAATGCCAACTGCACGCCGACAAAATCCATTCTCCATCCTCCTCACTTCACCCGATATCCTCCCCATGGCCTTTCGCTATGTGGGCTTTCGACATCATTGGACCCCTTGGTGACCCCAACTCCCAGAACAAGGTCAAATCGTACATCCTCACAGCAACGGAGTACTTCACCAAGTGGGCGGAAGCTGAAGCATATGCGGAAGTCAAGGCAACAACTGTTTTTAAGTTTATCACGAAGAACATCATCACCAGGTTTGGCATTCCAAACACCATCGTCACCGAAAATGGGCCCCAATTCATCTCTCAAGAACTGTGTGACCTCTACAACAGGTATAAAATTGTATTGCATCATTCATCTCCATACTATCCGCAAGGTAATGGCTAAGCAGAGGCCACCAATAAAACTTTGATTAAAATTATTAAGAAAACATGTGAGGCTAACAAATTCTCGGAATGGCCAGAAAAGTTCGTAGAAGCTCTGTGGGCCTACCGCACTTGAATCTGTACTCCCACTAGGCAGACACCGTTCACCCTCACTTACGGAATGGAGGTAGTAGTACCATACGAAATTCTCATTCCCTCTTTAAGGATCCAGCTTGACAAGGACTTGTCAATCGATGAGCAGCGCGAATTGCTCCTAGCACAACTAGAACTCCTAGACGAGAGGCGTCTGGTCGCCGCAGAACACACGAGAGTGTACCAAAATAGACTCGCACGTTTTCATCAAAAGAAGGTTATTTAGAGAAAATTTAAGGTTGGTGAAATGGTTATTAAAAGAATCTTCTTAAAACCCGGAGGTCTCCGGTCAAAACTCCAACCTAACTGGGAAGGGCCGTTCGTGGTCAAAGAGATAGGTCCAGGCAACACGTATAGGCTGGTGAACGCAGAAGGTGAGGAGCTCTCTCACCCATGGAACGGGCTATAACTTGAAAAATACTACTCCTAGTTTGATGTCTGGATCTACGTGGCACAAGGACCCTAAGGTGAAAAGATGTCAATATTAATTCATTTTTAATTCTTGCAGGGTTAGCCAGAGGTGCCGACACCCACACACACACATGCCCAGCCCCTGGAAACCAGAGACGCGGAATCCAAAGATGATCAATGCCACACCAAGATCCTAAAGCATTACCTGTTTCTCTCCCTCTCGGTCTGCCAATAGAAAAGGAAACCCAAAGGATTGACCTCACAAATCTGTTCAAAACTCAGTGGATGGAGGTCAAGGCATAAAAGGGAAAAATAGAAAAATCAATGTCAAATCCAAATCAAAAGAGCCAAAAATAAGGATAATCAAGTAAAAGCACGTCAAGAGCGCCAAAGTCCCCGCAGGGATCCAAATGGACCTGGACGTAAGCGTGCAGCACAACAAGAGTGGGAAAGTCCCTGCAGGGATCCAAATGGACCTAGACGTAAGCGTGCAAGGAACCCCATGAGCCCAAAGAAAAGCCGAAACCTGCTAAGTTCAGGATAGAAGAGTGAGTATTTCCCCAGTCTCCTAAACTACTGGCAGACTTCTTAAAATCTTCTTCCTTTCTCCCCCGGGTATGTTTTGGATCGAGGCAAGACAACGATCAACTAAGGAGGACGTTGCCAAAAGTAACCTTGGGTGAAGGCTCCACTTAAGCACGTCCAACCTCTGACTAATACACTCAAGAATAAACAATGCATTCTTAATGACGACCAAGTGATTAAGAAGTCCAAGTGCCACGAATTTCCAGTTTGAGCGGACCCCTTTCATTCCGCGTGTCTTCTTAGAAGGGACCATGTCAGGTTGCGGTATTTATTTATTTCCAAAATCCAAAAAATCAGATATTCTCAAAATAAAAAAAAATCAAATATTCCAAAATCTAAAAAAAAAATTAGATATTCTCAAAATCTAAAAAAAATAAGATATTCTCAAAATCAAAAAAAAATCGGATATTCTCCAAATCCAAAAAAAATTCAGATATTCTCCAATCCAAAAAAAAAATCAGATATTCTCAAAATCCAAAAAAATCAGATATTCTCCAAATCCAAAAATCAATATTCTAAAAAAAAATAAAACAGATATTCTCAAAATCCAAAAAAAATAGATATTCTCAAAACAAAAAAAAATCAGATATTCTCAAAATCTAAAAAAAAACAGATATTCTCAAAATACAAAAAGAATTACATATTTCAAAATTCAAAAGATCAGTACATTCTGCACCTTCATTTTCATGTATACTGTGTGCATTCAGCCAAATCACATCACCCTCATGTGTAAGTATCGCATGTTCATCATTCCTTTTGTTTTTCACCTTATTTAAATAAAGGCTCAGCCCCTTGACAAGATCGTGGAGTTAAGAATCATTTTTTTTATGCAAGGGGCTGAGCCGGAATGAACATTTAACTTGTTTGTTCAAGTGAATTCGCAGACACAGGAAGAGAAAAGCAAACACATACGTATATGTAGCCAAAAGGGGGGCCAACCCCGAGTACATCCCCATGGACTGCACAAAAAGAGCGTACATCATAAAAAAGAAGGCAAAAAGTACACAACAAATGGCCTAACACTCGCCACCATCCCCTGCAGGCCGGACACTCTCATCCTCACCCTTCGTAGGCCGCTGACGCTGGTTGCTCTCGGCCTTGCCCGGGTCTACTGCCATACGCAGAGCAGGAGGCCTCATGGAGGCACGAGAACCAGTAGAACCCTGAGCAGCTCGTGCCTCCTGGACGTTCCTCTCGTACTGAGAAGATGACGTGACGAGGCTCCCAGAATAGGCGCTGGACCGCCCCTGCTCCCTCGCACGCTCCCGTCCGCATCGGTACCGGTCCTCTGCCGCCTACCGCAAGCGCTCGGAGACCGCTAAGCTAGTGCAGGCGTCTACCGATTGCTGCGTCAGACGCTCGTGCTCCTGAGACCACCGGCCGCACTCCTCCTCCCACTGGCGGTGATCCTCCCTGCACTCCTCCGCCAACCGTGCTCTCTCCCTCTCACGGTCCTCCTGCTCCAAGGAAAGCCTCAGGCGTAACTGCGGTGTCATGAACAGCTGTTGCGACAGATCGGTCACCTCAGTGCGGATGCTAGTCTCTCGTGTGAGAGCACTCTGAAGCTCGTCAGACTGTAAGAAAAGACGACCATAGGTATGTTTGAAAACAGTTCAATCCAAAGCATATCTGATTAAGATTACTTATCCGTGTAGTGAGATCGCGCTCTGCCTCCTCTGCCCTAGCCTCTGCCAACGCCAACTGCGCACGAAGGAAGCCACCTCCAGGTCGGGAACACTCCGGCTCGAAGAAGCGCCAGCAGTATCGGCATACTCCACTGACGCCCTAGCAGCACGCTGCAATAATTCAAAGTCAAGTCAGTAGGCGGTAAGATAAAAAATGAAGGAACGATTTTTCTACACTTACCAGTGTCTCTAAGGCTGACCGTGCCTCGGCCAGCTGCGCCTCCGTATCCACCAGCTGGGCGCGGAGAGTATCGATGAGGTCGTTCCGCACATCCTCCATATGCACATATTTAATTAGAATATCATGAGTAACACATTGAAAGCATATGAAGTTTAGAAGTGCATACCCTAGCAGGCCTCATGTAGTCGCATCCCCCGTACTCCTCCTGGAAGTGCTCCAAGTACGCGAGGTTGTCAGCCGCTTCGGACTCCACAAGCTGGCTGCCCTACTGGCAGTCCACGTGCTGGTCGGGGAAGCGAAGACGCCAGTCAACCGTCTTTGCCTTCCCCCGCATCTTCCGTCCGATCCCACGGGGCTCCTCCTCCTCGAGCCATGCCTGGTGTAAGCCTAAAGTCTGAGCAGCCAACTGTAGGCGAAGTGGCTCAATCTCGTTTAGGCAGTGGACCCACAGGTCCCGCCTAAATTGAGGTCGGCCGCTCTCCACCCATGGTTGTCCCTCGTCCCCCACACCTACGTAGGGCTCCCACACGACCTGCATTGAGTTAGTCACATGGGTATTTCATATCAAATGCATGAGTTAAACAAAGTCAAGTGTGGTCCATACCAGAAGTGGCGGGAAATCCCGGATGGCCTGACGGAGGACGTCAAGCTGGAATCTATAGGTGGTCGTGCTCACCACCGGTAACCACCTCTGCGCGAGTGGTACCGCGTCGAGATGCACCTACGTCGCCCTGCCCAGAGGAAGGTAGTAATAACTCCACACCTGCATGCACACACCAATTAGTACCAATTAAGCAATTGCAGGAAATTTAGATGCATAGTTAAAGTGGAATTGAACTTTCAGCTCTTACTTGTAGAAAGGGTGCAAAGCCGCCCACAGTGGTCTCCCTCCCTGTGCCGGCGGAGAGGTCTGCAAAGGTGTGGGCGAGGAGGGCCGCACCCCAGGCATAGTCCCCAACCCGACTCAGGTCCTCCATCAGCTCCAGGAATCGGCAATGGATGTCGTCACCCTTTGTGGTGAAAAGCATTTTCCGAAGAAGAAGGTCAGGAACCTCCGAAGGTCCCGGTCTGCCCGCTCTGTGTCTCCGAGGTCTTGGCCATACACCGCGTGCGCCAGTCCCGCCGCCTGCTGCACGTACTCCGGCAGCGTCTCCTCTGCCCTCTGTCATACTCCTGTGAGGCCAAGCATCTCCAAAAGTGCAACCCAGCCGACCATCCTCCGGTCGCCATCCTCGTCTCCCTGGGAGTCCAAACCTAGGAGGTCCTGCGTGTGCTCGGTATAGTCGGCATACGTAATGCCGCTAACCGCCTCCCCATCCACTCGTAGCCCCGTGATCCGGGCTACATCCTCCAGTGAGGGAACCATGTGACCCCAGGGGAACAGGAACGCACAGCTTGTCCTGTCCCACCTCTCCCTCAGAACCTGGATCAAGGGAGGGTCTATGAAGAAGGGCTCGATCTCCAAGATCGGCCCGAACCCCATCTCCCGGATTCGCTCCCTCTGGAAATCCGGGAGCCCCTGATAGGCAGCCAGGACCAGGGGCCACATCATCCTTGGCTTCATCACTCCTGCAATGCACACACCATTCAAAGCAAAAGTTAAAACACATTGAAAAGAATAAATTGTGCAAATTTTAACCAATTCTGACCCTCGGGTGCTTCTCTGAAACGCGTCCAAACCAGTAGACGCATTTCAATTTCTAAATAACGGCCAACAGCATGGCCACATTTCATCTCGCAAACGCGGCGGCCTTAGCCGCTGCGGTTCATCAGTGTGAATCACGCCATCTGGGTTGGACGCGATTCACACCCCTTCCCTACCGGCGCCGGCCGCCTTCCCCCCATCTCCCTTTTCACACAAAAAAAAAGAAAAGCCCGAGCACTTACCATCTCTAGCCGGGTGGGAATGTCGCGGCCGTGCCGCCCTCACCGGTGATCTGCCCAGGACGCCTCCACCTCCTCCTCGTCTTCCTCCTCCTCCGCAGCTTCCCATTCCTCCTCTGCCGCCGGCACCGCCACCGCTCCCTCCTCTACAAGAACCAGTGCGAGCTCTCCTAGGGCCACGGCGAGCTCCGCCATCATCTCTGCCGTCTCCCCCGTCGCTGGTGTGGCCACCGCCACTGTCGCCTCCGCCATCTCCTCCGGCGAGCCGCCACCTCCCTCGCTCCGCCGTCTCGCCATCGAGAGAAAGGGATTATAAGAGAATTGGAAGAGGGAGAGAGTGATTAGAGAAAAGAGGGAGTTTAGAGGGAGAGATCGAGAGAAGGAGAGAAAAAGGGGGGTGCCGGTGGTAACGGCCGGAATAGTCGCCCCTTGGGCATTTTCTGCCTATGAGAATGTTTGAAATAGCGTCCAAACAGGACGACACTTTTCTTGTTTTAATTGTGTCCGATCCATGCACCGTGATTTAGAACGTCATTATGGCTTTGGCACGACTTTTTAGGCACTCTAATTCGAATTTAAGACGCGTCCGGAGGAGAGGACACGACTTTGGAAAGTAATCTTAAAAGGTGTCTTCGTGTCTCACCGCGATTCCAAAGCGATCATTGCACCGGCGGAGAGTCCGAGGGGGCACACCGTTTGAATTTTGAAAGGGGAATCGTGAAGGCGTACGCTGAGGTGGACGCATTTCTAGGAAAAGCGGCGCTTAGCACGGACGTGAATAGGTGTTTGATTGGCGGCCAGTTGGGATGCCGCGATTTTCAGAAGAAGTTCTTTTGGCCATGTGGGGACAGCCATAGAAGTGTAGAACTGACAAGCCCCCCCCCGAAGTAAGTTGTTCAGTTGAAGCGAGGGCAGCATATCATTAGGATCCGCTGTCGCGCCTTCAAGTTCCTGACGTCGCCACCAAATTGGCGGCGCCACATAAGAGTCTCCAAGCACTCCATCAGAGGGAATTTGGTTATTTTAATCTTTACCTCTTTAACCCTCTCATTAAACATCACAGGAAGGAGACAAGCCAAATTGTGGAGACCAGTTGGAGAACTTGAATCGCGTCCATATATCTGGACACTTTTTCAGTTTTGTAAGGCGTCTCCCGTATTGGACGCGGTTTAAAGGGACAACCGAGGCTTTGTTTTGAGTAGAAAATTCATGCAGTTTGGGTAAAGTGATCACTTTCAGGAGATGTTCTTGGCTGTGTTAAGGAAACAATTTATTTCTCATTAAGGATTCAATCATGTCGTTTACAAACGGCCACTTTCGGCCACAATTTCCTAAGCTCCCTTACATAATTCATCCAATCATTTTCAATCTCCGTTACATTTGAAGCCAGCCTCCTGAAGGTGCAAATCTTCCATATTGCTTTGATAGTGTTTGCCTCCTCCCCATCATTATTAGTACCGATGTCGCGTCGTTTGATCGGCGGGAGGTGGGATGATCCTTCGAAGATGCGCCGTGGAAGTCCGAGTTGAGGAAGGCAGCGGTGTAGATTGTAGAAGACGAATTCGGATGCTCCAATCAATCGTAGATCCACACGAGGTGCTAGTCGGGTCCGCACATCTCGGGCAAGAAGTGGCGCCGGAGTGAAAGTAAAGACGCTCTCGGGCATGTCTCGGAGGTAGTCACGCCAATCCGCCCGCGTTTTAAGTTGTGGAGCTCGGTTCGCCACACGTCCTTCTAAGCCCACAAGGTGATCCAAGTGCTTAAGCGGACTCTTGGAGAAGATCCGGGACGAGCATGTAATTTCATTGCTTAGACAAAACTTGAAGTGTAGGTCAGTCCAGTATGTCAGTAAAAGCATAGATCCGTATGGAGGCCTACCCAAGCTCACCGTCGTGAGCCCGCTGTAGAGGAAGGCTAGCACCGCCGGTCCCAGCCTCTCTCCTTCCCAAATGGCGCAAACCGCACCAAGTTGTTCCTCTTCCATAACATTGTCTATCGAAGGGAAGAGGAGCACTCCCGCCATGTAGATGGTGAATCCCTTCATTACCTGCTCAAGCCTCTAATCGTCCCTTGTTCGATATCTCCCTCATGGTCCAGGCCGCCATTTTTTGTAAGTTGATCCCTTTGTCGGCACGAACACCTTGGGCCTCCCTCGGATCCATAAAGCTCTCGAGCACCGCCCTGCTTGAGTAATGTCTTGGCATGATCGGCATTCTTTCTTCCTCGCCCTGCTTCATTCGCTTCAAACCTAACAAGAGTTCAACCTCTTCCAAAAGAACAGTGGCTTTAAAAGTTCGGAAGAGAAATGTGTTGGTTTGAGGGTGCCACAATTCGATCAATGCCCCGAGAGGCCCAATCAAGGGGGATCTCGTGGTATCTTTTAGCATGAACAGTAAGGTTGTTAATCCCCCATTGTCTAAGGATAGCGGTCATATCAGGAGTAATGGGGGAGGTTAATTGTTGGAGCCAAGGGAGGCGCATGAAGCGCTGGTTGCCCGGGAAGAGCGGGTAATCCTAAATGGGTGGTGGCGGTATGGTAATATCCGGTCATTTGGAAGAGCAGGAAGAATAGAAAGAAAGCCAAAAACACCAAACAAAATGTTAATAACATGTTAAAGCAAATCAATCAAGATCAAAAACATCAACCTAGCATCTTTGCTTGGACACGTTTGAAAATGTGGCCCTCCAATTGGCTTAATCTGTGGAAACCCTCCATCTCTCTCCAAAACCCTTCTTTTCCTCCAAAGACTTTCCCCTCCTTTCACCCTCCTTTCTCCTTCTCTTTGACCCAAAGGGGGGAGCTTGTGCCTTTAAATAGAAGGGGGAAGCATGGAGGTTTGAAAAGAAAAATCCCGGAGATATGTTATCTCCTTCACCTGCCCACACCCCCCATATTCCCATTGAAAAAGAAAAGACAAAAGTTTCAATCAAATTGACGGCATTAATTGTGTCCGTATCAGGAGACGCGATTTACTTTTAAAAGGTGTCTGGGCAACCAGACGTTATTTGTAAAAAAAAGAAAGAAAAAAAAAAGAGAAGGGCGGCGTCCAAACTGGACGCGGATAAAGGGTCTTCACATAACTCATTATTCTCAACTCATGAAGACCAAGAAAGTTCAAATTGGCACTCCAACTTCATGATAGGCAAGACGGACTCAAGACCTAGCAATCTATGCAATAAATCGTCCTAATCTTCACAAGTTCAAGTTCTTCAGGATGTTGCTTCCTGGCTTTGCCACTAAATTGGCTATGCCACAGAGGCTCACCAAATACTTCATCAGAGAGAATTTGACACACGTCACACTCATGGGTCCTCTCTATAGAGCTTGAAATACCAAGGTTAGCGATGATGGCAAATGTGTGTGCTTTGATGAAAGTTGAGTCTTGGGTGCCTCTTGGTGTTCGAGAGTGTGGGCGGTCTGGCTTTTCATGTAAACATCTTTGACAAAATTTCATGCAATGCAAGGATGATTACAGTTCTTGGCAATGATGGTCATGGTCAAACCTTCCCACACTCTGGAGCTGCCTGTGTAAATGCGTCCAACATGGTGGCCGCTATTCTATATTTATAGGCGTCCAGATTGCTCGCCGCGTTTTTACAAGTATCATTGTTTGTCATTTCCACTCTATCATTTGTTCATTGTCAATACTAATCAATCTTTGAGCACAAGATCGGGATGTCTTTTGCCGTACAATGCATGATCATCCTTGGCGACCACCACCTCGGTATTGTACATATTGCATCTTACTATAAGGTATACTTTATTATAGCACATCAAGGACCTCGAGGCTTTGACAAAATTGGATTTTGAGTTCCCCTCCTCCGTCAAAAATAATGATAATTCCAGACGAGTCTTACTACTTGAGGATAGGCCGTTGCACTATGGAGGGACGATGGTTCCGTCCAATATCCTAACTTACGCAACGTAACAATATTATCCTTGATTATTTTATACTTTCCTTTACTTTATGTTTTTTCGTTTAGCCAGCATGCATCATATAGGACCCTTTTTAGCGTAACTCCAGCAGATCACTCTCGTTTTTAACTGAAAAGAGCCACTTATTCCTCGATTCCAAATAACATGAAATATTCCACTCCGAGTCAAGTACTCAGTCCATTGCGTTGTTGTTTGAAGATCATCGCTTGAGAAACTCACTGCCTTGGATTTCCTTCAATTCAGTTATTCTCCCAAAAGATCCACCTGCGGCAGTGGCAGACGCCCCCGAAGGTGAAACCTAATGGATTGTGTCCTTAGGTACTTCCCCGACGCTGGAAGTTGATCTTTCTCCTTTTCCGTGCCCACGTGCACACCCCTTTTCTCCGAAGCATTGAGTTTTCTCTTGTGATTGTCAACAAACCACTTCATTCTGGACTGAGGAATAGCTCCTGTCATGTGTTGTTAAGGCGTGTCTCATCACACCTTGGCATCTACTTTTCAATCATTCCACTTCATTCCACCCAATTCACACCACTCCATTCCTTTCATTTCACATCACTTCGCCTCACTTCCTTGCAAAGCAGACGCCAAGGCGAGGTAGCTGTAGACTCGCCAATTTGGCAACACATCGAGCAAATTCCATGTTATACCGCGATGCCTCAAATTGGCTCTTCTCCATTAACCTCGTAAGTGATCTTCCTATTTTTATACATTTTTCTAGAGTTTTTGAGACCTCTTTCCAAAGGTCTATTGAGCATCATCTATTTGCGTCCAACACAGCGGACGCCCTTTTCCAGAGTTGATCCACGTCCGGATTGTTAGATGCAATTAATTCACGTCCTGTCGACTCGCCGTGATTGAAAGTCAAAGATTCTGACCGCCCCTGTTAGCTCCAATTAATGGACGTCATGTCGGCAATCATGATGTCTGTTTGAAGCGCGTCTGGGCGGCTCACCACATTTATAAGTATCAAATCAAGGATCAGATTCTGTCAAAGATTTGATTTGCCTAAGAAAACGCAGCCAACCACCCAGACGCGATCCAGAACCTAGATTACAGCTACGATCATCATCAAAATGTCTAATCGCACGCAAATAAAGTGACTTTATGAATCACGTCCTGTCAGGCGAACGCCTTTAATTTGTAATAGACGTTCGCTGAATTGGACGCAATTTTTCCTATAAATACAGACCTGGGGGATCCTCATTTGAAACCAATCCCAATCACGGTGAAGCCCTATCGAATTCCCACCCCGATCTCCGAACTCCAATTCTCCAATTCTCTAAGGCGAGATTCCATCGGATCGGAAGCTCGTGTTCTGGAGCCGGGACGCAACGCATACGTCGCCTTTGCGCCGTCTTCCTCGTGAACTGGGGATTCTGGGTGTTGGAGCATGACGAGAGGAACTCCACCGGCGTCTCCTTCGTTCTCTCCATCCCTCGTCGTCGGGCTACACCGCCATTCCAATCGCCACTCCTTCCCCCATCTCTTTCATTTTTATTTTTCATTAGACATTCATTCATCACATCTCCCACACACATCCACGTAGCATTTCGTACCCACCCACTCCTTAGGGGTTTAACACCACCTCCACGAGGTGTGTTAACCTCCATTTATATGCTTTCCACATTTTCTCTTCATGTACACTTCATAGCCTAACCTTCCCTTTCACTTGTTTCTTGTTGTTTTCCCATATTGCAAGGTAACTGGCATCAAATCTTCTCCGCCGGCCGGCCGGCGTAAGAAGGAAGGAGAATCCACATGCACATTCCCGCGCTTTTCTTCGGACGGAGGTAAGTACACTGCGTCATTTCCCTTCCACCCTTTACATTTGGTGCCCACGTGCTCCTGGCGATCGCGACACATTCCTCGTGCACACACGCATGCTCGCTTTTATTTCCACATCCTCACCCCTATTTCTATACTTCATTCGGCAAGCCTTCTCTTCTAAATTCTATATTTCCCATCGTGGGACAAGTGTTTTCCGGAGAGTCGGGGGAAAACACCGTCTACAACGAGGATCTGCTCCAATGCGCCGTTCGTGGCGTCCATCGCGAAGAAGCCGCCTGTGAGTCTCTCCGACCTCTTTTCTCGCATGCAAAAGTACGTGAGCCAGGGTCCGCAAGCAAGGCACCCGAGTCAAAGAAGCAGAGAAGAGAAGAGCCCCGGCGTGCGGAGAAAGATGGCCTGATCCGAGCCGCCGACTAGACAAATCTCGCCGCATTCGAGATCTGCCTCACTTCGGCAGGCTCCCGTTCAAGATCCTGCCAATCATCAAGAAGCTATCAGAGTTTCAGCGCCCTAAGCTGATGACCAGACCCCCGCTAGGGTGCGGAGCCAACCTCTATTGCGACTACCATAAAGACTTCGGACACACCACTGACCAGTGCCAAGCCTGAAGGTGGAGATTGCGGAGATGCTGCGGCACAACATCATCGGAAAGAACGTCGTGGATGGCTGCCAGAAGGAACGTACCCCCAAGGAGGAGCACGGGGCGCGTGGGAGCAAAGGAGCAGTGCTGGTGATAGCTGGTGGCTTGGAGAGTGGGGGTGACAACGGGAGAAAGCGGAAGGCCTACACTTCGGCGGTAGGACCAAGCTCGGGCAGGCAGGAGCAGGGACCCCGGGGGGTTATAACCTTCTCCAAAGAAGAAGTAGTTAGGATAAGTCTTCCCCACGATGACGTGCTGGTTAATCCCGCTGACATTGATGAGTATGATGTACACCGCATACTAGTTGATAATGGAGCTGCGCCAGATGTCCTTTTTTACGACTGTTTTGTGAAGATGACCCACCTGAGCTCCGAGCTCAAGCCAGTCGCTATGCCCCTCTTCGGGTTTAGCGGGACTCCAGTGAGTGCCGAGGGGTCAATCAGGTTGAAAGTGACACTCGGCACCCGACCTCGTCATGTAACGGTTGAGGTCGACTTCCTTGTGGTGAAAGTGAAGTCGGCCTACAACGCGATTTTTGGTCAGGGTCTATTGGGGAAGCTAGGAGGGGTTCCGTCCACTTATCATCAGAAGTTGAAGTTTCCCACACCGAATGGGATAGGCGAGGCCATAGGAAACCAAACCGAGGCCCGTCGGTGCTATGAAAACTCAATAAAAGCAAAGGAACCAGTCGTTTCGGAGTATGAGCTTGTGTATGATGAGAATGATGTAAGGCATCAGCCTGCCGAGCAGACGAAGCGAGTCGAGATCGCAGAGGAAAAATCAATGGTGATTGGCACCGAGCTCCAGGAGTCGGAGGCAGAGCTGGTTGAATTTCTCAAAGGTAGCAGCGACGCCTTCGCGTGGGCAGAGGACGACTTCCTAGGGATTGACCCGAAGGTTATTTAGCACCACCAGAATGTGGACCCCGGAGCTCGAACGGTACGGCAGAAGAAGCGGCCCTTGTCGGATGATCGGTAGGAGGCGGTGGACGACAACCTAGCCAAGTACCTGTGTGCAGGAACTATTTGAGACGCCTTCTACCCCGAGTGGGTGGCTAACGTCGTCCTTGTTAAAAAGGCGAATAGAAAGTGGCACATGTGCATGGACTTCCCCATCTTGAACAAGGCATGCTCGAAGGACAACTTTCCTCTTCCTCACATCGACTAGCTCGTCGACTCTACGGCCGGACACGAGCTCCTAAGCTTCCTCAACGCGTACTCAGGATATCATCAGATCAGGATGGCCCCCGAAGATGAGGAGAAGACTGCCTTCACAACGGAAAAGGTCTGTACTGCTTCACCCGAATGCCTTTCGGATTGAAGAATGCAGGGGCAACGTACCAGAGGCTCATCAACATGATGTTTGAGCAACAGATCGGGAAGACCATGGAGATATACATCGAAGACATGTTGGTGAAAAGCTGATGAGCCGAGGACCATGTTCGGGATCTAGCTGAGACCTTCGAGGTGCTGCGGCAATACGAGATGAAGCTGAACCCCAAGAAGTGCATCTTCGGCGTCCGTGCCAGGATGTTCCTCGGCTACCTCGTCTCAAACCAAGGCATCGATGTCAACCCTGACAAAGTGCAAGCCATCATCGACATGATGGCTCCAAGGACTGTCAAAGAGGTACAAACGCTTAACGGCCGAATCACTGCTCTGAGCAGGTTCATGTCCAAGTCGGCTGAGAGGTGCAAGCCCTTCTTCGACGTATTGTGGAAAGGGCAGTTCGAGTGGAATGACGAGTGTCAAAAAGCTTTTGATGAGCTCAAAGCCCACCTAGCTAATGTACCTACTCTGAGTAAGCCCGTTGCAGGAGAGGAGTTGTTCCTATACATCTTGGCTACGACTCACTCGATTAGCTCGGTGCCCGTGCGAGAAGAAGAGTGGAAGCACCTTCCAGTGTACTATACGAGCAAAGCCCTACGAGGGGCAGAACAACGCTACTCCAACCTCGAGAAGGCAGGATACGCGCTGGTGACGGCGGCCCGGCGACTCTGACCTTACTTCCAAGCACACAGGATCGTGGTCCTCACCGACGCCCCCATCAAGCAAGTGTTCAGCCGACTCGAGGCCTCGGGGAGGATGGCCAAGTGGGCTGTCGAGCTCGGCGAATTCGACATATCATACAGGCCTCGGGTCGCCATCCAGGCCCAAGCCCTTGTCGATTTCATTTCTGAAGGTACGGAGAGGTTGCCCAAACCCGAGGAGGTCGCCGAGCATTGGCTAGTTTACGTGGACGGAGCATCCAACTCTTAAGGCAGTGGGGCTGGATTCATCCTACATTCCCCATAGGGCCTCATCCTAAGGTACGCAATCCGATTTGGCTTCTCTGCTTCCAATAATGTAGCCAAGTACGAGGCTGTCATCTCAGGGCTCAGGATGGCAAAGACGTTGGGAGCGACAAAAGTCCGAGTCCATAGTGACTCACAGCTGGTCGTCAGCCAAGTCTCGAAGGAATTCGAGGCTTGGGAAGGAAAGCTCATCTCATATATGGCCGAGGTCCAGAAAATGATTAACGACTTTGAGGCGACAGAACTGCTGAAGATTCCCTGAGCTGATAACTCCCAAGCCGACGCACTGTCCAAATATGCGGCCACCTCGAAATATCGTCAGGAGTCCTCCGTGTTCATGGAGGAGCTCAGCAAGCCTACAGTGGGATCTATGGAAGTCATGTGCACCGAAGCCGAACCGACATGGATGACCCCTATTGTCGAGTACATCCGGGATGGACGGCTCCCGGAGGACAAAGGAGAAGCACTAAAGGCAAAAAGATGATCCCCCAGATTTTTCATGATCGGCAGTGACCTCTACAGGAAGGGCTTCAGCTTCCCGCACCTATGATGCGTGAGCCGAAGGCAAGCCGAGGAGATCGTCGCCGAAGTCCACGAAGGCACAAGTGGAAGCCACACGGGACCATGGTCACTGGTCCAAAGAATAGCTCGACAAGGTTACTGGTGGCCGACCATGTTGAAGGATGCCGAAAGACACGTCTGAAGGTGCCATCAATGCCAGCTTTTCGGAAAGGTAGATCGGCAGCCGCCTACGAACCTCACCCCACTGACGGCCCCGTGACCTTTCGCGCAATGGGGGATAGACATCCTCGGCCCATTTCCGCCAGCCTCGGGGCAACCGAAATTTCTCATTGTGGGGGTTGACTACTTCACCAAGTGGGTGGAAGTCGAGCCATTGGCGAAGATAACCGATGCCAACGTGTGGGGGTTCATCTAGAAAAACCTCATTTGCAAGTTCAGGCTGCCCCGAACGATCATCACCGACAACGGCATGCAGTTCGACAACGCTAGGTTTCGTCGCAATTACGCAGAGTTCGGCATCGACCATCGATTCACCTCGGTTGCGCATCCTCAATCTAATGGGCAAGCCGAGGTGACCAATCGGACGCTCCTCGATGGACTGAGGAGGAGGCTGGACGACCATAAGGGCCGATGGGCTGAGGAGCTACCCCATGTGCTATGGGCTTACCGAGCGACTCCCCGAGAAGCCACTCAAGAGTCTCCTTTCACGCTCACCTTCGGTATCGAAGCAGTGACTTCAGTAGAGTTGCTCATACCCTCAGAAAGTGTTCTAGGGTTCGAGCGTGAGGACAATGATTGCTCATTGCGTGCTGAGCTAGATCTAGTCGAGGAGCGACGGGACAAGATAGCATCTAGAATTGAAGCCTACCAGCGCAAGATGAAGCGAAGATTTGATAGAACTGTCAGACCTCGCCGCTTCAGTGTGGGTAGCCTCGTCCTTCGGAAGCTCACCATCTCAGATCCCAAGTCGGATGGTGGGAAACTATCCCCCACTTGGGAGGGCCCATACCGAGTGGTCGAGGACCACGGACAGGGGGCCTACCATTTGGCAAACCTGAGTGGCTCGGCGGTTCCAAGAATATGGAACACCGAGCACCTCCGATGTTATTACCCTTGAAGTATTAATGCTTAATGAGGACTCTTCGGTACTCTAATGTCTCTTAACGAGGTCGCTACGGCACTCTAAATTTCCTAAGGAGGTCGCTTCGGCACTCCGAGCTTAATGAGGTCACTACGACACTCTAAAATTCCTAAAGAGGTCGCTTCGGCACTCTGAGTTTAACGAGGTCGCTACAGTACTCTAAATTTCCTAAGGAGGTCGCTTCAGCACTCCAAGCTTAACGAGGTCGCTACGGCACTCTAAATTTCCTAAGGAAGTCGCTTAGGCACTCCAAGCCTAACGAGGTGGCTAACGGCACTCTAAATCGTCTGAGGTCGCTTCGGCACTCCGAACTCCCTGACGAGGTCACTTCGGTACTCTAAATTACCCAAGGAGGTCGCTTCAGCACTCCGAAGTCTTAACGAGTTCGACATCATTAATTTATCGAATTCGCCTCGGCGTTCAAAGATTGCGATGATGACATGCTCACAGGTATATGGGAGAGAAGGATAACCATGTTGCCTAAACACGGCCTAAAGATTGAGAAAACGTTTTTTACAAAAACACACCGATCAAAGCTCGGTGACGGTTTTGTCTACCGGAGGAGGGTTAACATGGTCGGCAGAAAGGGCCGAAGTGGAGGTTCCTGCGTCGGGCTGTGCGGCAGCTATCAGTCCGACCTCCTCATCGGATTCATCATCAGCTACGGGAGGCTGCACGGCGGTTAGGTCCAGGTCGGGAAATGCCTTGGCCATCGCCTTTAAGCAGTGATTATACCCGTCCCAAAAGAGGCTAGTTATCTGATCGAGATGCACATCGGACTTCTTGCACTCGATCACGGCCTTCCGGCGCTCGTCGGCCATGAGCTGAGCCACTTCAGCCTTCGTTTGCTCATGGGCTTTGACCTCCACCTCCCGATCCACATTTTCAGCTTCTTGCGCTTTCTTCTCGACAGCCAGTGAAGCTTTGAGCTGGTCTACCCCCCGAGCAAGCGTGGCGGCCCGGTCTTCGGATTTTGATGCTCGGGCAACCTCCGCGGTGATGGTGCTCTTCAAGTCGGCACATTTCTTCTCAACGTCAGCGACCTTATCCTCTATGGCGCGCACGCGACCCTCGGCCGTCACCTGAAGCTAGTCCATCCGCTGAAGCAGATCCACGAGCATCCCTAGGTGGTGCTGGAAACCCCTGAACAGCTCGTCAACGAGGTCCAGAGTCTTCATTGTCACGGCCCGGGAGATGGTATGAGCTGGAGCAGAAGTCCGAGCCCACTCCAGGGGGCTCGACCTGGCTAACGAAGCCAACGGAATGCTTGGACGGCGCGATGGCGAGCCAACATTCGAGGGACCACCCTCGACTAGTCGTGATTCTGTCAGTCGAGCTCGCTTGGCCAACCTCTCCGCTATGGCCTTGATCGAAGAAGTAGGAACGGCCGCTGGCGTGGGCGGAGCAGCTTTCAAGGCTACGGCATCCACAATTTGGACATCGGCCTCCTTAGCCGGCCTCTTCCCCCGAGCTATAGTCTTTTTCTTCCTACCTCCCCCGGCAACAAAACATTAAGCAGCGAGGGCCGCGTAGTCGACCTCTTCCTGCCCCTCAGGCACAGAAACTTTCTTCTCGGCCAATTCTGCCAAAAGAAAAGGGGACGTTATCAGCACGGACCGTAAGAACAAAGAATGAAAAAGGAGAAAACCCCCGAAGATATCAGACCTCTGTCGACCCGCCGAATCAACTCGAACAGAGCGGCAGAAGATTCATGCAAGTCGGGCGTTGTTACCACCTACAACGACTCAAAGTCTGAGAGTTCGGCATCACTCATATTAGTAGGTTGCTGGAAAGCCTTGTCTTGAGGATTGATGGCCGACCAAGTGGTAGGAAATTCCCACTCCTTGAAACTGTTAATAAAACAAAAACTCCTCTTCCAAGTGATGGATAGAGGAAGGGAAGTGACCAAGGAAGTGGCGGCCCGACCGAGTTGATATGTACAGCCAGTCCCCTGAGACTTTGATGGAGAAACAAAAGAAAAAGAGGCGAATGCTCGGAAGGACTTTGGCCATGTGATAGCCTACGAATGCGACGTTAAACACGTGACTACCAATCTTAAAAATTATCGGCTTACACTAAAGCTTTTAACAATAGTTAAGTGGTGAGAGCCGAGTCGAATCCACGGGAAAAAAGACTTTAGAATTGAAAACCTTGGGTTTTTATTTAGGAAAATAACGTGGTGATATTAAAACTAAGTTGCACTAAATAAATCTAAACTAAGCGAAATAGATGAAGAGAGAGAGATAAAGAATGAATTGGAGAATGTGAAACAAGATCTAAAATTTTAATCCACTAAATAACAAAAATATTTAACAAAGAAATGTTTTCTAACATCAACAACTACACTAAGAAAATAATAAAAATAGAGAGAAAATAAGAGAGAGAACAAGAGAGATGAGAGGAGAGAGAGAAAGAGAGAGAGAGAGAGAGAGAGCGACGAGAGGAGAGAGGAGAGAGAGAGAGAGAGAGAGAGTAGAGAGGCGAGAGGGAAGAGAGAGAGGAGAGAAAGCGCTGAGAGAGAGGAGAGAGAGCGCGGGTCGCTGTTACGTGCATGCAAAAGCATGCACGTAGAAGTATGCAGCAGCAAGGCAGCCTCGGCATGGCGGTGCGAAGGCGGCAGCGGGGCAATGGTCGCGTGCGGCAGGGGCACGTGGCGAGTGCGCGGCTGGCAGGTCTGGCAGGCGCGTGGGCAACGTGCGTGCAGGCGGTGCGCGGCGACTCGGGGCAGTCGCGCGAAGGCGGCAGGGGTGACGCGTGCACTGGGCTGCTACTGTGTGTGTGTGAACCGAAGAGAGAGGAAAACCGGGAAGAAAAGAAGAGGAAGAAGAGGTACAGAAAGAAGAAGTAGAGGGGAAAGAAAAGGAGGAAGAAGAAGAGGAGAGGTGTCGCCCAAAGAGGGGGGGAAGGAGAGAAGGGGGATGCGCTGGAGAGAGGGATAAGAGAGAAAGAGAGAAAGAATAATAGAAAGAGAGAGAGAAAGAGAGTTTATAAAGTAGTAGAGGAAATAGAGGAAGGAGGAGAGATGAAAGGAAAGAGATTTTTAAAAAATAGGATAGTGGATTTTAAAAATGAGAAAGAGTTTTTAAAAAGAAAGAGAGAGAGGGAATATTTAAAAATTAAGTCTCTCATTATTCTCTCTTGATCCAATTGAATTCATTGGCCCATTGGACACTTCATTTCTTGGCCCATTAATCTTGCAAACACAACACAACAGAGATTTAATCAATTATCATTTTTGTAATAAAGTGACAATGAGTTTGTGTAAAAGTAAGGACCATAAGATAATAAAATAACATGATTATTATCAATAACAACGCAATTATCACACCCCCCAACTTACTCATTGCTAGTCCCTTAGCAATGCACACAAGTGAATAATTGGGACAAATAAGAGTTCAAAACAGCATACTTCATGACAAGAAAATAAGAATGAGAATGCTTGATCATAAGTATTTCAAGTTCCAGTCGAGAGTGTCAAAGGCAAATATGTCAGTTCATATCATTAGACAGTTCCTCAAGATACACACAAAATTTCATGACATTTTCATTCAATGTTTGAGCATCAAAAAGAGAATGCATGAGATTTTTACTTATCACTCAAAGATGATATCAATTCTACACTCCTTAAATTCGATCATCGGATTACAGGCAGCTTTCACTCTGCCTAGTTCTTTTTTTTTCATGTTTTTTGCTCTCTTTTTTTTCAGGTACATGATGTTGCACCTCCCTTCACTTTTTAATGCGAGCCTCAACTCTTGCCTTAGGAGCAGCAGGCCGGTTACTAAGATTGGGATATTTTCCATATTTTTTTTCGCTATTGCTCACATTTTCACATTTATTTGTAGGCAAGTAGTTTTTTCCCCACTATTGGTCTTCAATAAGAGTGTAGAATATCAATCAATCAGCCTGAATGTTAGGTAAAACTCTCATCATCCATTTGAATAGCTCCTAATAATACTTTTCTATGTTGATGAAATTTCAAATGTATTTTGAGGAAGATGCTAAAAACATAACTAGTTAACTCACCCCGTCAACTCACCACCTTCACAAGTACACACTATGAGTCAAGTTAGAAAAAAAATTTCTTGCATGAAATATGAAACATGAAGCACAATGTTAGGGACAAAAATTTGAAATACAATTTATCTCTCCCCCCAACTTGAATGACATTGTCCTCAATGGCATAAAAGTAATGGAAATAGAATAAAGCCAATGTAAGTTAAAAAAGGAGAGATACAACCTGATGATCACATGAGGGTGGTGTTGGGTTTAGTGTGTTTTGGAACTTCCTAAAGTTGTATTTTAATGATATCCAATGAACATCACTCGTACCTTGATTTTGATGATGACATACTGTGATCTTAGTGATGACATACTATGATATTGATGATGATGATATATCATGATTTTAATGATGAGATATTATGATTTTAATGATGACATGTTGTGATTTTAATAATGACATATTGTGATTTTGATGATGACATGTTGTGATTTTGATGATGATATATTGAACATGTTATACATTTTATACATATCACAATAATACTTAAACAACATGTTTTTGATGTTTAATATCTCATATTTTAATGATAATATCTTGTACTAATGGTTTATGTGTTAAATTTTCAGGGTCACACATTTTTATCTTCGTAGTGTCGACACTAGATCAAGTGAGGTCGACACTAGACCCAGTTTCCAGCAGATCAGTTTGCCTGACTGGGACAGCAGGTCAACACTAGATCAAGTCAGGTCGACAGTAGTCCCAGGCAGTGTCGACACTAGTCCCAGGCAGTGTTGACACTAGTCTCAGGCAGTGTCGACACTAGACCCAGTTTCCAGCAGAACAGTTTTGCAGAAATGGGACAGCAGGTCGACACTAGATCAGGGCAGGTCGACACACTCCGGCTGAAAGTCAAAATCGTGAATTTCTCTGTACACGTGGCTGCTTAGGATTTAGGGGATTTGACCTAGGTTTCCGTGCCCATGCACCCCAAGGCACCTTATGGACATAATGGGCTATAAATACCCATGCTCCTTGTACCCCAAAGGCAAGAGAGCCCATACACTTCCAGAAGAAGCCTTTTGGCGGCCAAAGAGCGTTTTCCAGATCTGTCTCCATCTCCAGAAGCTGCAAGCCATCCTTTCAAGAGGAAGGACAAGGGAATCAAGGGGAATCCTGGAAGAGAAGGTTGCTGTGCAAGGCAAGGGAGCAGATCCAACTGAAGAGGCTCAGGAGAAGAAGGATTTCTGGCATTTCAGATGCCATCAAAGTAGAGCATCGCCAATTGAGGAGAATCTCCATCGATTTCCATTAAGGCTCTTCAATTGAAGCATCTGCAAGGCCTCTTCATCGAAGAACACTCTTTCTACATCTATTTGCCTTACTTCTGAGTTTGTTCTTCCTTATTTCGTCAATGAGATTTGTGCATGAAGTTCTGTACAAATTTCTGTGTACGAAACTGTCTTGAATCAGATCATTGCTAGAGGATTTGATCTCTTTTGTATTTGATCTAGCTTTTGTACTGTGAGCCGTTGAGCTCTCG
This sequence comes from Colocasia esculenta, assembly GCA_014218235.1. Lineage (NCBI taxonomy): Eukaryota > Viridiplantae > Streptophyta > Magnoliopsida > Alismatales > Araceae > Colocasia > Colocasia esculenta. Next base: position 58,378,883 of record CM024760.1, read on the forward strand.
TTTGTGAGTCGTCGCACTCACTGTGTGGTTTGAGCCGTCATGCTCAATTTGGAGTCGTCGTACTCCGGTTGTTGTTTGAGCCGTCATGCTCAGTTTGGAGTCGTCGTGCTCCAGGTGTTTCTTGAGTCGTCGTGCTCAAGGGTGTTTGGAGTCGTCGTGCTCTGGTGTGAGTTGTACTCAAGGTTTTGAGTAGTGTGGCCTCACTGTGTGAGGGGTGGACGTAGGAGTCACTGAAGGTGATTTCCGAACAACTTAAAAATCCTTTGTGCAATGGTTTGAATTGTAGTTTGTCTTTGTATCTCGCTAGATGCATGCATAGGGATTTCCTTCACACTATTAATCATTTGCTCACACACACTAATCACTTCATTTCAGTAAATTTGTTTGGGTGAATTGATCTCTGATTCGAAGTAATTTTTAATTGCTTAAGCTTCCGCGTTAATTGGTGTTAGATCTATTCGACCCCCCCTTCTAGATCTGATCCATTCACCCATCCGATCCCCAACAATTGGTATCAGAGCGGGTTAATGTTTATCTCTGATCTGATTTGATTGCTTCTATTTGATCTCTGTATTAATTGCTTGAATTGTGTGATTAATCGCTATGATTCCTCCATTTGGCATTAGAGCAGGTTAACCACTCTAATTTTAGATCTAATTCCTTGTTACATTGATTTGCTGTGATTAGATCTAATAGTCTTTTGTGAGTCTTGGTATAATGGCAAATCTATTTAATCTGCAAGAGAAATCACCAGTCTCACCTTCATCAAGTTTTTCAAAGGAAGCATAAAGAAAAGGAGCAAAAGAAATTCACAAGTACTTTATGGCAAAGAGGAGCCTCAATGAATCCAGAAAATCAACAATTCATAAGGTTTTAGCTCTAACAGCGCATTCTAAGAGCTCAGAGCATTCTTCATCCTCTTCAGAACACGAGTTCAAATGGGTCTAAAAGGTCAGGTAAATCACCTCCATATCCATTTGTGTATTCTAATTCTGATTCTGATGAAGATGAAAGTATGTCTTATGCTGGATTGATTAATTTCTGTGAAAAGATACAAAGTCTTAATGTACAACTGAACACTAAAAATAAAGACTTGAAAAAGACTTTAAAACATTGCCATAAAGAAAGTGAAAACTTGAAAAATACACTTGAATTGCTCTAGAAAAATGATAAAGATCCTTCAGAAGAAATTGAGAACTTGAAAAATGAAGTTCAGAAACTGAATTTTGAAAATGAAAGTTTGAAGGATAAAATCAAAATTTGTGAAAACAAGTTGTCCAAGTTGAAAGAAAATCATGACCAGTTGGAATATGAAAATCTTGATTTGAAAGAGGAAAATGGAAAATTAACTGATCTCAATGAAAACTTCAAATTTGACAATGATCAATTAAACAAACAAATTTCTAACATGGCTCATGATCATCAAATAAATGAAAGATGCAAACAACTTGTTGAAGAAAATTATCATTTAAAAAGGAAATTGAAGGCTTGGTGAATGACAAACTATTGGACAATGAATGTAGCAATTTGAGTAATAAAATTACTGATTTGAAAAAACAAATTGCTCAACTTAAAAATGAAAAGAACAAGATGAAAAATAGTTTGGATGTCATGCTAAATAAGCTTCAAACTTCAGAAAAAGAAGTTGTTGCATTAAAAGCTGAAAAACAGAAGATTCAAAATGAATTGAAGAACACAAGTCTTGCTTCTGTTAAAAATAAGAAAAATGAAAAGAAAAACATAATAACTTCTGTTAAAACTACTGTGAACAAGAACCTTGATATCTCTAATGAAAAACTTGTGAAAGTTCTTGTTCAGAAACAGAAAGAGAAGAAGAAAAATGCTGATGTCAAGAAGAATAATCTACTTCCTCCATCAGTCCAAAAAGCTCCAAGGCAAGTTCAAAATTCACATCATGCCAAGAGCCATCAAAAGGTACCTTCTTCTCCTCATGGTAAGTCTCCTCACATGAAAAGGAGATTTCAGCAAATGCATACATGCCAAGGTAAGTACCAGGTAAGAAATGCTCTCATTTGCTTTAAATGTAATAAAACTGGTCATCCTGCCAAACATTGCTGGAATAAAGATCAACATTTCCATAAATATGCCAAATCAGTCCAGTGCTTCACATGTCATAAATTTGGACATACTTCTAGGGAATGTTGGCATAGAATTGATAATCTTGTGCATGCTCCCATGTTTCATGTTAATGTACATAAGAATAAAGATCACGTTCATGCTGAAAACACTCAGAAATTCTATGTACATGAAAAAGGAACTATTGCACAAAAGATCTCTTCTAAATTCCATGTTAAAAATCTCAATGATAAAAATCTGAAAAATAGAAAACAAAATGTTCAGTATGTCAGTGGTGCATTCTATACCAATAACTCTAAGATTAGAAACCAAGATTCCAGTGTTTCTAGTCTTCAGAAAAATGCACCCAATATAAAATCTTTTTGGATTCAGAAATCATTGTTGCAAATTCATGGAAGATCCTTAGGACCCAAACAAGTTTGGGTTCTGAAATGTGCTGCTTGAATGCTGGATGCAGGGATCCTTGTAGTCAATTTCAAGATGAAGGCTAAAGATGAAGGCTCAATGACTAAGGCTGCAAGGAAAGTAAGTGAAGAGAATGAAAGAAAATGAAAAGCTCACCAGGTAAATTCTTCTGAGAGATTCCCTGCTAAATAAAAACTGAAGTCAATTGAAACTCTTATACAAAGATCAATTGGTATATTAAATGGTGAACTGTGGAAAGACAAGTCATGCTTGTCTGGAAACTATCATTATGTGTGAGGAATAACCTCCGCCAAGTACCAATGATTTTCCTTGTGTAAGAGTCATTAACTTTACTTAAAAAAAAAAAAAAAATAGAAAACTTCATGAAAACATAGATGCATTGAGCAAGGCAAAAAGAAAATCTGGAACTAATTCTGCTCATAGTTCTATCAATGAAAGAAATGCATCTATACAAAAAATGAAAGCATTTTGGATTCAGAAATCTTTATTGCAATCTAACATTGATTTCATTGCAGGACCCAAGCAAGTGTGGGTCCCAAAACCAGCTTGATCAGCAAGCTGAGGAGTCTTGCTGCCATACATTGTAAATGGATTCAAAATATTGGTTGTGCAAGGCTAGAAATGATTGGAGAACACAGGTAAAATCTTTGAAAAAGAAATGAAGACTGTTCAGGTAAAATTTCTTATCATTTCAAACTTGAATTGCTTGAATTGAAATGAATGTTTAATTTTTATCTGAACAATGAGAAATGTGTTTCAATGCTACTCCCAACAATGAACTTTATGTCATAACAATTGGAATCATGTTTGTGTTATCATGCTTGCTTAACTATGACCATGATTCTGTGTGCATGTCAACTGATTTGACTTTTTGGTATATCAAATAATGACATGTGGAAGAACAGGTTATGCTTGTTTGGAAGCTATCATTTTGCGTGAGTAAAATACTCCGCCAAAGTACCAAAAGTCATGTTATGCTTAAAGCTAATTGTGCTCATAATCATGTGTGAATTGTTTGCTAGCTTTTTCATTCCATGCACATATTAAGGGGGAGTAAATTTGAAAAAGTGCAAAAATGTTTTCAATAAATGCAATGAATTTCATGCTAAAAATAAAGTGTAATTGACCCTTTTTGCAGTGACTATGTGGTATATCAAATGGTGAAATGAGAAAGGATAAGTTAGGCTTGTCTGGAAACTATCATCATGTATGAGAAAAATTCTCTGCCAAGTATCAATAGTCTTTTCTGCATAAAGGTCATCAAGCAAAATGAAAATCTCAAAAACTTTATTTTGAGTCTTTGCAAAACTCTTCTCCTTCAATAAATTGCATGTTGATATATGCTTGATCATGTTCATACTATTTTGTGCAAATTGCTTGAAATGAACATATCTGAATTGCTTAAATGATCATTTCATATCATGCATATCTTAAGGGGGAGTGAATTCGAAAGAATCTTTGAGTGAAATGCTGGAGAAATTTGCTGGAAAAATATTCTGTCATATCTGATTCATCATCAACTCCCATTCAGTTTGTTGACAAATATTCTTGCTCATAAATTCCCCACTCTCACATTGCATTGGTATTCTTGGTATATCAAATAATGATTTGAAGAAAGGCAAGTTAAGCTTGTCTGGACACTTTCACTATGCGTGAGTATATATCTCTGCCAAGTATCAAGATTCTGTTATGCAATTGTTGAGGGGGAGTATTTGTTGAGGGGGAGTTATTGTCTATTCTTCACTAATTTCTCTTGACAATTGTTGTCTATCTTGAACCCCAAAATCATCAGAATTTTTGAGTCCTTGTGCTATTTTCTTATGAGAGAATTAAGACATTGAAACTAAACTCATTGTGCATTTAGTTTAATTTCAAAGATTCAGTATCATTTCAAGGTTAAGCAATCATAATACTGAATGTTTTTAAAATGATTTGTAAAACACTATTATAGGCACATGAGTGGCTTTAATATTTCACATGTGTATGTTTAAGCCTTATTTTTACCACATGTTAAGAATAATCTTTCTAAATTCATAGTCTTGACTTCTCTGGTCAAAGCAAACATATTCCTGCAAAATATCAAAAGAAAAATGATCAATCTGGAAAGATACAAACAGAGCAATGCAAATGCTTAAACCACTGAGTAACCGGGCCATTTCACCTGACAAGTGATTTGTTTCGCGTCAAAAAGTGGAAATCAAAATTTTCAACTCTGTATAAGATAATGAAAGTTAAACCACTGAGTAATCAAGAGGTCTTGCATCTGATCAATGTGATCTCTTGCACTGAAAAGTGTGATTTAACTAATTTATTCTTGTATTCTTTCCCAGTTAAAATTGAAAGAAAATCAAAAAGACAGGATAGAAAAGCTTAAGACCTTAATTAAGTTCATGTCTACTGAGTTTAGATCTATTATTTTACATTGTGTTAAACTTAAAGCTCCTAACATCCTTGTTAAATATTTCTGCTCATTCATATAGGTCACTTTTCTTCATATTTACATCATTATTTTAACTACATTCAGCTCATTATAATTTGCTATTCTTTGTGTTGAGTGTGTCTTTGTGATTAAACTTTGTTGCACAATAACAAAAACATTATTTCTCTCTCATTTGACAATATCACTTTGCCTCACTTATTTTGATCATTTCTAAACCTTCATTTCCCACTTTTTATCTTTTGGTCTCCGACCGTCATTGTGTCTCTCTCTGTCTATCTTTTTGATGCTGTCAAAAAGGGGGAGAAAGTTCCTTGAAAGGGGAAAGGGGGAGAAAGTAAAAGTTTCTAAGGGGAGAATGTTCTTTATGGGGAGAAAGTTCAAAGGATGCATATGGTCAAGGGGAGTTATTGCAGTCAAGGGAGATATGTTTTGTCATCATCAAAAAGGGGGAGATTGTTGGGTTGAGTGTGTTTTGGAACTTCCTAAAGTTGTATTTTAATGATATCCAATGAACATCACTCATACCTTGATTTTGATGATGACATACTGTGATCTTAATGATGACATACTGTGATATTGATGATGACATATCATGATTTTAATGATGAGATATTATGATTTTAATGATGACATGTTGTGATTTTAATAATGACATATTGTGATTTTGATGATGACATGTTGTGATTTTGATGATGATATGTTGAACATGTTATACATTTTATACATATCACAATAATACTTAAACAACATGTTTTTGATGTTTAATATCTCATATTTTAATGATAATATCTTGTACTAATGGTTTATGTGTTAAATTTTCAGGGTCACACATTTTTGTCTTGGTAGTGTCGACACTAGATCAAGTGAGGTCGACACTAGACCCAGTTTCCAGCAGATCAGTTTGCCTGACTGGGACAGCAGGTCGACACTAGATCAAGTCAGGTCGACACTAGTCCTAGGCAGTATCGACACTAGTCCCAGGCAGTGCCGACACAGTCCCAGGCAGTGTTGACACTAGTCCCAGGCAGTGTCGACACTAGACCCAGTTTCCACCAGAACAGTTTTGCAGAAATGGGACAGCAGGTCGACACACCCGGCTGAAAGTCAAAATCGTGAATTTCTTTGTACACGTGGCTGCTTGGGATTTAGGGGATTTGACCTAGGTTTCCGTGCCCATGCACCCCAAGGCACTTTATGGACATATGGGGCTATAAATACCCATGCTCCTTGTACCCCAAAGGCAAGAGAGCCCATACACTTCCAGAAGAAGGCTTTTGGCGGCCAAAGAGTGTTTTCCAGATCTGTCTCCATCTCCAGAAGCTACAAGCCATCCTTTCAAGAGGAAGGACAAGGGAATCAAGGGGAATCCCTGGAGAGAAGGTTGCTGTGCAAGGCAAGGGAGCAGATCCAACTGAAGAGGCTCAGGAGAAGAAGGATTTCTAGCATTTCAGATGCCATCAAAGCAGAGCATCGCCAATTGAGGAGAATCTCCATCGATTTCCATTGAGGCTCTTCAATTGAAGCGTCTGCAAGGCCTCTTCATCGAAGAACACTCTTTCTACATCTATTTGCCTTACTTCTGAGTTTGTTCTTCCTTATTTCGTCAATGAGATTTGTGCATGAAGTTCTGTACAAATTTTTGTGTACGAAACTGTCTTGAATCAGATCATTGCTAGAGGATCTGATCTCTTTTGTATTTGATCTAGCTTTTGTACTGTGAGCCGTCGAGCTCTCGTTTGTGAGTCGTCGCACTCACTACGTGGTTTGAGCCGTCGTGCTCAATTTGGAGTCGTCGTACTCCGGTTGTTGTTTGAGCCGTCGTGCTCAGTTTGGAGTCGTCGTGCTCCAGGTGTTTCTTGAGTCGTCGTGCTCAAGGGTGTTTGGAGTCATCGTGCTCCGGTGTGAGTTGTACTCAAGGTTTTGAGTAGTGTGGCCTCACTGTGTGAGGGGTGGACGTAGGAGTCACTGGAGGTGATTTCCGAACCACCTAAAAATCCTCTGTGCAATGGTTTGAATTGTAGTTTGTCTTTGTATCTCGCTAGATGCATGCATAGGGATTTCGTTCACACTACTAATTCATTTGCTCCCACACACTAATCACTTCATTTAAGTAAATTTGTTTGGGTGAATTGATCTCTGATTCGAAGTAATTTTTAATTGCTTAAGCTTCAGCGTTAATTGGTGTTAGATCTATTCAACCCCCCCTTCTAGATCAGATCCATTCACCGATCTGATCCCCAACAGGTGGTTGCACACTTGCTTCATCAAATGATAGTAGGACATTAAACACCTAAGACACAAAATAAAAACTAAATCAATAGAAATCAATTTTCCTAAAAATATTGGGTTGCCTCCCAACAAGCACTAAGTTTAATGTCTTCAGCCAGACACATTGAGGTAACAGGCTCACGTAACACCCCCAATTAATTGACGCCAAATTTTTTCTTTGTAAGGCATCACCAGCCATGGTGGGTCAAGTGGGCCAAACTTACCCTTCAGATCAGTAAATGATAGAGAAATTGGGGCATTCAAGATCATATCTTCAATTAAGAAATATTCATTTGTACACTTAAGATCTTTATATGTGTTGAACACATGAATGTGGACTTTATTATTTTCACCCTTTTCACCCACAGCTTCCATTTTCAGATCCTCTTTCATGATGTTGAGGACAGATTGATTTGAATGCTCAGAGGATTGCTGGAACTCCATAGGCTGACTTGTGTCAAAAATAGTAGCATGATCTGGAATGAAATGGATATGACTTTCAACACAAGGATGCTTAAAAGATTCAAGTGTACTTGACCAATCAGCTAGTGGTAGCATGTCCATGAACATGTTGGATTTGCCAAGGTTAGGGAGAGGTAGGAGTTCCATGTCTTTCTCGACATCAAGAGAGACCCAGTCAATGTGGACTTCAGACAGAATTTCTAATTCTTCTGTGACCCAAGAAGAATGATTGATGATTACAACCAGTTCTTTCTCCAAACTCACCTCTTCTTCGTCACCCACTTGAAACAATGTCATATCAAATTTGGACCCAACATCTGGATGACACTCTTTCTCTTCTGCCCCCAACTTGAATTCAACTAATTCACTAGAGCTTTCCGCAAATATGACATTATGGACGGAGTCTTCTTGATGGTCAGTTTCAAGTTGGGTCAACACTATGGATTGATTTTCAGTGGCACTCATCTCCTCTTGATTTGACCCATTAATATTATCTCTCATTTTCCAAGTGGGTATGTCCACAATCATGTTGGACTGAGAAGTTGTGGATGGAATTTAAGAGTCAAATTGTTGGTCACAATCAAGATAATGATGTTCATGATTGTCAATGGGTTGACATGGTGATTGGCTACCTTGCCTCCTTCTGATTTCCATCAATTGAGTAATCAGGAGGTCAGTTTTGACAAATGATTGCTCTAATTCTTGTTGTTGTTGGGTGAATGTTTGCTCAAAGACTTGTTGGTTATCATAGAATTTTTGCATAAATTGCCCAAATTGATCATCAAAGTGGCCTGATTGCGAGGGAGATGTATGAGTGGGCTGCGAATATGCATGTTGCCCCTCATGATGGCTTTTATCATGCATATCAATCTGGAATTGGGCCAAATGTTGAAAGTTGTGGATAGGTGGACTTTGGGCTTGGGCCAGAATAGGTTGATCTCTAAGTGTCAAATGTGGCATTACTTCTCCAAGTTGTTGGAAAGGTGTGCCTTCAGGAGCATTTGCTAAGCACACTGGCAGATCAATGCCAAAATAATTTTGATCAAAGCATGATATGATTTCGGCACCTAGAAAGGGTCCTTGAATTTCTCCTTGAGGATCTAGATAGAGTAAACTCAATTTCTCGGGAGAGACACCTTGGTCAACTTTTGAGTAAGGAGTGGGTGTGGATAATACTTGAAAGTTTTGGATTTGTTCTTGGGTTGAGGGAGGTGATGAGGTGTAAAGTGGGTCAACATAGTTCCTCCACCCTGAATCATACATGTGATCTTTAATTGGGTGACCATGAATCAGATGGGCTTGAGTCCATTTGGAGCCATTGGACTGGTAAGTGGAGGTTGATGGATAAAGTGGGTTAGGTGGAGAGTGCATACCATAATGAGCTGATCCAATTTGTCCAATTGAAGTGCCAATTTCATAACCATGATTGTCAACCCACATAAATCTTTTTTTAAAAAAAAAATTATTGTTTTGAAATATTTGATTTTTTTGTATTTTCAAATAAGTTAGCAAACAATTAATCCTATGACACCTATGGTTCCTTAGGATATAAACATTTGATTTCTCACTAATCAACTAAGGCCTAGCTCAAATCCACTCTCAAGCTCGTTAACTAACCAGGTAAGAGGTGGGAAAGTGGGAGGTTCCCCCTGCTCTCGCAGGGATCTAATTAAGTAACCACTTGTCCACTAAGGCATTTACCAATGAACTTCTAGCCTTAGACACCAGTCTCCAAACTTGATAGTGGGCCCAAGTGGGCCTAAGTCTCAAAGCAAACCCTAGGTCAAGTTTCTACTTTCTTTTATTGGGCTTGGGTTGATGAGTGCAATGGTGGTTGTTTCTGGGCCAAGGAAGGGTGATGAAATCCCCACCTTATCTTATTAATGGGCTTGCCCTTAAGATGTTTTAGACATGATGTGCACACCACAAAATCAAGCAAGAGGTTCTATACAAGCATGGCAATGCATAATCATGATTTTAAGAAAGTTGAGATTCTCACCTTGCCTCCCGCAATCTTCGACAAGAAAGGAAACTTTTCAAAAAAAAAAAAACTTGCCTAAAGATGAAAGCCTAAATGATGTATGTTCTAAAGATGGAAAGTTTCTAATCTTGAATGCGTCGTTAAACACGTGACTACCAATCTTAAAAAATATCGGCTTACACTAAAGATTTTAACAATAGTTAAGTGGTGAGACCCGAGTCGAATCCACGGGGAAAAAGACTTTAGAATTGAAAACCTTGGGTTTTTATTTAGGAAAATAACGTGGTGATATTAAAACTAAGTTGCACTAAATAAATCTAAACTAAGCGAAATAGATGAAGAGAGAGAGATAAAGAATGAATTGGAGAATGCGAAACAAGATCTAAAATTTTAATCCACTAAATAACAAAAAAATTTAACAAAGAAATGTTTTCTAACATCAACAACTACACTAAGAAAATATGGAAAATAGAGAGAAAATAAGAGAGAGAACAAGAGAGACGAGAGGAGAGAGAGAAAGCGAGAGAAGAGAGGAGAGAGAGCGACGAGAGGAGAGAGGAGAGAGAGCGCGAGAGAAGAGAGGAGAGAGAGCGCTGAGAGAGAGGAGAGAGAGCGCGGGCCGCTGCTACGTGCATGCAAAAGCATGCACGTAGAAGCGCGCAGCGGCAGGGCGGCCTTGGCATGGCGGTGCGAAGGCAGCAGCGGGGCGGTGGTCGCGTGCGGCAGGGGCATGTGGCGAGTGCGCGGATGGCGGGTCTGCAGGCGCGTGGGCGACGCGCGTCCAGGCGGTGCGCGGCGACTCGGAGCGCTCGCGCGAAGGCAGCAGGGGCGATGCGCGCGCTAGGCTGCTGCTGCTGTGTGTGTGAATCGAAGAGAGAGGAAAACCGGGAAGAACAGAAGAGGAAGAAGAGGTAGAGAAAGAAGAAGTAGAGGGGAAAGAAAAGGAGGAAGAAGAAGAGGATAGGTGTCGCCCAAAGAGGGGGGAAAGGAGAGAAGGGGGATGCGCTAGAGAGAGGGAGAAGAGAGAAAGAATAATAGAAAGAGAGAGAGAAAGAGAGTTTATAAAGTAGTAGAGGAAAGAGAGGAAGGAGGAGAGATTAAAGGAAAGAGATTTTTGAAAAATAGGATAGTGGATTTTAAAAATGAGAAAGAGTTTTTAAAAAGAAAGAGAGAGAGAGGGAATATTTAAAAATTAAGTCTCTCATTATTCTCTCTTGATCTAATTGAATTCATTGGCCCATTGGACACTTCATTTCTTGGCTCATTAATCCTGCAAACACAACACAATAGAGATTTAATCAATTATCATTTTTGTAATTGTAATAAAGTGACAATGAGTTTGTGTAAAATTAAGGACCATAAGATAATAAAATAACATGATTATTATCAATAACAGCGCAATTATCACGCCCCCCAACTTACTCATTGCTAGTCCCTTAGCAATGCACACAAGTGAATAATTGGGACAAACAAGAGTTCAAAACAGCATACTTCATGACAAGAAAATAAGAATGAGAATGCTTGATCATAAGTATTTCAAGTTCCAGTCGAGAGTGTCAAAGGCAAATATGTCAGTTCATATCATTAGACAGTTCCTCAAGATACACATAAAATTTCATGACCTTTTTATTCAATGTTTGAGCATCAAAAAGAGAATGCATGAGATTTTTACCTATCACTCAAAGATGATATCAATTCTACACTCCTTAAATTCGATCCTCGGATTACAGGCAGCTTTCACTCTACCTTTTTTTTTTTCATGCTTTTTGCTCTCTCTTTTTTTTCAGGTACATGATGTTGCACCTCCCTTCACTTTTTGACGCGAGCCTCAACTCTTGCCTTAGGAGCAGCAGGCCCGGTTACTAAGATTTGGGATATTTTCCTTTTTTTTTCGCTATTACTCACATTTTCACATTTATTTGTAGGCAGGTAGCTTTTTCCCACGATTGGTCTTCAATAAGAGTGTAGAATATCAATCAATCTGCCTGAATGTTAGGTAAAACTCTCATCATCCATTTGAATAGCTCCTAATAATACTTTTCTATGTTGATGAAATTTCAAATGTATTTTGAGGAAGATGCTAAAAACATAACTAGTTAACTCACCCCTTCAACTCACCACCTTTACAAGTACACACTATGAGTCAAGCTAGAAAAAAAAAATCTTGCATGAAATACGAAACATGAAGCACAATGTTAGGGACAAAAATTTGAAATACAATTTATCTCTCCCCCCAACTTGAATGACATTGTCCTCAATGGCATAAAAGTAATGGAAATAGAATAAAGCCAATGTAAGTAAAGAAAGGAGAGATACAACCTGATGATCACATGAGGGTGGTTGCACACTAGCTTCATCAAAGGATAGTGGGACATCAAACACCTAAGACACAAAATAAAAACTAAATCAATAGAAATCAATTTTCCTAAAAATATTGGGTTGCCTCCCAACAAACGCTAAGTTTAATGTCTTCAGCCAGACACATTGAGGTAACAGGCTCACATAACACCCCCAATCAATTGACGCCAAATTTTTTCTTTGTAACGCATCACCAACCATGGTGGGTCAAGTGGGCAAAACTTACCCTTTTTTTTTGAGGCAAACTTACCCTTCAGATCAGTAAATGATAGAGAAATTGGGGCATTCAAGATCATATCTTCAATTAAGAAATATTCATTTGTACACATAAGATCTTTATATGTGTTGAACACAACAATGTGGACTTTATTATTTTCACCATTTTCACCCACAACTTCCATTTTCAGATCCTCTTTCATGATGTTGAGGTCAGATTGATTTGAATGCTCAGAGGATTGCTGGAACTCCACAGGCTGACTTGTGTCAAAAATAGTAGCATGATCTGGAATGAAATGGATATGACTTTCAACACAGGGATGCTTAAAAGATTCAAGTGTACTTGACCAATCAGCTAGTGGTAGCATGTCCATGAACATGTTGGATTTGCCAAGGTTAGGGAGAGGTAGGAGTTCCATGTCTTTCTCGACATCAAGAGAGACCCAGTCAATGTGGACTTCAGACAGAATTTCTAATTCTTCTCTGACCCAAGAAGAATGATTGATGATTACACCCAGTTCTTTCTCCAAACTCACCTCTTCTTCGTCACCCACTTAAAACAATGTCATATCAAATTTGGACCCAACATCTGGATGACACTCTTTCTCTTCTCCCCCCAACTTGAATTCAACTAATTCACTAGAGCTTTCCACAAATATGACATTATGGATGGAGTCTTCTTGATGGTCAGTTTCAAGTTGGGTCAAGACTATGGATTGATTTTCAGTTGCACTCATCTCATCTTGATTTGACCCATTAATATTATCTCTCATTTTCCAAGTGGGTATGTCCACAATCATGTTAGACTGAGAAGTTGTGGATGGAATTTGAGAGTCAAATTGTTGGTCACAATCAAGATAATGATGTTCATGATTGTCAATGGGTTGACATGGTGATTGGCTACCTTGCCTCCTTCTGATTTCCATCAATTGAGTAATCAGGAGGTCAGTTTTGACAAATGATTGCTCTAATTCTTGCTGTTGTTGGGTGAATGTTTGCTCAAAGACTTGTTGGTTATCATGGAATTTTTGCATAAATTGCCCAAATTGATCATCAAAGAGGCCTGATTGCGAGGGAGATGTGTGAGTGGGCTGCGAATATGCATGTTGCCCCTCGTGATGGCTTTTATCATGAATATCAATCTGGAATTGGGCCAAATGTTGAAAGTTGTGGATAGGTGGACTTTGGGTTTGGGCCAGAATAGGTTGATCTCTAAGTGTCAAATGTGGCATTACATCTCCAAGTTGTTGGAAAGGTGTGCCTTCAGGAGCATTTGCTAAGCACACTGGCAGATCAATGCCAAAACAATTTTGATCAAACCATGATATGATTTCGGCACCTAGAAAGGGTCCTTGAATTTCTCCTTCAGGATCTTGATAGAGTAAACTCAATTTCTCAGGAGAGACACCTTGGTCAACTTTTGAGTAAGGAGTGGGTGTGGATAATACTTGAAAGTTTTGAATTTGTTCTTAGGTTGAGGGAGGTGATGAGGTGTAAAGTGGGTCAACATAGTTCCTCCACCCCGAATCATACATGTGATTTTTAATTGGGTGACCATGAATCAGATGGGCTTGAGTCTATTTGGAGCCATTGGACTGGTAAGTGGAGGTTGATGGATAAAGTGGGTTAGGTGGAGACTGCATACCATAATGGGCTGATCCAATTTGTCTAATTGAAGTGCCAATTTCATAACCATGATTGTCAACCCACATAAATCTTTTTTTAAAAAAAAATTATTGTTTTGAAATATTTGATTTTTTTGTATTTTCAAATAAGTTAGCAAACAATTAATCCTATGACACCTATGGTTCCCTAGGACATAAACAGTTGATTTCTCACTAATCAACTGAGGCCTAGCTCAAATCCACTCTCAAGCTCGTTAACTGGCCAGGTAAGAGGTGGGAAAGTGGGAGGTTCCCCCTGCTCTCGCAGGGACCTAATTAAGTAACCACTTGTCCACTTAGGCGTTTACCAATGAACCTCTAGCCTTAGACACCAGTCTCCAAACTTGATAGTGGGCCTAAGTCTCAAAGCGAACCCTAGGTCAAGTTTCTACTTTCTTTTATTGGGCTTGGGTTGATGAGTGCAATGGTGGTTGTTTCTGGGCCAAGGAAGGGTGATGAAATCCCCACCTTATCTTATTAATGGGCTTGCCCTTAAGATGTTTTAGACATGATGTGTACATCACAAAATCAAGCAAGAGGTTCTATGCAAGCATGGCAATGCATGATCATGATTTTAAGAAAGTTGAGATTCTCACATTGCCTCCCGCAATCTTCGACAAGAAAGGAAACTTTTCAAAAAAAAACTTACCTAAAGATGAAAGCCTAAATGATGCATGTCCTAAAGATGGAAAGTTTCTAATCTTGATATGACATCTTTTATTGGATTCAAGTGATTGATTTTTTTATTATTATTATCTAAACATGACAACTAAGAAAAGGAAACTCAATCAAGAGGGTTTTAAGGGTACTTACCTTCAACGCAATCCTTCGTTCTTTTGGAAATTAAAACAAATAGAAAGAGTGTGAGAGAGAAGGAAACTCACCTCAACTTACCTTTTTTCTGATTTTTTCTGCAATTTTCAAAATTTTTTCAAAACAACCCCTTTTACTTACAGATGTTACTTTCAGCGACAGATTTCTGACAGATTCTCTAATTTTGCAATTTTTAGGCTTTTTTAATCTTTATTTGACACCTACAAAAAGAAAGAAAATGTTAGCATGAATATATACAAAAAAAACACCAAGATTATCAAAATAAAAATCTAATTCCCCGGCAACGGCGCCAAAAATTGATAGCCCACGAATGCGTCGTTAAACACGTGACTACCAATCTTAAAAATTATCGGCTTACCCTAAAGATTTTAACAATAGTTAAGTGGTGAGAGCCGAGTCGAATCCATGGGGAAAAAGACTTTAGAATTGAAAACCTTGGGTTTTTATTTAGGAAAATAACGTGGTGATATTAAAACTAAGTTACACTAAATAAATCTAAACTAAGCGAAATAGATGAAGAGAGAGAGATAAAAATGAATTGGAGAATTCGAAACAAGATCTAAAATTTTAATCCACTAAATAACAAAAAAATTTAACAAAGAAATGTTTTCTAACATCAACAACTACACTAAGAAAATATGGAAAATAGAGAGAAAATAAGAGAGACGAGAGGAGAGAGAGAAAGCAAGAGAAGAGAGGAGAGAGACCGACGAGAGGAGAGAGAGTGCGAGAGAGAGAGAGGAGAGAGGCGAGAGAGAAGAGAGAGAGGAGAGGGAGCGCGGGTCGCTGCTACGTGCATGCAAAATGCAAAAGCATGCACGTAGAAGCGCGCAGCGGCGGGGCGCCCTCGGCGTGGCGATGCGAAGGCGGCAGCGGGGCGGTGGTCGCGTGCGGCAGGGGCGCGTGGCGAGTGCGCGGCTGGTGGGTCTGGCAGGCACGTGGGCGACACGCGTGCAGGTGGTGCGCGGCGATTCAGGGCGCTCGCGCGAAGGCGGCAGGGCCGACGCGCGCGCTGGGCTGCTGCTGCTGTGTGTGTGAACCAAAGAGAGAGGAAAATTGGGAAGAAGAGAAGAGGAAGAGAAAGAAGATGTAGAGGGGAAAGAAAAGGAGGAAGAAGAAGAGGAGAGGTGTCGCCCAAAGAGGGGGGGAAGGAGAAAAGGGGGATGCGCTGGAGAGAGGGAGAAGAGAGAAAGAATAATAGAAAGAGAGAGAGAAAGAGAGTTTATAAAGTAGTAGAGGAAAGAGAGGAAGGAGGAGAGATTAAAGGAAAGTGATTTTTGAAAAATAGGAGAGTGGATTTTAAAAATGAGAAAGAGTTTTTAAAAAGAAAGAGAGAGAGAGGGAATATTTAAAAATTAAGTCTCTCATTATTCTCTCTTGATCCAATTGAATTCATTGGCCCATTTGACACTTCATTTCTTGACCCATTAATCCTGCAAACATAACATAATAGAGATTTAATCAATTATCATTTTTGTAATAAAGTGACAACGAGTTTGTGTAAAATTAAGGACCATAAGATAATAAAATAACATGATTATTATCAATAACAGCGCAATTATCACCATGGCGCAGGCCACCAAGAAATCGACTGCCGACCTCTAGGAATTAGGGGCCAGCTGAGCGGGGGTAGCACCCAAATAAAGGAGAAGGTGAACAAGGAAGGGATGAAGGGGATGTCGGAAGCCAGCTCGGATAGCCTCCGAATAAAGACAAAATTCGTTCTCCATCGTATGATGGGCATGGAGCTCAGGGGTAGCATAAACAACGAAGTCAGGAGGAAAGGCCAAGCCAGGATGGTCTACGATCCACTCGAGGGTTGACTTTTCGATCTCGGTGGATGTGTTGGCCACGGAATCAGCATCCCTCCTTACACCGGAGACAGGGGCCGAAGGAGCTTTGGCACATATGTCCCAAGAGAAATGGTGGGAAAGAACTCGTCAGTCGTATCCAACGGATGGGCCTCAGAAGAGCCTACCTGAATGGAGGCAGGGCGAGGAGGTAAGGGCCTGCTAGAGGCACCCTCAGAAGAAGAGTTCCCCGGAGAAGATGTGGAGGAGGAGGAACCTAAAGACGATGATGCAGAGGGTTAGCCCATGGCTTACCTCTGAAGGGGGAGAGATCGAAGCGAGAGTAGGTGATCGGCAGCTCGATGAGAGTGCTCGGGCGATCCCCCAACACAGCTCGGAAGATTGGCTAGATCAGATAGCAAAGCTCGTGTGCAAAGGTTCTCCATGCAGTATCAGTCGTTCTACTTATAGGGCCCCAAGTTTGCTTTGATCCAACAGCGAAGGCCCTCGCCGCATTTAGGCAACTCAATTAACCTACGTGTCACCCTCCACCACGCCAAGGAGCTTCAAACGCGGATCGCCATCAAGAGAGAGGGATTGGGAGCCGAGGTGTCAGAGCAAAACGTCCGTCGCATCGCCTGCCACCATGATTACGACCAGAGATCGAGGCAACATGCCGTTACAGGTTTTCAGAAGCGCCAGGGGTCGCGTCACCAATGGCCGCCGTGCCCTGTCATAACCCTGCCACCGCACGGGCACATCCTCAAGTACCCTGGCAGAGAAGTGTGCGATGGCGTACGGAGGGTCCTCTAACATCTTCTCCTCGAGCCATGGCGAGGTCTCGAGAAGAAGCTGGGGGGCTAGTGATACGGGGTGTTCCTCAGAGATCATACCAAAGTGCATGTCGGCATGTGCCGAGCCTACGATCCAACCGACGGCCCGTACCGAGTAGTAGCTCGGGGTTCGGTAATATAGCTTGGACCTCAGGAGTTTGGCATAATAGAGCGACGACTGTCGAGCTGACTCTATGACCAAAGTGGGGGTCGTATGGAGCCACATATTCAGCCGAGGCAAGTTCCTTTGTCACCTCCAATGAACGCGTGCCAGCCTGAACTTTCTCCATATTGACTTGCACGACCATAATGGAAAGGTCCTGTAATAGCAGGGAACAAAGATTGTGGGCCAGGAAGGCCAACCATCCACACACGATCATCGTGGTAAGACCCAATATTAGTAAGGCCCGAAGATCACGCTGGCAGGCTGCGCACGATCACCAGCCTTGAACATCCGGGGCCAGTCCGATCGCACCTGCCATCCATAACCTTGGCCTGCGAAGATTAAGGATAGGATCGTGGGCACATCCTAGGAGGACTTCTGTTAATCCAAACCAAGGGACCCCTATAAAAGGAGAGGCATCCCTCACAGCAAGGTAGGCTATTCTTCCAATCTACAAATCCTCCCCACTCCGACCTCCTGAACTGACTTGATCGACGAAGTGTCTTACCACCGAGGAGCCTCGGTGGCCTTGCAGGTTCAAACCCTCGGCGCTTCCAGTCTTCCTTTGGGCGTCCCCTAGCTGCTCGAGCCGACCTCGACCCTTCGCCAACACTTCAGCTCTCGCCGACCTCGTTGCTCAAGCAGTAACACTATTATAATTGTTCTAATTACTGAACAAAGGTTTAGTAACCGACCGATTGGTGTTATATATGATCATTCTAATTACTGAACAAATGTTTAATAACCTTCCGATTGGTGTTGTAAGCATTCCGATTGTTGGCCCACTTGATATGACAGCAAGACTAACCTAGAGGGGGGGGATGAATAGGTAATCTGAAAACTAAAACAAAAATCACCACTTGAAAATTTTTTGTTAGTATAAATAAGCGTGTACAATGGAAATTGAAGGTGCAGAAGCAAGCACATAAGGAACACAGAGATTTATCTAGTTCAGCCCTTCCAAATGGAAGTCCTACGTCCAGTCTCCTAGAAAACTCTTGGGATTTCACTAATCAATGGTACAGTCCCCCTCAAGGACATACGACACCCAGCCCCTGCTAGTCTTCTTCTTTTTCCAGACAAGAAGGCAGCCCACTTCTTTTACAGGCTTAGAAGCAAGGCTATTGGAACACCCAGTGGTTACACCACCAGACACAAGCTGGTCTTCTTCTCTTTCTGGGTAAGAAGGTAACCCACTTCTCTTATAGGTTAAGAAGCCAACCTCCTGGTACAAACCCCAGTGCGGTTCTTCCTTTAACATAAGGGGTACACTTGCACTGCAAGCCTTCACTTCCAACCGAAGAGGAACACTCCTGATCACAAATGTTGAACCTGAAGCCCCTAGATCAAGCTCAAGATAAACAATGAAATGTTTGATCTGAGACTGAGCCTAAGAAGGAAAGAGTTTACAAGACAAGACTCTCCTTAGGCTAAACCCCTAGCTCTCTCTCTCTCAAAAACACACAAACAGAGAATGAGGAAGAAGGAATTCAACTTGAATGGGCTTGAGCTCTTCCTCTCTTGCTTTGAGTGTGTATAGAGTTGGATGCTCACTGGATGTACATTCCTTGAATGATCTTCAGGTTCACACTCTTTTTCTGTATCTTTTCTTCTGCATTTCCCTTCTTGTTTATACAGAGCAGATGAAGAGATCCGTTGATAGATGGCCGTTGGAGTTTCTTGGCTCTCTTCTTCTTCAGCTCTCTTTCTCTTGAGTCTAACAGCTTCCTTCTTGTGCCTACTGGCTACTTGAAATGCGGGAAGATGTTCCAGTTGGTGTGCATTTCCAAGGATGCCAACAACAGGTTCAAGATGTTGACTATGAGTAGAAGTGGACTTGCAGACATTAAATGCAAGGTAGTCATTTAGACTCTAGAAGTCTTTTGTCATATGGCTCTTACCTCTTTTGTCTTTTGTCCATATTTCTGCTGATAGCTAGAAATAGTAGGTAGGTCTTTTTCTTTCTTGCAGGAAGGAAGAGATCCTCTAAGAGAGGCAAAAAGATCACTAGTCAAAGAAATAATAAGTTAAACATAAGAAGTACATTTGAAGTTTCATTTGGGCGCCAAAGATATTTTGAAGAATTTGAAATATAGAGGCAATCAATGTTTGCTTAAGGCAATCGATATTTCAGAAAGGCAATGGATGTGAAATAATTGGAATCACTGCATGAAGGCAATCGATGTCTAAGACAATCGATATGACACTAGTCAGTAATCAATGTGGCAATTGATATTCAATCATAATAGCAATCGATGTTTGAATATAATAGTAATCAATGTAAGACTGATCGGTAATCGATGTAAATGAAGAGCAATCAATGTTCTTAAGAAGCAGTCAATGTTTAATGGTAATCAATCTATAAAGGCAATCGATGTCTAAAGGTAATCGATGTTGATCAAAGACAATCGATGTTTCAGACAATAGATGTTTAAGTGAAGAGCAATCAATGTTTAAGACAATCGATGTTCTAACGCAATTGATGTTTCTAACAATCGATATTTAAGTGAAAAGTAATCGATGTTTAAAAGCAATCGATGTTCTAATGTAATCGATGTTTAAAAGAGTCGGCAATCGATATACACTTCGACTGGCGACGGAAATGGTCAGCAATCGATAGGTTCAAAGGCAATCTATGTAGAGCTTCGACTGGTCAAGAAATATAACGCAGCAGTCAAAATTAATGAGCTTCGAATATGACAAAGTGTAACTTCAGATATGACGAAGTGAATTTTGGATGAACAGAAATTAACGTTGTCGGACAATGTTGAAACATGCAATCAGTCGATGTGAACTTCATATATGGCTTTAGATATGACGAAGTTAACTTCGTCTATGATGAAGTGAACTTCGGATATGACAAAGTAAGACTTCGATTGATCAAGACAAAAACAAGCATGACGAAGTGAAAGCTTCATATATGACGAAGTTACAAGCGATGGAAAATACAATAATCATGTTAGAAAATGATATTAAATATATTAATGATATTTATGATAATCATGAGTGTTGTTATCACCAAAATAAATGGATAAAATATAAGAGTGGTTCAACACCAATTACTGAACAAGGGTTCATAACCTTCCAATTACTGAACAAAAGTTCAGTACTCTTCCAATTGGTATTATAAGTGTTCTAATTACTGAACAAATGTTCAGTAACCTTCCGATTGGTGTTATGATCGTTCAATTACTGAACAAAGATTCAATAACTTTCCGATTAATGTTATAATCATTCTGATTACTAAATAAATGTTCAGTAACCTTCGGATTGGTGTTGTAAGCGGACCCCCCAAACATTTATTTCACATGAATTATTTACCTTCATTAATGTGTTCTCTATTTATCAGATTCTTTATAAAAATCCAAGTTACTATAGATCTAATTTGTCCGCTTTGGGTTACAAGCCTGTGATTACATTGGACTAGCACTTTGCTCTTTTTAGACTCAAGAGGTGGCTTCATAGAGTGGCTCTTTGTCCCACATGGCATAAAAGAGTAATAACAGGAGATATTCTAGTAGCAGCAACTAAAGGTTCATGTATAATAATAATCATTCAGAATAAGTACATCAAGAGTAAGTGAAGCATATAATGTGTCAGGTCATATCAATCATTCTGTCATGTGGCGAGTAATAAGCATAAGCGAATTGTCTATATCAATCTAACAAGCAAGTATTTTGGTGCAATGCCACACTATGGTCATTCAACTCTTGCATGTACAAGTATTTTTGAGTGCTCTTCTCAAGATCAGACTATGCCCTATTAACGTTAGGCATTGAAGTCATTTGTGGATCGTAGATCCCATGTAGTATATAGACAATCACAATAATGGCCAAGCAAATTCCAAATAATAAGCTTTGTAAGTACGACACAATAGACTAAATTTTCAAGGAGTTTATCATAGAAAATATAAGTGAAGCGTGACAGGGATATCCGTAACCAAATCTAGTATAAAAACATAGATAGGAGGGTCCACACAGTCGGGGTATGGTTGTGGCAGATGGGAGATAGACGCGTTCGAATTAGGCAACGTGTTTATAGACACAATGGATAGAAAATCGCTCTAAAGCTGGCGAAATATGCCTGATGGTCCGACATGTTTTAGAAAAGAGTTTATGGGTTTTATGGGATAACCAACTTGACAACCACGTGGAAATCCGTGGTTGACGAAGAGATCTAAGTGAAAAAGTTCAGTCCAACAGCGAAAGGTTCTCCATTCGCCAAGAAAGTGTATGTAAGAATCCAATTTAATATATAACAATAAGTATGTTCATAAGTACTTTATTGATGATAGAAAATAGTTTAAAAAGAAGAATAATCTAGAGATAATTATGGTACGACAACAAAACTTTAGATCAGGGATTATAGTTCAGAAGATTCATAAGATTATTTCTTTTTTCTTCCAAGTTTAATGACCTAAAAACACCTAATACCATAATGTATATATATATATATATATATATATATTGTGGTGGCCAAATCTGGTCACCTAGGCCTATGATGGCTCGTTACGGCCCATTCACGTCCTGTCAACTAACGTGGCACCGTCATCGAAGGGCACGCCCTCTCCAGGATGGCTCGAAGACCTCCATTGTGAGACCCCCGTGATCGGAAGCTGTCAAGTTCCGCTGCGGCGTACCTCCGAGCAGATCACCCGCCTTCCCTTACCGAACAGCATGTTCGAGCCCCCGCGTGGGTCACCTGCTCGGAAAGCGTTCCCAAAGGGTTCCGAGCAGGTTCTCTGACTTGCAGAACGGTTATAACCGTCCAGGCCACGTTCTCCACCATCAAGGGGCGTGAGCTGTCTGGCAGCCTAACGGGCACCAGAGTCATAACTCCTCCCGTTATGCACGTGCGTCAAGGCGCCTCTTCAGGCACGATCCGCCGAACGTTACGCACGTTGGCCTCAACATCGACGCTTATAAAAGTACAGGTACAGTACCATGCAAGGGTACGCTCTCTATCCCTCGCGAATACATTCTCTCACTCTGAAACCCCCTGCCTCTCAAGTTCCTCACTGACTTAGGCATCGGAGGGTTTTTCCGGTCTTCACCGGGCCCCCTGATCCTCTTCTGGTTTTACAGGTGTTCGTCCTCACCAGCGATCGTCTTCCCTCTCTGTTTAGTGGAGGCCCGTTTGGCTCAGGCCCAAACAGGATCATACCACCACATTTGGCGCCGTCTGTGGGAACGAACGAGAGGCCATGTGCCCTACCCGAACGTCTCATCTTCATGAGACCCGCACACCCTTATCCTCACTGGGGGGCTGTGTAGAGGTATTATTTAGTCCCACATTGAAAGATAGTGAGAACAAGTGTGTGCTTATCAGCAAGAGTCTCACCTCTTCTCCCAAGAGGGCCCTTTTAAAGGATAAAACCCCAAGCATGGGGACAATACCTCTTGGGAGGCACACTTAAATCACGTCTCTTCATATATATATATATATATATATGCTATAGTATGCCGGTGCAAAAATTGAAAATAGGCACACGCATGTCGCTACAATCTATTGGCTGGCGATCCAACGGTTTGCAATGAAGGTGTGATCGGGAAGAGAGAGAGAGAGAGAGAGAAGAGAGAGAGAGAGAGTATGGCCAGACCAGTTTGCATTAGGGCTGTTCAATATTTGGTCCAATCCGAAAAATCGAATCGAACCGACAAATTCGGTTTGATTCAGTTCGATTTCAACACTTCTAGTGTTCAGTTCGATTTCACATAATGAAATCGAAATAAACCGAATATATATATATATATATAATTAATATTTATTTCACAAGAGCGCTTGTAGCCCAATGGATTATGGCGCGCCTGTTTGACCGTTTAAAACTCACATTTTTTGCTGTGTTCGACTTGAATCGGACTAGTTCGATTTTGTTCACCAATGGAGCCGATTCGGTTCAGTTCTCTAAAAAAATTAAGCTGAACCAGGCCGAGCCCTAGTGGCATGCCCAGCCGGCACTCTAGCTGCCACCTTAGATTAAGGGTGGGAGAGATTGATAAAAAAAAGCACAGAAATGCCTTCAATGCCGCGCGTGGCGAATTCTGAGGTGGGAAATGCGGGCGGAAGATAGCAGCGCGGGTGAGGTGCTTGCGCTGGGTTTCCGACTTCAGCTTTAAATTTTATCATTTTTTATTTACAAAATAATACTTATTCAAAAACAAATCATAATTAAGAGAAATACACTCAAAATTTTATATGTATTTATATATACATATTTAACGATTATAATCGGTTATCAAGACTTAACCAGTCCACTATACATATTTAACGATTATAAAGCCTAACCAGAAAACAAACTATATGTATAATAAACGATTTTAACCTTTTCTGCATAGATATATTCGATTTTAAAATTTAACGGAGACTAAATTAACCAGCATATAATAAAGTGTCCAGTACTATCATCAATTTGTGAGGCAACTAGCTCAAAATACACAATCAATTCTAAAGCTTAATTAACCAGTCTATATCTATATCTATAATCGATCATAATGCTTTAATTCCGCATACATAGTCGATTACAAAGCCATAGATAACCAAACCATACAATTAATGTTTAAAAACTTAGCTGGAAATCCCTGCATGCCTGCCACCGTCCATTAGAAGTTAATCTAACAGCGTACATATAATCTAGTTAATTTTAAAAAAACATCCGGAACCCAACATGCATATTAATCTATTATTTTTTAAAACTTATCCAGAAACTAGTATGCATGTCACCGTCTATTAGAGTTTAATCGAACAAGCATACATATAATAAATATATTTTTGTTTAAAACTAATCTAGAAACTTGACATACTTATAATTGATTAGTACTACGGCATAAACAGTAGTTTACATATCATCGAATTATAAAACTTTACCGGAAAACCAAAACTAGCATACATATATAATCGAAGTATATGCATTTTCATGATAGATTATATGGTCGATTACAACGATTGTTGGGACACCCCTGAAAGAAAAAATCATCTGGTCAGTACATATGTGCAAGGTGCATATTATATTCCAGAAATCATCAAAAAATTAACTCCGCCGAGATGTATTCCAATCTTTGCATTTCTGGTAGGGGTGTCAATTGAGTCGGACTGGTCCGAAGGCTCGATGATCTGGCCAGAGACGGACGCAGGATGAAACATAAGGAGGGGCGAAGTAAGAAAATATTAAAGTAAAATAAAATATAAGGGGGGCTAATTTGAAATTTTTTTTAAAAACTTAATAAAAAAATAAAGAGAGCTAAAATGGTGGGGGGGGGCATGGCCACCCCCACCATTAACCTGGGTCCGCCCCTGGATCCGGCCAAGTTTTACATGGGTTTAGGCTAGACAATTTAACATTTTTTTAATTTTGAACCCGGCCCGGCCCAGCCCGGAGTAAGATTGGGCCGGGCTCGGGCTTGGCTCGGCCCGGCCCGGCGGCCCGGTGGCCCGGTATTTTTTTTTAATATAAGTAACACGGCTGTAATTCCAATATTCTAAAATTTTGCATTGAAAATTATATTGTGCAACTATATTTAATGACTTAACATTTATTTCATATTTGTAACAACTAGACATAAGTTTATTTAGATTAGTTTAATGTTTATTTTATACTATTTTGATTTAATGAACATAAATTTTATTGTAAAAATAAATAAATAAATAGTAAAAATATTTTTTTAAAAAAATAAAATCGGGCTGGGCCGGGCTTCGACCGGGCCTTACCTAATCTTCCGGGCCGGGCCAGGCTTCTAAAAATCGAGCCTTGCCCGGACCGAGCCGGGCCTGAGCCGAATAATTAGAGACTGGGCTGGACTCGGGACAGCACGGGCCCGGGCCAGGCCATGCCCGGCCCGTTGTCACCCCTAATTTCTCGCTCCAATCTGCACCGACCTAGCTCTCCTCCAGCGCCTTAAAAAAAAGTAGGGTTCGTCAAGAGAGCTAGGTTTTAAGGGTCTACTTAAAGGTTTACGGTTTCTAATAGTTCATTTTAGACTCTTTCCTAATCTTTAGATTCCCAATTTTGAAGAAATTTGGCTGATTTTCCTCTTTTAATTTTGGCTTAATTTAGGCAAGAGTTAGGTTGCAATTGGGTTTCCTTTGATGGGTTAGCATTTATCTTCTAAGTTTGGCCCATTAGTATTGGGCCATTGTACCTAATTTAATAAATGGATTTTTGGGTATTTTTAATTTCTAAGTTTTTTTCTCGCAATTAAGTCTTTCTTGGCCCATTACCATCAAGAGATTTAAATGAAGGACAAGCCTACTCTAATTATAACATTACTTAAGCACAATTCATTATTATATCATCTCTAAGTGTTGTTTATTGTTATTGTTATTATTATTTTCTTTGAGTAGCATGGAAAAAGTTTGCTTAGGGGCTTGTTTGTTCCCAGTTAATTGTACGAGTTCTTATTGCTATTCAGGGTATGTCCAGCTGGCCTTGCGCTCGTTAGCCTAGCATGCCTGATATGGAAGGATTCAAGGATCTCGGGCCATGACACCCCACTATAGCTGGCAAACGCTAGCTATGATCTAGAGGGTCTCCGGGTGATCGCGCCCCCTGCCATGAGACCTCTCCTAGGCATTCCAGACAAACCGTGGATGTAAACACGGGCAACTTACAATGTCCAACCCCGCAAGACCCCTCTATAAAAGAAAAGGGGACACGACAGGAAAAAGGTACGCTATTGGCAACACCAGAACTCTCCCCTCTAGTCTTCTACTCATCTAACTTGGGCATCGGAGTGTCTTCCCACCGAGGTGACTCAGTGGTCTTTACAGGTCGGAGTTCCGTCAGCCCTCACCGACGATGACACACCATCGCCTCGGGGCCCATCCAGATTGACTCTGGTCTATCCCCTTTGCTATTGCAGCAACATTTGGCACCGTCTGTGGGAACCTTCGGACAGAAAGGCTTCACCCCCATGGCCCCCAGGGCAAAGGCGGTCGCTCGTTCGTCCGGCGATGAGATCCTCCCCACTACCGTGGTTGAAGAAGTTGCGGGGGACAATTCGGGAGCAGGAGAGTAGGGCTCAACTACGTCATCGCGCCTGGATTGAGTCGAGCAGATGCTTGCAAACCTCCAGCAAGTATTGGTGAGAATGGAGCAAAACTAGCATGCGCCCCCGGCGCATGGCGAAGCCCTTGTGCAGCCCGCGGTTCCAACTGCGGAGGTACAAGGGGGTCTTGGAAACGCCGACCCCAGGTATGCATAGCCTACTATGTCAGCGAGCCGTGCCGAGGACCAGCGCCCCCCCATAGGTCGCAGTGGTGAAGGGACCCCGGCAGGCCGACGTCCCATCACCAGTGATTCTGGTAGTCCCAGCGGAGCCTGCGGCGAGGACCGATGTCGTCGATCTTTTCTCGGCCGAGTCCACCCAGCGCCGATGAATGTTCGGGCAGTCGACCCTCGGTGGAAAGATGATTTGAAGGAGATGAATAGAAAGATAGAAGTGCTGCAGCGGGGTACGCGTGCACCCTCAGTGGCAACGCTCTTGGCAACCTCACCTTTCGTTGAAGAAGTCACATCGGCGCTTGTATAGGATAAGCTGTAGCTGCAGAAGTTTAGGCGCTACAATGGGACGACGAACCCTGTCCATCACCTCGACCACTTCCAGGGGCAGGTGGAAATGGTAAATATCACTGACGCATTAAAGTGTCGTGCTTTCATGTCAACACTGGATGATGCAGCATTGCAGTGGTTCAAGTCGCTTCCCTCCCGATCGATAGCTAGCTTTGCTGACCTGGCACAGCGATTCCTAGACCACTTCTACAATACAGTGCAGCATTCATTGTGCACCGACGACCTTTGGCTCATCTCGCAGAAGGAAGGCGAGATGTTTCGGGACTTTGTGAAGAGGTTCCAGCTGGAGGTAATGAAGGTAGTAGATCTGGACCTGAGGATGGCAGTCAACATTCTGACAAGGGTGTGCTCGAACGCCCCGTTCATGGCGTCTATCCCTAAAAAACCCTAGTAAGCCTCTCCGACCTACTTTCCATAATGCAGAAGTATGTATGGCTGGAGTCGACGCTCGGTGCCGCGGGGAGGCTCGGTCGGCCAACCGAGCCAGGTGCGGCAAGCACGGAACCAAGTACGAAGAAGCCCAAAAGAGAGGGGTCGCATGGCGAGAAGCGACGGGACGCGGATCGATGAGAATCGGATCGTCGCCCAGATTCGGATCGCCGCCCCGACGAGTACCGGTGCGTTAGGGACCTGCCCCGCTTCGGGAGGTTGCCTTCCGAGATTCTCCCCATTATCAAGAAGCTGTCAGTGTTCAGGAGACCCGAGCCCTTGACGACGCCGCCGTCTGGCTGAGGAGCCGACCTCTACTGTGCATATCACAAGGGGTATGGCCACCTCACCGACCAGTGCAGAAGCCTCATTATGAAGATTTCTGAAATGCTGAAGAGAGGACTTATCGGAAAAGACATCGTCGACGGTCGCGCAAAGGAGCGTACACCCGATGACGGCAGGGAGGCGCATAGAGGAAAGGGGGCCGTCCTGGTCTTGGCAGGAGGCTCGGCGGGTGGAGGGGATAGGAGAAGAAACGGAAGGCTTACGTAGCGGCTGCAAGTAACAATGTAAGCCAGCTGTGTCTCAAGGACGGAGAGGTCATCATCTTCTCCGACACAGATGTGGTCGGAGTGAGTCTCCTCCATGACAACGCGCTGGTTATTCATGCCGACATCGATGGGTATGATGTACATTGTATCCTTGTCAATAATGGAGCTGCGCCCGATGTCTTGTTTTATGACTGCTTCGTAAAAATGACCAACTTAAGCTCCGACCTCAAACCGGTCACAACTCCTCTGTTCAGTTTTAATGGGGCGCCTGTCAACGCCGAAGGATTCTTTGTGGTAAAAGTAAAGTCGGCGTACAACGCGATCTTGGTCGGAGACTCTTAGGGAAGTTGGGAGGGGTCCCTTCAACCTATCATCAAAAGTTGAAGTTCCCGACCCCCGATGGGATTGGCGAGGTCGTGGGAAACTAGACTGAGGCCAGACGATGCTATGTAAATTCAATAAAAGCAAAAGAGCCAGCAGTTGCTTAGTATGTGCCCATCTCTGACGAAAATGTTGCAAGACATGAGCCCGCCGAGCAAACCAAGTAGGTAGAGGTTGCCAACAGGAGCTTGGTGGTCGGCTGCGAGCTAGGGCTGTTGGGCGAGGCAGTCGTCGACTTCCTCAAAAAGAACGTTGATGTCTTTGCCTTGTCGGATGACGACCTAATCGGTATCGACCCCGGGGTCATTCAGCACCACTTGAACGTGAGTACTGAGGAGAGATCGGTTCGGCAGAAGAAAAGGCCATTGTCGGCTGACCGGCAGAAAGTGGTCGATGACAACATGGAGAAGTACTTGCGGGCAGGGACCGTCCGAGACACGTTCTATCCAGAGAGGGTCCCGAACGTCGTCTTGGTATGCAAAGCAAGTGGGAAGTGGAGAATGTGCATGGACTTCACTGACCTGAACAAGGCGTGCCCCAAAGATAGCTACCCTCTACCTTGCATCGACCAGCTCGTCGACTCCACGGCAGGGCACGAGCTCCTTAGCTTCCTCGACGCATACTCGGGGTACCACCAAATCAGAATGGCGCCTGACGACGAAGATAAGACATCGTTCATCACGGAAAAAGGTCTTTACTGCTTCACTCGAATGCCATTTGGGTTAAAGAATGCATGTGCAACGTACCAGCGGCTCGTCAACATGATGTTCAAGGAGCAGATCGGGAAGACGATGGAGATATACATCGACGACATGCTGGTAAAGAGCCGACGAGCCGAGGACCACGTCCGCGACTTGGCCGAGACGTTCGAGGTGCTTCGGCGATTCGGGATGAAGCTCAACCCCGAGAAGTGTGTTTTCGGCGTACGTGCTGGGAAATTCCTCAGCTATCTCGTCTCAAATCGAGGAATCGATGTCAACCCTGACAAAATACAAGCCATCATGGACACGACGCCCCCGAGAACGATAAAGGAGGTACAACGGCTCAATGGTAGGGTAACTGTTTTAAGCAGGTTTATGTCCAGGTCGGTAGAGAGATGCATACCTTTCTTCGAAGTGTTGAGAAGAGGGCGTTTCGAGTGGACCAAGGAGTGTCAGGAGGCATTCAACGACCTCAAAGAACACTTAGCACACGTGCCAACATTGAGCAAGCCAGTAGTCGGGGAGGACCTACTACTGTACCTATCAGCAACAACACATTCAATCAGCTCAGTGCTCGTACGGGAGGAGAATCGTAACCATCTTCCGGTGTACTACACAAGCAAAGCGCTACGAGAAACCGAACAGCGTTACACCGACCTTGAGAAGGTTGCGTACGCACTCGTTATGGCTGCGAGGAGGCTACGCCCATATTTTCAAGCGCACAAAATCATCGTCCTCACCGACGTCCCCATCAAGCAAGTCCTCGCCTGACCCGAGGTCTGAGGGAGGTTGGCCAAGTGGGCCATAGAGCTCGGGGAGTTCGACGTCACGTTCAAACCTCGGGTCGCAATCAAGGCTCAAGCCCTGGCTGACTTCATCTCCGAAGGGACGGCAAGAAAGCCAAAAGAGGAGGAAGCGGACGACGAGCGTTGGAAAGTGTTTGTCGATGGAGCATCAAATTCACAAGGAAGCGGGGCAGGAGTGGTCCTCCATTCACCCGACGGGTTTATCTTGAGGTATGCAGTTCATTTCGGCTTTGAGGCTTCTAATAATGTGGCAGAATACATAGCTGTTATCTCAGGGCTAAAAAGGGCAAAATCCCTCGGAGCAAAAAGGGTCTCCATTTTCAGCGACTCTCAACTGGTCGTAAGCCAGGTGATGCACAAGTTCGAGGGTAAAGAAGCGAAGCTTGCGTCTTACATGGCCGAGGTCCATCGGCTGCTCGCGGAGTTTGACTCGGCCGAGCTGTTGAAGATCCCGCGGGCAGAGAATTCACAGGCTGACGCGTTGTCCAAATTTGAATCATCATCGGCGGAAGTACGGTCGCCTGTGCTAATAGAGGAGCTCAACGAACCGTCTGCAGTTGCCAAGGAAGTAATGTGCGCAAACACCCTGACAACCTGGATGGCGCCGCTGATCGATTTCGTCAAAAGTGGACGGCTTCCCGATGACCGGGTAGAAGCCGACAAGACAGAGAGGTGAGCCTCGAGGTTCTTCCTCATTGGCAAAGATTTGTATAGAAAGGGCTTCAGCTATCCGCACCTCCGCTGCGTTGGCCCGGGTCAAGCCGAGAAAATCATCGGTGAAGTTCATGAAGGAATGTGCGGAAGCCATGCTGGTGCCCGGTCTCTTGTCAGAAGGACTACCCAACAAGGTTATTGGTGGCTGACTATGTTAAAAGACATCGAGAGATATGTTCAAAAATGTCGTCAATGCCAACTCTTTGGCAAGATCGACCGACGACCGCCAGCTGAGCTCACCCCATTGACTTCGCCGTGGCCATTCGCGCAGTGGGGTATGGACATCCTCGGGCCTTTCCCATCGGCGACAGGCCAGAGGAAGTTCATTATAGTCGGTGTGGAGTATTTCACCAAATGGGTGGAGGCCGAGCCATTAGCACGAATCACTCACGCTAATGCCTGGGGTTTCGTTTGGAAGAATATTGTATGCAAATTCGGCATCCCCAGAACAATCATCACCGACAATGGAAAGTAGTTCGACAACGCCCACTTTCGGCAAAACTACTCAGCCCTAGGGATCAACCACCGCTTCTCCTCGGTCTCCCACCCCCAATCCAATGGGTTGGCCGAGGTGACGAATCGAACGATATTGGACGGGCTAAAGAGAAGGCTGGAAGACCACAAGGGACGATGGACGGACGAACTCCTCCACGTTCTGTGGGCATACCGCATGACGCCACGAGAAGCAACCCAAGAATCACCTTACGCCCTAGCCTTTGGGGTAGAAGCCGTTACACTGGTGGAGATGCTCGCCCCTTATGGGAGAATCCTCGGCTTCAACCATGAGACGAACGAATCCTCTCTCCGCGCCGAGCTGGACCTGATCGTGGAAAAGCGAGGGAAGGCATCAGAAAGAATCAAAGCTTACCAGTGAAGGGTAAAGAGAAGCTTCGACAGAAACGTCAAATAGAAAAGCTTCGGAGTTGGAAGCCTAGTCTTAAGAAAGCTTTCCGTTTCAGACCCTAGGTCGGCTAGTGGGAAGTTATCGGCCGCCTGGGAGGGACCCTACAGGGTCTCAGAGGACCTCAGCCACGGCGCTTATCAGCTTGAACACCTCAGCGGAACGGCCCTCCCGAGGACATGGAATGCCGAGCACCTATGGAAGTATTTCGCTTGAATTAGAGAAGAACGAGGTCGCTTTGGCACTCTATCATTTTACGAGGTTGCTTCGGCACTCTATCATTGTACGAGGTCGCTTCGGCACTCTTTTCTAATAAACGAGGTCGCTTCGGCACTCTATCTGTATACGAGGTCGCTTCGGCACTCTACCTACGTACGAGATCATTTTTGGAACGTCTATGGAACTGAACACCTCGGTACATTGCTCGCCAGCCTGCGGCAGGCCAACCGGCCAAAAAACACATTGTCTACAATCCCTCACGAACCAACTAGTTCTCGTCCACAACTTTGTCGGCCGCCTCTACATATATCTCGTCAGCTACTTTGGACATCGCCTCGTCGACGACTGCTGCCGCCGCCTCTTCCTTGGCATCATCCTTAGCTGCGCGAGCTACCGAGAGGTCAAGATTAGGAAAAAGCTCGGCTACACGACCGAGGCAATCATTATAGCCTTCCTGGTAAAGGCCGCCGATCTCTTTTGCGAGCTCCTCGGACGTACGATACTCCTGTATCGCCTTCTCACATTCATCAGCCACGAGTTGGGCCGTCTGCTCCCGAGACAGTTTGTGCGACGCTATCTCGTCAGCAAGAGCCACTTTCGCGGCTTGGAGCGCTACCTTCTCGGCTTGAAGAGCAGTGCCCGCGGACTCCAACGCCGCCCGAAGTTCACCCTCGGTCTTCTTCGCCTCCTCAGCATCCTTCTGTCGGAGTGCCTTCTCCGAAGCAGCAAATGCTTCAGCCTTTGCTATCCGCTTATCCGAGGACACTCTCTTTACTTCGGCCCGATGCACAAAGGCGTCAAAGGTCGACATCTACGCCAAGACCGAGGAATAGAACTCGCTGACCAGCCTTCTTGGGGACTTTCCGAGAGCCTCCGCCTTCAGCTCCGCAGGGACCGAGGTCTGCCCCCAGCTGACCGAGTCAAGGAGCACCTTGAACCGAGCTGGCTCGGGTAATACTGCTGACGGGGGCGGCGTCGAGGGTTGAGGGCGCTTCGTCAGCCTCTCCTCGACTTCTAACTGCGAGGCGGTGGCCTCCGAGCTGTCGTTCTCCTTCCCCGTTGGGCCAGCAGGAGCCGCGGATCTCTCCAAAGGGCATTTCTCAGGGCGTTTCTTGTCTCGCCGAGCCCGAGCGAGGTCGGCCAATGAAGGCCCCGCCCTTACCTTGCGTGTAGGGGAGGTCATGTCAGCCATCACTACAGAAGAACTAGTCAGCGTGTCAGTAAGCATCAAGGGAACTAGAGGAAAATACAGAGATAAGGAGACGGCGACCTTCTGAGCCTTCAGCAATCAGCTCGAGCAATACGTCGGTTGGTTCAACCAGGTCAGGTTTTTATGCTTCGCGTAGGTAGGAGAAATCCAAAAGCTCAGATTTGCTAAGCTTCGGCGGCCCAAATGCCTTACTCTGAATGTCGACCTCTGACCACTCGGTCGGAAAAGGCCAACCAGAGGGAGAATACAGGAAGAGGAAATTCCTCTTCCATCCATGAACGAATGACGAGAGGCGATTAAGAATTTGTCGTCCTGCCCGAGATGAGAAATAAAGTCAGTGGCCGAATGGCTTTACGGAGAAGCAATAGAAGAAGAGGCGAAGAGTCGGGGACACACCATCCGATACACATACAGCCAGGAAACCGACGACTGTACGCCACGAATTTGGCGCCAGTTGAGAGGGGGCAGCACCAAGCTCAAAGAGCAAAGCTATGATGAAAGGGTGGAAAGGGAAGTGCAAACCAACATGAATTGCCTCAGAGTAGATGCAATCCCCCCCTTCCAGAACGTAATGGGCTCGAAAGTGTTTGTTAGCGAAGAACACGACATCAGCCGAAAGGGAGCGGCTCAAACGTTTCCTAACCCAGCGGAATGTTATGGAATTCGTTTCACACCACGTGTCGACGACGTTGTCAGCCAGATGGCGGTCCCTCGAAGTATGGGCGGAAGGGGCGTGAGGAACGTAGCCCCCAGGTTGAACCTTCAAAAGGAAGCCCTTCTCTACCAGATTGTAAACAAAGGTACCGGTGTTCTGATCATATGAGGAAGGGTCCTCACTATCCGTTCTAAAGGAAGACTCCCTATGAGAAGACTGCGACTGCGAAAGGCTCATTGCTTACCTCTAAGGGAAGCAAGCAGGGTTGAGCCGACGGCGCGTCTACAGCGACGAGATAAGGCACAGCATCGGTATATCGCTTCGCAGTTGCTAGGAATCGCCCTCATGAAAGGGAGCAAGCAACCCCATCTTCATGACGGTCCGCCTATTTATAGGCTCGACGACTTGATCCCGATCGAACGGTCAAAAGCATGCCGAAGGCTCTGGACGGACAAGACGTCGCCACACGTCAGAAGCTCATCAGGCGGGAGACAATCACCCGAATCCACAACGTTCGTCGCCGTTAAGAGGTATCATCATTAGCAGGGGAATCGAGGCGATCATGCGGCGGTTGACCTCTCAAATCCGCCATAAAAGCGCACGAGCGTAACCGCTCACGCAATCTCCAAAATCATTATGTCAGAAACGTACCCAAAGTCGGCGCAAATAGGTGACAGAACTGGCATCGAAATGCGCGAACAGCCAGCAGATAGGGAAAAACAAAGGTGTCGGTCCTGCTCGGCTTCTCCTCGGATCGTGTACTCGCTCCAACGAGAAGCCGGGGGGCCAGTGATACCGGTCGCCAGTCGCCAAGATGATCGCCGACGACACCTCCTGAAATTATGTCATCCGACGATCCCTGCGCGTGGTACCACCCCGCCGCGGCATAAGGAAGGCCAAGGTCATTCATTCGCTATTCAGGGTATGTCCAGATGGCCTTGTGCTCGTTAGCCTAGCATGCCTGATATGGAAGGATTCAAGGATCTCGGGCCATGACATCGCACCCCACTAT
This sequence comes from Colocasia esculenta, assembly GCA_014218235.1. Classification (NCBI taxonomy): domain Eukaryota; kingdom Viridiplantae; phylum Streptophyta; class Magnoliopsida; order Alismatales; family Araceae; genus Colocasia; species Colocasia esculenta. The sequence continues at coordinate 58,413,559 of CM024760.1, forward strand.
AGCTGGCAAACGCTAGCTGTGATCCGGAGGGTCTCCCAGTGATTGCGCCCCCTGTCATGAGACCTCTCCTAGGCATTCCAGGCAAACTGTGGATGCAAACACGGGCAACTTACAATGTCCAACCCCGCAAGACCCCTCTATAAAAGAAAAGGGGGCATGACAGGAAAAAGGTATGCTATTGGCAACACCAGAACTCTCCCCTCTAGTCTTCTACTCTTCTAATTTGGGCATCGGAGTGTCTTCCCACTGAGGTGACTCGGTGGTCTTTGCAGGTCGGAGTTCCGTCAGCCCTCACCGATGACGACACGCCATCGCCTCGGGGTCCATCCAGATTGACTCCAGTCAATCTCCTTTGCTATTGCAGCAACAGTATCTTTTCTTTTGACCTTATTTATTGAACATACTTTAAAGGATTACAATTTAAATAACATCTCGTGATGTTTACTTTTGTTATATTTCTTAACTTAATTCCGAGTAGTTAGGGTATGAATATTTGACTTCATTTTTAATTAAGAACTTCCCAGGCAATTTCTATGATTCAATCAAGAGGTTCTATAAATTAAATGCATTGTCAAAATGTTTGACAACCAATTTGATTGGTTAACTAACCTAAATGCGAGAACCAATTTTTAAGCCAACCTCAAACTCATTGACTTCTCATCAATGAATCATTATTACCCTTCTTCTGATTTATAACACATTTAATTACTTGACTGCTTTTTGAGTGACCTTTTAAATCTTTACTTCTTAATTTAGTGGTACCTTTTCATTGATTATCATATTCAAATATTTTTCTTTCTCATTTATTTTTTAAATATTTTTTAAATTTTAAATTTAATCTTATATTTAATTGAGGTGTTACAGTAGTAGACTCAAACAATAGCATTCATGGCTGTTCGGTAATTCCGATGAGAAAAGCCTGCTTCTTGAGAGGAAACATTGCAGCATATATAGGTCTCACCTTCCTATAAATAGACAGCCTCTTCCCCTTCTGGATGCATCTCCAATGAGAGAAATCGAAGAGAACCTTGTAAAGAGAAGGTAGCAGGTCTTGGGGATGATGAGAGAGAGCTTTAGGCAGATCTTAGAAGGGATTTGTTCCTTTTGGGTTTGGGTAGAGTTTCTGAAAATTTCTCCATATCTTGTATAAGTTCCTATTGTCATCATCACCGGTGAACGTAGGGTGCAACCTTTGAATTACGTAAATTCTCGTATTCTTATCTTTTTGGGATTAATCTTTTTCTCTCTCTTTTTTCTTATCATCCAAATATATCGCGATCTCGAGACATCAGTTTATCTATAGAAGTGGTTGTATCATACCATTATTTTCTATGGCGAATGCTCTATAGTATTGGGCTGATTTCTACTACTGCTTGCGGCTTTGGCTTCAAAGAAGCGGCTACAGCCCTAGGCTTAGGCTTTTGGACGACAAACCCTAAACCCTAAATTGTCCTAACGACTCCTCCTGCCTCAGTGTAAAGTTTCATTGGCCATGTCTTGGTGACAGTGGTAGCTTTGCTGTTGCTTGTGCATTGCTAAACAATTGGGCTCCAAAGTTTCTCGTGACGGCCCAAGAGATTTGGAGTGGCTATGGCTTCCCTTCCACCACAGGTTTGGCATTGGCATTCATTAGATCTCCGATGTCCACAAGTGCGAGCCAATAGTTCTCGTCAAAGATCCGTCTTTTCCCTCCGATAGTTACAAGAAAGAGAGCTAGAGAGAGAGTACAAGGATATGTAGGGAATATTTCTTAGATTTTAACTGTCAAGTAATTTTAGATATATAATCCAACAATTTCTTTTAAATATTGAGTATATTTGATAAGGCCACGATATAAGTGAAAATGTGACACATTTTAGAGGTATCTATCCTAATATAATATTTCTCAATGCGGGATGAGTTTGGAAGAACACAAGAAATTAAAAAAAAATTTACCGCCAAAAACTTCTGTGAAAAGCTTTGCAAACACTGTACTTTCTAAACATTGTCCAAGCCTATTATGGATATAGAGTAACAAGGAAAGATAATATATGAAAATGTCCAATTTAATACCGATAAAAAAGGAAAGAGAAATTCCTTCTTCGTTCTCACATCCCTCACAGTCTCACATGATCTCCCTCTCCAGTCTGACCAGCACGTAGGCACGACGAAAAAATCTTTCTAAAGATAAATTCTTTTAAAAGAAATATATGTTCCGTCAAAACATACGTAGAAGGTTATATAATATTTAGAAACTTGCTTGTGAAAGGTTGCAAATTTTGAAAAGTTCTGCCAAAATGTGCCAACAAGTTTCGGCAAAATTGACCAAAATTGTCCAATTTAAGCCCACTAACTTAGCCAAAAAAATACCTTCCTTCTTTCTCCAGCAAGCTATTTCTCCGTCACCGTGTGAACCTCACCGGCAAACAAAAATTCTTCTTTCACCAGAATATAGAGGCATTGCAGATATCTCTCCAGTAGTCTGCCACCCCCGCCGTGTGAACTTCTCCGGTTCTCCACACTCAGATATTTATGGTGCTTCGTACGTCGCTGTTTCAATATACGAGGTATGTTTCTGTCATCGTAGTTGTTGCAATATTCATATTTCCTATGCGTGCATTCGTTCATTGCAACAAAGATGTGTTTTTGTACATTTTTGCATCGCGTTGACATATTTATCCACCCCAACATGCATGGCATGTTGTTCACGGCAGTGCCTCCCTTGCCGCAACTGTCGCGGTGTGGCCGGACGGCGGCCTCCAACTTCGGCCACTCACATCTCTATCTCTCTAACCATTTATCTCTCTAATTCACCATGGACGCAGTCCTCTTCTTCCCTTCTCTCTCGCCAGACCCCGGGTCACAACCCACTGGCTGCATGGCCCCCACTAGCGGCTTCTCCCTCACCACAAGCGGCCACCAACTTTCACCACTCACATCTCTCTCTCTAACCATTTATCTCTCTAACTTAATGGGGGTACACTCTCCGGCAAAACAATAGACACACACAGTCTCCTTCCTCTCTACGCCCGCCAACATTCCGCGTGTTGCCTCCCTCCTCTCCCCCTCCCCAGTGGACATCATACCCTTAGAGCTTTCCCACGTCGACGGCCTCCCCCCCAAGGTCCAGAGCACTGCTGAGGCCACCCCGGCCATGGCTGAGCTCCTCATCAAGGCCGTCGGCCTCACCAGGCCCCAGGTCTAGTCTCTACTGGAGGAGCTCCGCCCCCATGCCATCTTCCACGACTTCGCCCAGTCGTGGCTTCCGTCTGTCACACACCACATGGGCGTCAAGATCATCTTTTTCTTCGTCTTCGCCGCCGTCTCATCCGCCTTCCTCACCATCCCCGCCCAGCGCAGCTTACCAGTTGCCTTTCCTTCTGTCGAGGACCTGAGGTTGCAACCGCCAGGGTTCCCCTCCCCTCCGCTTTCCTGCATTGACGCCGTCCCCCTCTACCAGTCTGTCGGCTTCTCCTACATCTTTAAGAGCTTCGATGGCACGCCCTATGTGTTCGACCGGGTGGTCTGGTGCATGAGTGCGAGCTTGGCATTACATATTTTTGAACGGGTGGTCTCGTGCATGAGTGCGAGCTTGGCCATTGCCATCAAGACGTGCAGGGAGATGGAAGGGCCCCCCACAGCCACCTTCTGCAGAAGGTGCCAAGTTCACTGAATGCACCGCTATAGTGAGTACTGTAGCGCTACAGTAAGTACTGTAGCGCTACAGTTAATAACAATAGATTCAAGTTTTTTCCATTTTTTTCCTTTGTTTAATTTTCTTTTTTTAAATCTGATTGGATAACATTAGTTTTTTTATTTTATAGTTTTTTTTAATATAAAAAAAATAACATAAAATTTGTATTTTTAGCAGTTACTGTAGCAGTTACAGTAACGCTACTAAATTACTATAGCGCTACTCACTGTGCATTAATGTTTTTCCATTTGTTAAATATAAAAAAATGCTACTCACGGTAGCACTACTAAATTACATATCGGAGTATGTTTTACATATTTATGTATTTATACAGAACAACATCTCATTTTTAAACCTCGTTTATTTTTTTCGGCCTGCAGGTTCACATACGGGCAACTACTTTTCGACTGTACATCATAGACAACTTTGCAAAGCAACAGATAAGCAAGATTTTTTAATATGTTTACATACATACCTTCACTATCATATTCACAGCATGCATACCTTATTTTTGATAAGTGTGTTCTTTTAATTCAGCATCCTTCTCACTCACTGTAGTGTCACAGACATATATAAGCTGTCAATGGTGCATCTAGAGCGGATTTGTTGTCCCTTTTTTTCATTATGTTCACTATTAATTTATTACAAAGTTCTATATGTTTTAAGATTTTATCTTTCTTCTAATATTTGTCAGATATAAAGTTCAACTTATAGTTATTGATCATACTGAAAATGCTTCATTTGTATTATTTGATCGGGAGGCCAATCAAATTCTTAAACAAACTGCAATAAATTTACGTGAAAAAATGATAAAGGTAACTTATCATATGAATTCTACATTGAGTTAGACATCTAATGACGTTTTTAATTAATAAATATTTTTCTTTCTTGACAAGATGGAGACAATGATTCCTTCCCAGAAGAATTAGATGCATTTGTTCATAGAAAGTTTATCTTCAAAATCTAAATTTCAGACTTCAACCTACATCAAAAGTGGCCTATTTATACTGTGATTCGTGTGACTGATGATATCAATTTGATTGAAGAATATCTAAAGAATTCAACTGTAACTAATATTTTACACAAGCACTTATTGCATATTTTCTTTTCATATGCAACCTTCAAATATGAAAATACATCTATATGAATGCAAAAAACCAGAACTAATTTTTTAATCTTTAATATTTTCAGGAGTCAGTTGAGAATATTGAACTGGATGACAACATCAAACAAAGTGAACAAATTGCAGATGTGGATAACGTAAGTAACATTGAAAAATATTTTACACATTTTTTATGTCTAAAAGATAATAAAAATGGATGTATTAATAATTTTTAAAATGAATGGGAAGTGTCATATTAATGAATTTTCTTTTTATGATACATGATACATTTTCAGTTACATGTTCTTCAAGTAGCATCACTCCATTGAATAAGACTATTTTAGATAATAATCATATGGAAGGCTTATCTGGTGATGCTATTCCTGCACAACATTCATGTAGCAAGACGAAGAAAATTAAAGTTGAAAAGGAAGATGTTGAAATTTGACAAATTCTTTGATGTTTATGACTATTATTTACAAACTTACGCTTCATCATATGAACCAATCTTTCGTATGGACTTTTTTTAATGACGTTATTTACTTTAACACTATATATGTTTTTTATGTATCTTATGACATTCTTAGATAAATTGTTCTATTTTAATTATTTACATTATTTATAAAAATTATGTAAATAAAATATTACTAAAACATTTTTTAAAAAAATATCATTATATATATTTTAAGATCTATAAATATATATTAAATATTTATATTTAACAACTTTCTGTGCATCGCACCTAGTATATATATATATATATATATATATATATAACACTTGACAAATAATTTGAGTTCGGTTGGCATATTAATATTCGAGTTCAATTCATTTAATTAGATAAACGAATCATGTTCAAACGAAATCTTATCATTTGAGCCAAGCGAAGAAAGCAGATAATGAGCATGCAGTGCAATCCGATTGTAGTTTCAGGAAAGATGCTAATGCAAAACGTTGATGGGTTATGGCTTGTATAACCTCTAAATGCCTAAGCTGCCCCGGACACGGTCTGTTGGATGGCGACTGACCTGCCTTGCAAGAGGAACTGGGGAAGGATCGGGCCACTTGAGGTAAACACTGTGATTTTGCATCTCCTGTTGTTGTCTTCCCTGCATGAAAAAACCGAAGCTTAAAAGGACACGTCCTCACTTGCAGTTGCCGGGGTTTGCCCATCATGCATGCGTACTCCGGAATCAGATCCTTCCTTCTGGCCGTACTACAAGAGTGTGTTTTCTATATATACTAGTTCTATGTCCGTGCGATGCACGAAAATTTTTTAAATTTAAATAGTTATATATATTTATATAAAAATTTGTTCTAACAATATTTTATATACATATTTTTTAGAAATAATGAAAATAATTAAAAGAAGAACAATTTATCTAAGAACAACATAAGATTTATAAGAAATATATATAGTGTTAAAGTAAATATCATCGGTAAAAAAAAGTCTATATAAAAGATTGGTCTATATCATGAAGTGTAAGTCTATAAATAACAGTCATAAATATCAAATAAATTATTAATTTTCAACGTTGTTCTTTTCAACTTTAGTCTTATTCATCTTATTGTATGAATATTGTGTAGGAATGTATTACCAAATAGATCTTCTTTACGATCATTGTATAAAGTAATCATCTTCAATCGAGTGATTCCACTTCAAGAACATGTAATTGAACATGTATCATAGATCATAAAAATAAATTTCATCAATATGACACTTATGTTGCCTTGTAGATAAAAAAAAAAATTAAATTTTTTTACTTTTACTTACATTATCCACATCTGCAATTTGTTCTTTTTATTTGATATTGAGATCTAGTTTAACATTCTCAACTAAATCATGAAAATATTAAAGCAAATAATATTAGTTTATATATTTTTTGTACTGATATTTTTGGAGATATGTGAGATATAGAGATGGAGTTAAAATAGGGAAGAGAGAGGAAGCGTTAGTATTGTACTAAAACCACAACATTCAGAATCAAAACTTAATTTACTAACTTATTTTCTCAAAAACATATATTAACATGCTGAGTGTAGGCTAGAAGTAGCATGACGGTCTTGTTGCATATCTTTGAATATATATATATATATATATATATATATATATATATATATATATATATATATATATATATATTCTCTCCACACCAACTTTGCTACGTGTTTATCAAAATTTTAACATATTGAGAGACAGCACTAAATAAAATATAGGTGGCATGCATACATGCAGTGTTTACCATTTACCGCGCATGGAGGTTAAAGATAATATGTTTTTGAAATGCCATAAGACATAATGGAAAGGTTTAAAGAAGATTATATTTTGCATGTCAACTGTCAAGGTCTCATTGCGAAAGGTCTGATTGTGTGTGTGGGGGGGGGGGGGGGTGATGGAGGAGGAAAAAAAAAAATTTGTGACCGCCACTTTTTGTGAACTTATTTTGTTTTGTTTTAGGGCGAAAAATTTATTCTGACGTGGTAGCATTTATTGTATTTTTTAAAATGTTTTTAGACTTACCTTTGAACAACACATGTCTTTGTTAAAATTGAACGTTATTTTAAATATGTGATAGCATATTTAGATAGCACAGTGAGTATGTTAGCAAGATTTAAAATTGAGTCTTCCTTATTAATATAGGTGTTTTAAAGTTGATAGAATAGACACCGATTATGTTAACTTCTGCTTGCCATGTTTTGGTGTAGATATTGTAAAGATTTTTTTAGCTGTGATTTTTTTCAACAGAATATTATGGTTCTTTATTTTAGTTTAGACGGGAAACAAAGAGCTCTGGTGCTGCCACGTATACTTCTAAGACTGAATTTTATTATAATAGTATAGATATCTACATGCTGTTCTTTCTCAGAATGCAGTCTTCTCCTAGCTAGGGAGGTGATCCCCCGAGGAAAAGAGAAGAATGCATGATAGGTGAAACTGTGATATGCCAAGTGTTGAAATGCCTGCGGCATCGATGTCAAAGAAGTTTGCCTGCGGTCGTCCTGCTATTCAACTTTACACAAATTTTAAAAACGCCTGAAACTTAAGAATCAATAACATATAGTTTTATCCAAACTTTTGCATCCTTATACGGTAGCCACTCCTTTTAGTTCATCACTAGATGGGCTGACAAAAAGATCATTAGATTAGATGGAAGGACAATTAATTCATGCGTGACCCGTAAATTGAAGTTAATTGAGATCAGCCAAAAGGCCATTTGAGGACGAGAAGAGACTTAAGTTGGATACGGAGTTCCTTGGTGTTCCACACGTCAAATCACTTGGCATTGGACAGCGTGTTAACCATAACACACGAGGTAGCTCTTGTGATCACAAATGTACACGCAAATCTGAACCCTAAACTCCAACATCGACAACCAACCCAAACGCATGCGACAGGCGTTAAGAGTTGCTCTCTTCATACAGCAGCCGCGTGCTTTCCCACTTGCCTTTATCTCTACTTAGTGCAAAAACAAGAATTAAGTGTTTATTGACAAAGTTCATTGCAAAAATACTGTAGCACATCCACAGAAATATCACAAAGTGCCTCGTTCTCCCCTTATAACTAACCACATCCGCTGTGGAAATGGATTTTGTGGATCCATCACAAATTATTTAAAAGTAAAATTATTTATCATGTTTCTCATATTCTCATAAATGCGTATTGCTAATCCAAGTCCCGTCAAATGTTATTTGAGTGATGACAACGTGAGATGAATCGGCAATTTACATAGCGCAGGCGTGCCACTCACTGAGGTGACAACATATGTTCTGCCTCCGAGAGTCGAAGGATTTTAAGTCTATTCACGCGCCGTTTGACTTCGTCAAACGAAAGTGGAGATCGGGTCGAGACCAAGATCTTGTCGTTGCCTAAACACAACGACGTTAATTACATCCTTCTAAGAGAAAAAAACCCTTGATTAATCGCTAGAATAAAGAGTCTCGTGGCCTTAAGCAGAAACATCCGATAAAAGATACGCGTCAAGATATAAATTTAATTGTGCCTAATGCAAGACAACCAAAATATAACACTCGACACATTTTTTTATGTTATTTCAGATTTATTAACAGATGTTGAATTGGTTCTAACATTATTTGATTTTGATTTGTTTTCTTTTGGTCTTTTGCATTTTATCATCTTTGATCTTTTATTAGATTTGTCTTTTATTTATTGGCCTTTTGGTTTGATTTAATTTTGGTTGTTTGGTTTGATGTAGGGTTTTATTTGATTTCAAATATCTCTTCATTTGTTTCTTTGAATTTTATTCCAAGTTAACTCAGAATTATTTGATTTAACCCCCCCTTTTTTTTTGCTTAAGATTATTTGATTTGTAAACTTTAGATTTATGTTTTGAAACCATCTTCTTACTGTATTTGTCTCTGATTTAAAATTATTCATATTTTCTCAACGTTTGATTTAAAATCTCTCTTTATTTTGATATGAAATTATCATGTTGCATTTTTCAAACTTGATTTGAAATTGTGGCAATTTTATTTTAGATAGTTTGATTTATTTAACTTTTTTATAAATTGTTATCTATCCCTCCTTTTTTTATTTATTTTGAGTTGATTAAATGAGAGAGACGATGTGTGTATATGAGTGCATGCTCCCAGCTGAGGTGATATTTTGTCTTTTTTTTAACTTGTTAAAATGGGGAATCGGTATGAGGGCTTAACGTGTGTGGAGTTCTGTATGGGATGGTAGTGGATAGAGAGAGAGGGGGAGGTCATAAATGAAGAGAGAGAGAATGCCATTTAATAAGGGAAGAGAATGGGGTGTGTATGGGATTGTGAAGGGAATCGATGGCAGATGGATTATGGTATTTAGAAAAGGGAGGTAATCGATGTGGGCATGCCGAACAGCAGGGGGCTTTAAATGGTGACCGACCTGGGAGTTAGTGCGTGTAGAGTGTGTGAGTGGGTTTGAATTGGGCGCTCCTACATATGGTGTACAGGGCTGAACGGTGGGGGTTAAACCGGTGTGTGTGCGTGAGATGGGGTGGCTGAACGGTGGGGGCTAAACCGGTGTGTGTGCGTGACATGGGGTGGCTGAACGGTGGAGGGTGAGCCGGTTCAGGGACTGCCGTTTAAAAGGAGGAGAGGCCGGTTCAGAGGCTGTCGTTTAGGCGCTTATGCATGTATGTGGGGGTTGCTTTATTTTTTTTTTAAGTTGAATGTTTTTGTGAGTTTTCCATTTCACTTCATTTTTTTTATTAATCTCAATTTTGTTGATTTATTATCATTTCTTTTATGTGCTTGTTTGCTTTGCTGTTATTATTATTTTTGTTTATTACTTTTCGTCGCTTTGATTTTTGGTTACTGTCTTTATTGATTATTTTCATTAGTTATGATTTTCATTTAATTATTATTATTATTATTATTATTTATTTCTATTATTATTTATGTTATTTGCCTCATTTGTTTGCTCTCATATTTAACACGTCGATCGGGTGACGTACGACGCGCCAGCAATCGTTTATCTCGTTCACATAAATACACAGATATGACACAAGCTATTAAAATCACGGCTAAAGAAATAAAGTTGAAATCGGTAGAAATCTGGTATGATAAACCCGACTTGATGGTAACCACCCTTGCCCACCGAATGTTAGGGTAGTACCTAGGGACGCTCACACATAGACTCGAGGCGGCGCCTACATGGCAATGTTCGCCAAACAGTGACAACATAATATTTGACAATGATGTCGGATCGCAACACTAGTTGCCCGGTGATTATGTTGGCACAAACTCATTCGGAAAATCATCACGAAAAAAAAATCCGGCAGCACCTTCCCTTAGTCTGTACCTTGGGGGGGGTGTCCGTGACATCCGTCCACCATGATGGAGACGGTGCCAACAACGGTGTTGATGCCGGAGCAACAACAACATGGCACACGGCACCAATCCCCGAGGCGTTCTCGAGATACCGACATATGCCGAGACCGCAAACTGAGGCAAAACCGATAAAATATTGCTCCGGAATGAAATACCATTTCTATTCAACATTTTCCTCCATGTATGCTCATGAATTGGTGACCTTGAGGTCCATCGGGTCACTAAAAATCCTGAACGGTGAAGGGGGAAAGGGCCACCGTTCAGGGCTTTCAAGTGAAAAGAGGAGGTTGGCGGCTTACCAATGGGTAGGGAAGGATGAACGGTGGCATTGGCAGGCCCACCGTTCAGGACTTCAAGACAAAGGAGGGGGTACACCTGCAGTGGAGAAGGGTATTGAACGGTGGCATCATGAAGTGCCACCGTTTAGGACTCCAACATCCACCAGAGGAGGAAATAACGCGGGGGTTCAAAGATGAAGGAGGGTTAATATTCAATGGTGGGGAGGGGAAGGTTAAACGGTGGCACTTCACAGGCCACCATTCAGCTTCTCCAACACTTCAAACAGGAAACGATATGACCAGGAAATTAAGGGGCATTTAGAGCATAGAGAAACCGATGCCTCATGCAATGATTTTTGAGGTTTTAGAACATTAACCCAGGGAGAAATTTTAGATGAAGAAAGAAAAAAAAACCGTAACAGAGAAAGGGTGATGGAGAAGGGTGTTGAACGGTGGCATTGTGCAGGGCCGCCGTTCAAGGCTCCAACATCCATCAGGGAAGGAAATGGCGTGGGGATTTACTGGCATATTTTGTGCAAAAATTAGTGAACTGCAGAAGAAATCTGGGGGGGGGGGGGGGCACAGACTAACGTTTTGAGGAAGATTTCAATAGATAAAACAGAGCTCAATTGAGTGGCGGCTGATGCACATCATATGGAGGATGAGAGCTCAGTAGTGAGGTGCTCAAATTGGGCAGCGGGCTACTGCCCCAGTGTAGACGGCGGGGAAAAGGACTACCAAACACGATGGCCTGAAACCATACACATATGAAGTGGCGGTACAAGCTCAAACCATGTTAACATGAGCAGCCATGTGAATAAAAAAAACAAATAGGAACAAATAACGGTTGGGCTGTTTTTAATCCATGAGCACAGGGCATGGGTATTATGTTCACACCCAACCCAGGAACATCTAGGATTCCGGTTGTGATATGAGCGGGGTAAATATGAATGTCGGGGCAGACCACAGTTTGAACAAGGAATCACTAAGATAACAGAGGGAATTATAAGGCTATTATCAACAAACATATGGTCTAGAGAACTGGGAGAGAAATTCCCATGCTTTGCTCGGCTCTCTTGTGGATGATATTGGGTATCAGACCACCCAGCTCATTACACAGGGAGGGAGATCCTTTACTTCCTCTGCTAACCATAAATCAATAAGAGGGAAACAAAGAACTAAATACAACATTGTACACGGGAATAATAGCAGAGAGGCATGCGCATAGAATATTATGAATCTTGATTTTTCACAAGTACAAAGGACTCTGTATGCCATCCCAGGCTTTGAACTCTACGACAGATGGAGTGTTCCTGGGAGACCGACTCCCTTCTCCAAGTTACATATCAAAAGGTAAAGTGGGAGAGTCCCTAGACGGGAGGAGCTAGAAATGGAAAAGAAAAAAAATGGTAAAATAAAATCAGAGCTCCTCCCCTTCCCGCTGCTCTCACCTCTCCCTGCTTCTTTTTTTTATCGTTGCACACCCAGCCCTCTTCCCCAAAGGAGAACGAAAACTGGAACCCTTTCTCTTCTCTTCTGCTGCTGCCTTCCCACGCCAGAAGGCCTCCCCAGAAGCTTCTCCCCCTTTTCCTGGCTGCTGCTGTTCCAAATGCGATCCGATCCCTTTTGCATGGGAAAAAGAACCTTTTAAGGGGCACCTTTTTAGGGCTGAGGTGGCAAAGTCTCCTCCTCAAAATAGCCCCTCCTTTTCTTGGAGATTTACTTTATGTGCCATTCTATCTGCTGCTGTTGCAAACCGCTGCTTCTGGTTCTTGGGCCATCGGCCCATGTGTGGCCCGAACGCCATAAAATGGTGCAGACAAATGCCCCCCACTTGAGGACGGTGCAAGTGAGGACCGAGCGGTGTAGCGTCTGCAGGTGTACTCCTCATGCTCATTTGAACTCGTTTTGTGTATGTTATGATTCAGTCTCATTGCTGTCGATCTCTTGTCATTTTGTTGTCTTGTGGGGTTTAGTGGTCTATTATCTCATAGCCAGCGGGCGGTCTTCTGACGTGTTACCATACCGGTGGTTTCATCAAAATTGACATCATCATCTTGAGATTGACAGTCAATAAGAACTGCTGTGACAACATCTTGTGAAGTTGGTGAGTTCACTAGATTAACAACCACTGAATTGATGAGGATTACCGGACTAGGGCTTTTCAAACTGGTGAAAGTGTTGGGCATGTAGCTATCCTGAGCTAGTGGAAGCGTTGAACTTACAGCCTTCTTCAAATTGCTCAGATTTTTGACCCGGTGGGACGTCTTGAAGATAGAATTTTTTTGAATCGGTAGTCTCCTTGAATCAACGAGAGCCCTAGATCAATGGCCTCCTTCAATTGGCGAGGCCATGTGAGTTAGTGGCCCTCGTGGGTAAGCCATCCATTGTGTTATGTTGACCTGCTGAATGAGTTGATGGGGCATGCCAGCTTGCTATATGATCTGGTAGCTCCTTCTGGATTTAGTAACTGACCATACTGCTTCCTTTCTTCTGAGTTGTCTTATCGATCACTTGTCTTGAAAATGCAATAATCTGATCCCGAAATAGTGTTGAGGCCTTAACATGAGGGTATAGACTGCTTCCATGCCGTTGTCACAGATTGTGGTGACCAAACCGTCACCTTGGGCTTCTCAGTGCCGCTTTGCTTGCAGTTGGATTAATGAGCCCTTGTCTTCCTTTTTTCGACTTTTGTTTTCTGTTGGTATTGACTAACTTAGTCATTCGTCGGCACCTGCTTCATTGGGTGTCAATAGACTCAGCGAGCGTGTATCATGTGTCGACCCTGCGATTTAATCATTTGTCGACACTACCATGTATTGACACCTACTTCTCTGGGTGTCGACCAACTTTGGTTGGTATGACGACAGCTTTGACTGGCATGACGACAAGCTTCTAATGGCATGACGACAAGCTTCGACTGACATGAAGACAAGCTACGATTGGCCCGAAGACAACTTTAATTGTCGTTGACAAAAACTTCGGCTGGCCAGAAGATTAGCTCTCACTGGCACGGATGGCACTGGCAAGCACAACTTCTGTCAAGATTTCCTTTCTAGATAATTGAAATCTGCTTGTTTTTTTTGGTAGATATCTTTGGATCTATTTTCTTACTTATTTTCACATTATCGAATTGAGCGCCCTTTCGGGTTTTCACTCAACTCGACCCCTCTTGCTTTTGCCTACGCGCCCTTTCGAGTTTTCATATAGCGGGGTACCCAATTTTGCTCATGACGCCCTTTCGAGTTTTCACGAAGTTTTAGCTCTTTTTACCCTTATCCAGGGGAAACCCAGACAAGTTCAGCGAGGCACCTCTATTTTAAACCTCTTCTTTTTTTTGTTTTATATACATATATTATAAAGAGAAGTTTATGAGTGGAATATAACTCAACAACCCATCGTACCATGATGTTGGTAGATGGTGTGAGGTTATTTGAGTGGATTGCAAAATGATAACCAAGAAAATCTATGTGCTGGCTTCAACAGGAATTGTAAAGGTAAACATCTAATGGCCTGCTGAGGCAAGAAGTCAAGGCTGGGCTTTATTTGGAATTTTGAAAAGACAGTGATTGTCTAAACCTAGGGTCCTACTTGGCAGGAGCAAGTATATATAGACGTGAGGCATGGTTGGCAAGAGACAGCTTGTCTAAGTTTTGAAGCTTTTTTGACAAGAGAGCGCATAGTTGGATTCCGAGAATGTATAGCAAAAAGAGGATTTCTTGAAAGAGTGGAGAGGGAACTCCCCCTTCTTGCCATTTTGACTTCATTCATTTTCCTCTTTTTTTTTACCACATTACTAACCCAAGCGCCCTTTCGGGTTTTCACCGGAGTCAGCCCCTTCTTGCTTTTGCCTACGCGCCCTTTCAGGTTTTCACGTAGCAGGGTTCCCAAATTTTCCCACGATGCCCTTTCAGGTTTTCATCGTGGTCGGGTTTTTCTTGTCCTTTTTACCCCTACTCCGTAGTGAAACCAGAGTAGGTCTGACGGGCATCTCTATTTTGAACCCTTTTGTTCATCATTTTTTTTATTTTATCATTTCATTTTTTTTTGTACAGAAATGTCGCAAGATATGCATTGCGAACATACATTCAATAGTGTACCCTCAGAGTTCTTGGACATTAAAGACTGAAGGGTGTCTGTCTTCAAGGCAATGTCGAATTTAGCTTCATGAGTTGTTGGATCGATCCTCCTGACGTTGAAGCATAATGACGCCATCTCGAACCATCGACCATTGTGAAGGTGGCTCCACCATGTCAAAGCTCAATGTTAGATCCCCTGAACCGCCACAAAAAAATGGGATGTGATAATATACAGTTCCTGCAAAGTAGTATGGTTATATAAACATCGAACACGACAACCTAATTTTAGCTCTTAAATCCTCGAAGATCTCACGTGGCAATTGTCCCACGGCTGAGATCGAACTACAATGCTTGTCTTGTAGTTGCAGCTCCTCGGAGATGGATGTTTATTCCCTTGGAGACCTCAGATGCAGTATTGATATCACAAATTGAGGCTGGACTATGATATTTGTCCCATAGTTATTGCTCCTCAGAGAATGGTTTGTCTTGTATCCCTTTAGACCCCAGATGTGGGAGATATTCCACAAATTGAGAATGGACTACGACACTTATTTTGTAGTTGTTGCTCCTTTGGGATGGATTATTATATTCTCAGAGACCTCAGACGCGACACTAATCCCACGAACTGAGACTGGACTACAGTATTTATCACGTAGTTGCAACTCCTTGAAGATGGATTTTATATCCTCGGAGACCTTGAACACAGTACTAATCCCACGAACTGGGCTGGACTACGGTATTTATCCCATAGTTACAACTCCTTAATGGTGGATTCTTATATCCTCGGAGACCTCAGACGCGGCACTAATCCCACGAACTGAGACTGGACTACGGTATTTCTCCCGTAGTTGCAGCTCCTTAAAGATTAATTAATTTTTTTATATCTTTGGAGACCCCAGATGTGGCGACATTTCACGATCTGAGGCTGGACTATGGTACTTATCCCACAGTTGCAGCTCCTTAAAGATTAATTAATTTTTTTTTATATCTTTGGAGACCCCAGATGTGGCGACATTTCACGATCTGAGGCTGGACTACGGTATTTCTCCCGTAGTTGCAGTTCCTGATAGATTGATTAAGAGTTCGAGTACGGGAGCCCAACACGTGGGCAGAGAGGCCCGACTTCTTAAATCAAATATATTTTTTTTATTTTGTGCATTTCTTTTGTCATGTTTGTTTTCATGATTAATTTTTTTCTTTTCTTTTGAAGGAAATTCATTTCCTCCTATTTTCAATCATTTCATTTTTTCATTGATCATTTTTTTACTTTATTTTATTATTTTCTATTCACTTCATCTATTTTTTTTTCTATGTCTTTAGAGACCTCAAATGTGGTAAACGTTCCACAAAAAGAGGCTAGATTACGGTACTTATCCCATAGTGACTACTTATGGGAAGTCAATTTTGATTTTATTTTTGGAGACCCCAGGTGTGGGAAACATTCCACAATTGAGAATGGACTGCGATATTTGTCTCGCAGTTGTTGCTCCTTTGACATCAATTTGTCTTGTATCTCTGGAGACCCCAGATGTGGGAGACGTTCCACAAACTGAGAATGGACCACGGCACTTATGTCGCAGTTGCTGCTCCTTTGAGATTTGTTTGTCTTATATCCCTGGAGACCCCAGATGTGGGAGATATTCTACAAATGAGAATGGACTACGGCACTTATTCCGTAGTTGCTGCTCCTTTGAGATTTGTTTGATTTATATCCCTGGAGACCCCAGATGTGGAAAATGTTCCACAAGCTGAGAATGGACTACAACACTTGTTCCGCAGTTACTGCTCCTTTGAGATTAATTTAATTTGTAAAGTTCTTTTGCATTGAATGTCATTTTTAGTAAGTTTTGAAAACATTGGGCACAGAGGCCCGCCTTTGAAATCATGAGGGCGTGGAAGCCCGATTTTGAAATTGTGAGGACGTGAAAGTCCGATTTGAAATCATGAGGGCGTAGAAGCCCGATTTTGAAATTGTAAGGGCGTAAAAGTCCGATTTTTTTTTTTGCAATTGTGAGGACGTGAAAGTCCAATGAGGACGTAGAAGCCCAATTTTGAAAGATGTGGCACAAAGGCCCAGTTTGATATGGGGGCGAAGAAGCCCGATTTGAAATTGTGAGGGCGTAGAGGCCTCGGTCTTTTTATTAAATATGTGGGCGCTAAGGTCCCGTTTGAAAAACATGATTTTGAGTTTAGAAACATGAATTTTCAAATATGATTAACGCATCATTACTTCGAAAATGTCGATTTTGTAATTTAACTAGCAAATTGTCATTTTTGAAATATGAATTTTGAAATATGATTGACAAATTGCCGGTTCTGAAATATGTCTTTTGAAACATGATTGGCAAATTGCCAGTTTTGAAATATGTCTTTTGAAACATGATTGGCAAATTGCCAATTTTGAAATATGTCTTTTGAAACATGATTGACAAATTGTCAGTTTTGAAATATGTCTTTTGAAACATGATTGGCAAATTGCCAGTTTTGAAATACGTCTTTTGAAATATGATTGGCAAGACGCCATTTTTGAAATATGAATTTTTTTTAAATCATGAGCGGCAAGCTTGCCGATTTGAAAACATAACTTTTGAAAATATGATTGACGAGCCGCCACTTTTGAGATGTGAGTTCTTTTAAAATCATGAATGACAAGCTTGTCAATTTTAAAATATGACTTTTGAAAATATGATTGGCGGGTCGTCACTTTTGAAATATGAGTTCTTTTAAAATCATGAATGGCAAGCTTGCCAATTTAAAATATGACTTTTGAAAACATGATTGGCAAGTTGCCACTTTTGAAATATGAGTTCTTTTGAAATCACAAATGGCAAGCTTGCCAATTTAAAATATGACTTTTGAAAACATGATTGACAATTTGTCTTTTTTTTTTTGAAATGCAAATGACATCGAAATAAGGATAAATCCTTCGTCAACTTTATTAGGGATCCAGAAAAAGAATATGCACTCAAAATCCGGTAAGAAAACCCATGTATGAATATGGACATAAGCAGTGAAAGCCCGATGCAGTACGATCGTGCGGGCTCATATCATCGCCCTCCAAAGAAACATGCAATTTTGTTGAGGTATTATTTGTCTCAGAACCATAGTCTGGCTAGCGATATGGTTGGCCTGTTTATTATTTTTTTTGCTGCTCGTCATCGACAATAATACCTCAGGTGGCTCTAAAAGAGCCGATCGAGACCGTCTCGATGATAAGGTCTCATGCTGGGTGGTCGGTGTGATTACCTCAGCAAGATGTTTTTTTGTCATCATTTTTTTCTTTTTTTTTGAATGAATATTTACATGAATGGGAATTACACGTCCAACTAGCATCGGCCCCAGAATAACTCACTTCCGGCGAGCTAGCCCTTGTTTATTTGCTTGTGATGGGCTAAAGATCTTGAAGTTCCCCCAGGATACATGGATTCCTCCGTACATTGAGTGTCTTGAGCTGTTTATGCTTTTCTGTCTTGAGCCTTATAGGTTGCGTCTGCCCCCATGTTGGCTGGCCCGTCTTCCGTGTGTTCTTCTTTTCTATTGCATTGGAGCCCCATGAGGGCGTGGCGGGTCCACCTTGTACTCGCCCACTTGTAGCTCTTCTTTTCTTACCAAGGCCTCAATATTATCTTTGAGGACATAGTAGTCCTCTGTAACATGCCCTGGCAGTTGATGATATAAGCAGAACCGGGAATCATCTTTCTTCTTGATGTCCTCTGTCCTTCTAGGCTCAGGTGGGACGATTTTGTTGTGTCGATAGGCCCATTCGATAAGAGTCTGTGTCTTCTCTTTCAGAAAAGAGTATGGCTTTTGCATCTTCTCTTGTAATGAACCCCTTTTATTTCGCTTCATCGGCCTGGCAGAAGAGGAGCCAGCTCCACTCTTTTGTTGTGTAAAGGCTTTGAGGTTCACAGTATGAACATCTGTAGGTGCTGGCCTTTTTCCAAGCAATCTGTTTTCCTGACTTGATGCATTGGCAGGGGGATACGTGGAATGGAATTGTTCAATTTTGGCCACAACTTTGTTTAGCCGGTCGAAGGACTTGATCTCGACGCCGATCATCCTTTCTAGGATATGTCTGCTTAAGTTTTGCTTACAAATTTGAACGGCGTCCTCTGGATGTAGTGGTCATCTGCATGTCATGCTGAGATCTCTCCACCTTTTGATATAATCTACAGCTGACTCATTATCTTGTTGCCTGGTTGCATATAACTCGACCAATGTGATTTCTCTTTCAGCAACATAGAATCTTTCTATAAACTTCCTTTGCATATCTGGCCAGTTCATAATGGACCCGAATGGTAAATTTGAATAGCATTCGAAAGCCAGTCCAGTCAGAGAAGACCCAAAGAATTTGAGCAAATATGACTCATCAGTAGCCAACTCCCCCATGATGTTAACATAGTATGCAACATGCTCTTTAGGCGATCCTTGCCCGTTGAATTTTTTGGACTTTGGTGGCTTGTTGATGCCAGGAGGAAGTCTTTTTATAGCATGATGCACAGTATACGGAACCTGGTAGATGTCAAATGGGGTTTGATTAGCATTCCCCCTTTCTGCCAGTTTCGCTTCTATCATTTGTTCCAACATCTGTCTATTCATAATCGGTGCTTGGACCACGTTTGGATGAGGAGGATCCAATTGCATCTGAGCCATAGTGGTAGGCCCTTGATGTGCTGCTTGGCGGGCTATGGGCTGCCCTGGGGCTGTTTGACATGGGATGCCCCCAGCATTGTCTGGTGTTGGTTGGGGTCTTGTTGGATGTAATAGAGTATTGGGGAAGTTGGTGTCAACTTGCGATGTTTCCACCATGCGCCCTGCTTCTCTTGGTGCCAGAGCATGGGCATCTCTTTCTTTAATTTCCTTCTTCAGCATTTCAATTTCCTGTTGGTATCTTTGTATCAATGCTGCCACAGTAGGATCATATGCAGACATGGTAGGGATGTCAGATATCACCTTAGTTGGAGCCTGTAAGGCCCTCGAATTTCCGTCACATTATTTGTATTTGTGTGTGTATATTAGTGCTTGTGTATGTATATACATAATTACGTACGTATTAATTAGTACAATTACGTGTGCATGTGTTTATATTAGATGTAAATAATACATGTATTGAATGGTGATAGTATGGATACACTACCATATACATATTGCATGTATATATGCATGGTATGCATGGTTTTCTGCATATTTTAGAGTTCTGGCAGAAGGCCAGATTGGCGTCAATACCAGGACGTCGAGGAGGTTTCAGCGTCCACCCATGGACGCCAACACTAATCCTGGCGTCTAACAATGTGGACGCCGATTTCTCTGACCTGCATGCGTTGTAGAGCCAAAAATTCCGGAAACAAGGGAGCTCACCCATTGGGGAGCTGTCCCCAACGGCTCTGAGAGCCATCTTGTCACCTTGTGAGTGGGAGAGAGACCCCTCCCATATGTAAAACCCGGATCTGCCTTCCCCAACCCTCTCTTCACCCTTTGCAAGAGAGAAACAAGAGGAGAAAAACCCTAGAGGAAGCTGTGAGAAAACCCCCACTTTGCACCCAAAGATCTGACCCTCTGAAGCTGGATCAGGCCATCTTCCCCGACAAGAAGCTAGCTGGAGTGAAGGAGAAGACTTCCCCGACATTTCCTTGCTGTGGAGATCATCCAAGAGCCCGGAGGAAGGAGATCTCGGAGGACAGTTTGCAACTTCTTGGGACTGCCCAAGGAGGGCTTCACCAGCATTTTGATCCATTGAGGCAATTTCCTAGAGGCAAGTAACCTAACCATAACGTCCCCGTATGTGTCTAGGTTGATTCTACCATTTTTATGTTTTTTCTCTCGAGTCCTAGACCCCCACATTCACCCTATCTTGAGAGCTCGGGTCTGTGTTCTGCACAGACCTGCATCAACGGCAAGGTCCCTGGACGCTGAGATCATGATTGGCGTCCATCGACTATGCCGCTGACACTGAACTAGCGGCCAGAGACCGTCGCCAAGTTCTTCAGGACAGAACTGAAACCTGTTCTTTCTTCTTATATGATTAATTTCGATGGGTTTTCTGTGATGAGGATATATTGTAGCCCTATACACTATATATATTAGTAAATGTGATGTGTGGATGGATGAGTGTGCATGGTGGTGAATGATAGAAGTTATTTCGTTACATGAAATTACAAGCATGATTAGTTGTTAATCTTGTCAACCTACTGTTGCATGATTAGGACTAGTCTGAGTGCCCTAAGTTTTGTCAGATCATGAAGTTAGTGGATCAGTATATGTGTACTCAATTCTGATAAATTGTCCATGCTTGCATAATTGCTATTAATTTCAGTTCGGTAAATAAAAAGGCATGCAAGAAAGAATTGTTATGATCGATCTATGGTTGTATGATTTAGGGTAATTCTATATTTTCAGATCATGCATATAACAGTAGTCTCTGTTCAGACAGTAAGTGGCAAAAATGTATGATGGTGTTAAGCTCCATGTCAACTTAAATTATGAATAGCATGCTAAATAGGTATTTGATTTTTGTAAATTCTATTTAGCTCAGAAAAATCTGAAAAATTGAATGTATGATCTTGAACCCGAAAATAGCATGTGGTTAAATTTTCAGGTCATTTGGATCAGTATATAAGGAGTTATGTACTTTTCCATGAGAAATGTAAAAACTTATGCATGTCATCGTAAAGTGATTAGATATCGTTTAAATCCAACCTGATTGGTAAATTTACTGTGTGTTAAACTTCTGAAATCTATAGTGTCATGTCAGAAAAACAGAGATACGCATGTGAGTGAGAAAGTGAATGAGATGAAAAGTGACATGTGTAAAACTATGTGTAAATCGGTAAAATGTGTAAATTGTGCCAAGTGTGACATTGCTTCCACAGAGGGCAGTGGAACTATATCGGGGAAAAGTCCCCCTGAGAAAGTTCAATGTGTAAGTGACCCTAAGGGCATTAGGGGGAAATCCTGGAGGTGGACAAGTACCACTGGTTAGGGTGGAGACTTGTTCTCCCGGTCTGCACAGTCCAAGAGTCGCCATTGAAATGCCTAGATTGCGTCTATGTGTAATGTGATGTGTATATGTCCTTCTTTGGTGGTTTGGACAATGTGTCACGGCACCTAAAATGTGAATGTGTAATGTGTAATGTGTATGTGTTCATGTGTTAATGTGTAAGTGAACAATGTGAAATGTGTATGGCAAAGTGCAACCATGTGAATTGGAAACTTGTGTAAAGAAAATGTGAAACAAAAAGATGTGAGAGTATGACATTGAAATCCATGTGAGACAAATCTGAAACCATGTGAAATCAATAATTTCATGTTGTTATCATCATGTTTATATGTGTGAAAATGTCTAGAATCCATGTTAGGGATAATTGATGAGCACGTGTACAAAATAACATGATTGGTTGTTCACATGGTATGTTTTAAACAACATTGTAGCTCTCATGTGTAGGTTTACAGCCATTAAACTATGTGAAACCAGCAACTTAAAGCATGTGAAAATGTCTATGCTTGTGCTTAAGAACATGAAAAATTCATGCTAGTTGTGTTTTCCCTTCTTATATGCACAGTGTTCATGTTGGTAGTTCTCATGTCTTGGTTCTTTAAAGGCAAAATTTCACGAGTAATTTGAATAGAGAACATGTGATAGGTAAGTTTTATTCTTAAAATCTGAAAGCATGATCCAGGTATTAAATTGTAGAACTTTCATGATAGGTTGCAACTTTCAAATGACTAGCATGCCATATGTTGAAATTTGTGAATGTGCATGTAGAAACCGCTATGACTTATACGTGTATGTTATGAGTAGTGTTGCTTGCTGAGTCTTTAAGACTCACTTCTTGCTTCGGCGTACAGGTGTAGTTGGTGACGTGGCACCGTTGGAGGAGACGGTGGAGACGGACTCCGAGCGCGGAGATTAGACTGTTGGAGCAGTTGTACCCCTTTTGTGATTTCATAATATGTAAGAGTGACATTGTACTAGAACTATCATGAGAAAATTTGTATAAGTGTGGACATCTATGTACTTAATTTTCAGCAATTTAATTATGTGAACTTTTAAGTTCTTTAATGTTAATTGAAATTTTCATGTATATTTAATGTGGATGATGAATGAATGAAGACAGTTGTCTTTTACTTCTGCTACTCTGTTGTATATTCGCGTGTATCTCAGTTGTTTGTATTGTTTGGGTAAATGTCCCACTGTGAGGACGCTCGCTATATCGACGTGGGTTGGTATAACCGTACCGGTATAATGAGGGCCGTCACAGAGCCCCTCCTGGAAGGATAAGTGGCAGATTGTTGATATTATCAGCTTCTATTATATCTGCAGCCCCTTCTTGGGCCACTGAGACTATCGGGGCTTTGCCCTTAGCTTCTTCCCTCCTGATAGGAGGATCTGACCCTTCATTGAGCCTTGGCAATTCATCCTGCTCAGTAGCTAGTGCCCCATGTCGACCGAGCACACCAGTCATACAACATGTGCATATCTGCAGAGTTTTGCTCGCTCTTTTTGCCTTTCTTCTAGATGTTTGTAGTTTCTCAGCCTTGCCTTGACATGTATCATCTAGTTGCATTGGCTCCGACATTATAGGAGATTCATCCCCCTGCCCTTGTGCTTCATGAGCTTGCTCTGTTGAGTTGGTTGCCTCTCCAAACATCATGGGTTTAGCAAATAGTGAAGAGGCATTTTTGGCCATTTGGGGGTAGGCAGGCTGAAGGAGGAATCTGTGCTTCTTTGATTTCCAACTCAGAAATTATGTTTCTATTGAAACGTGGAGGGTGCCCCCATAAAGACACTCCCTTTAACAATTTGTCATCTAGTTGAGGCTCTTGTCGGGCTTCAAATTGTATCTCCTCAAATAATTGTTGGTGGAGAGAAATTATATTCACAGTCTTCTGTTGAGCTGAGGTTTCATGCGGACGTGGTGGATATACCCTGTAGTCGCCCATTTGTAGCTCCCCCTTCTTGATGAAGGATTCCATGATATCCTTGAATACATAGCAGTTTTCTATGGTATGCCCTAAGACTTGATGGTATGAGTAGAATAAAGGATCATTCTTCTTTCCAGCTTGCTCAGGTCTTTTGGGCACCGGTAGTGTAATTTTGTTATATTCAATTGCCCATTCAAACAATAGCCTTGTCTTTTCCTTGGGGAATGAATAGGGTTTTCTAACTTTATCTTGGAAAGGAATAGTACGCCTCGAGCCTTTGGTCGTGGTACTAGAGGATCCAGTCATAGATTTGTTTGTATTTCTTAACAGCTCGAAGGCCTTAAGATCTTCAGTGTGTACCTCCTTTCGGGCAGGCTTCTTATCAACTGATTTCCCCCTTTGTCCCACAAGTGAACTACTGGGATATCTTGCCAGAAATGTCTCAATTTCTGCCACAATATTATTTGTCTTGTCACCTTTAGGGTTCCCCTGTTTGTCTAGTCGGTCTGGCATAGATGCTGCCAGGAGGTTTGAATGTGAATGTCTACTCGACAAGGATGCACGAGGCATCATCTGACAAGGCGCATCTAGAGTGAAACGCCCCATTGCATCGATAGAGTCCATATCATGACATATAGGGTATGGAGCTTGGTGAGTATTAAGTGTGGTAGCAGTACTATCACATGTTTCTGTCAACTTCATCAAGCTGCTCATTAGTGCTGGATCTGTTAAGCTCAAGCGATTGTGGGCTGACTGTAGTGTTAACCCTTCAGGTTGTGGAAGTCCTAGCCCTGTTGACTGTTTTCGGAGTCTCTTGACATGGATTTAAGAGTGAAATGCCCCCAGTGTGGCTTGACATCAGTCGTGTCATTGTTGGTAGAAATTGGGGCGAGCTGATGCTTCCTCGCAATGTTTTGACTGAACTTTCTTTTCTTTTTAATGCAATGATATATTCATCTCTTTCTTGAATTTGCTTTCTCAACATTTCAATTTCTTGTTGGCATTTCTGCAACAAGACGATCACAGCAGGATCATGTACAGACATGGTAGAGATGTTGGTTGTTGCACTAACCGAAGTCTCTTTCAAGGAAATCGGTGGCAACTTGCCATCTCCCTCAAACATCATTGTTGTTCCAGTTGCTCTTCTGACCATTGGAGTGTTGTTGTCAGTCTTCCTCCTTCTGGCAAGAGAATCTGGCTCTTCAGTGAATTTGGGTGGTTCTCCTTCTTCTTCAGAGGGAACCCCACACCGGCTAAACATGCTAGCCATATAACATGGGAGAATGAGCAACGCATCATTTTCCAGAGCCAATGGCTCACAACAACTTCCTTTTCTTCTTTCCTTTTCTTTTCTCTGTTCAAATATTTTTGCTCTTTCTTTTTCATTTCCATTTTCGCAACAAGATAGACCATTTTGGATTACTCCCATAGCATGCAATGGGCATTCATGTCCCATGAAAGTTTTAGTTGGATCATAGACATAGTTGGACATGATCCGACCAACTCTATTAGATGTTTGTATAAATGGATGGACAAATATTGGACCCCTCCTCTACAGCAGGGGCATATAAGCCAGACGCTCCAGATTGGCTGCCTTGTTATGGTATGCAGTGTAATGGGAAATACTCCCTTGTCGTGCATAAGATTTGAACACTGACATATGATGTAATGTTGCGTGCTTTTCAGATCTATGCGGATCATGTGTGTAATGGTTGTGATGGCCGTTGTGAGGCCAGTGTGAGTTGGTTGTGTGGAATGTGCAGGTTTGGGACCTAAAGCAGAATAGCATCGGCTGCTGTTGGTTGCAGGTTGACGGCCAGAGGTGGTCGCTGACTAGGTTAACGACCAGCTAAGGTGACGTTAAGTTATGAACTTAACGACAATCTTTGTGGACGTTTACAGCTGGCGGTTCCCTAAGCGACACTAGGGTTGACGCCAACCTGTGTGACCTGCAGAATATAGTCTACCCTAGAGCAGTTCCCTCAGCTCAATTCCCCTCTCCCTTGTCTGGATTTCATGCCTCTTGTTTCCCCAATGCTTTTAATTGTTGTAAAAGAATAATTAAAGGAACGTGGAACGTGTGGCGTTGCCGAATTGGACGAGGAAACGCCGTGACGTGGTGCGATTCCCGTGGGAGCTCGCGGAGGGTTCGGTGTGAACCGGGAGAATTCGGGAGGTTTAAGCATGTGCTGAGGTAGGGAATGACCCTTGTAATTTCTATAGGTCGTGATAATGTAATTAGAAAACATGAATCCGCATGAAAATGACGATTTCGGGTCATGGTATCCATGCGGGGATAATGGGTGGTTTGATGAATTCAAGTAGTAAAGCATGTTGTTATAGTTTAATTATAGTAAATGGATGTTAGAGGAACCATTTCTGCATGTCTTTTCATTGTTTTAACGATTGTAAAACCTGTAGAATCGGTTTAGGGTTTCTGCAGGAATAGAGGCTGAAGATCTTGGCGTCAACATCGTTTGTCGCCAAGTTCATCAGCTGGGATACTGACGGCCAGATCCATTGCCGTCTACTTCCTGTCAGCGGCAGTCGATGTGGCCGCTAACTTGTGTATAAGCAGAAATGACTGTTTATGGTATTTATCGATAATGAATGGTGCGTTGGCACCTGTGGTGCATTAAGTGCACATGGTTTCTGGGTTTAGCATATGAGATATGCAGTTAGTTACTCACTTTCGAGGTTGCGTGTTGTTCACGCGAGACCAGTTGGGTTCACGTGTGGTGGACCGTTGTTACTTGAGGTTTACGTGACGTTTCACGTGGTTTTGTGTGTGACGTGCACGTGGTTTTGTGTACATGGAGAGTAGTACGACGCCTACCGTGGTTACCTCTCCAGTTGGGTGCCCCAAGTTCGTTGTGAGCCAGGCTGTTAGCTCGGGGCTTTGTCCCGGTACTTGTGTTGTACCGTCGAGGTCTGTGTCGTCTGACCTGGACACCCTCACTCCTGTGCTTGAGTTGTACGTCCGGCTGAGGGAAGACGACAGTGGGACAGTGACTGTCGTACTTGTCTTTTAGTCACTTGTAGCGCGCTCGTAGTTGGGGGTACGGACACCAGTAGACGTACTGGACCCCAGCTAGTCCTTTTCCAGTGCCTCACTCTAGAGAGTTTCGAGCCAAGATCTCTAGAGGTGTCAGGCATGGGCCTGTGACCGTGTGGTTCGCAGGTGGTGGTGTTTAGTTGGTCTCCACAGTTGCTTGACCTTTTCACGTGGAGCGGCAGCTGGACCTTTCGTCCGTGGCTGCGAGACTGAGAGGTAGACCTATGTTAGCTTGTCCGAGTCAGTTCTGGTGTCGCGAACCAGTTCACGTGGCTCGTGTTTTTCTGTCTCTACTTTAGCTTGTACACCTGTACTGGTTTGCCGCTTAATTATTACAGTTGTTTTTGTAGTCGGCAGACGGTGAGTACTTTTACAGCTTTTATATCCTGCTTAGCTGTTCTATAAATTGTTGGTACTATTTATTGCTTTTGTACCTGTGGTTTTGGTTTGCTCGGTTTTGCGGGAGTTCCCTACTGAGTCAGTGACTAGTGAGACTCACCCCTACCCCTTCAGGTGTGAGCGAGGAGGACGTTTCTCGACCGTCGTCCAGTTCAGAGCCGCGCCGTAGCGGTGCAGGGTCGGTACCTCCAGCTGCGTAGTAGCAGCTCCAGTAGTGTAGTGTAGTTAGTTGTTTATTTTCTTCAGCTGTACCTCGGGGTATGCCCCAGGCTCTTGTACTTCTTTTCAGTTTTATGGAAATTTGGCTATGTAACTTGTGATATATATACAAAATGTGGTGTGTTCCTTTGTGTTTACACGGACTGTGGTTTGTTTCCCTTGCGAGGCTTCGGCCCGTTCGCGGGAGGCGGACTCGGATCAAGTACGTTATCGGTTTAACGGGCTTGGCCGAGGCATTCCGCCTCAGTTGGTATCAGAGCAAGGTCCGTGTTAATATAAGGGAACTAGAAAGATACATAGCCTTATTTCGGTCTTTGTACACTGCTGGTAGGGACCCTGGTTTCTGATAGTTTGTTGTTTTGATTTTTGCTTGGTGTTTTGTTTATGTAGAAATTTCTGGAATGGCTGATAGACGAGATTGGGGTGGTGGAGGAGATGATCCGGAGGAAAGTAGCCAGCATATGATAGAAAGAATCTGGGAAAGCCTCACGGATATTCGGGCAAGGATGGATCAACAGGCGCCGGTACCACCGGTTGCAGTGCCACCTGGGGATGGAGGGACTGTACCTGTTGTTCCAGTTCCACCAAGAGTGGAGGTGCCTTTTGCAGCACCTGTGCCACCACCATCAGTGTTATTAGCAGAAGAACCAATGATGCAGGTTGAGAAATTTCTGAGATTGCAGCCGCCTACTTACTCAGGAAGGCCGAATCCAGATACAGCGGAGCACTGGGTTCATGAGATTGAAATAGTCTTTGCAACTATGAGGTGTCTGGCAGCAGATAAAGTTGTGTTAGCTGCTTATCAGTTGAGAGGTTTTGCATTGGAATGGTGGCGACTGAAGATGCAGACCACCTTTGCAGGTAGGACAGAAGAGGCTATCACTTGGTCGGAATTTCTTGATGTATTTAACGATACATTCTTTCCGATTCAAGTGCAGTAAGTGAAGAGTGAGCAGTTTCAGACGCTCCAGCAAGGTAACTCTTCAGTTTTAGAGTACCAGATGAGGTTTATGGCGCTTAGCCGATATGCACCTTATGTTGTATCAGATAATAATATGATGGTTGAGTACTTTATTATAGCTTTGAGAGTGGAATTGCAGGATGCGATAGTACCTCGCATGTGTAAAACAGTGGAAGAAGCAGCCCAGAGAGCAGCTACATTAGAGAGGTCTATTCGGACTTGTCAGGTGGGCGAGTCAGGCTCAGGTAGTTTTGGCTACCGCAGCAATCAGTGGGAGCAAGTAAGGGTAAAGCACCAGCAGAACCTTCTTCATCAGGTTTTGGTAAATGGGGTCAGAAATTAAAGCAAGCATTTAAAGGCAAAGGAAGAGGATGGGGAGGTCGTAAGCAGTTCCAGCAAGGCCGAGGTAGGCCTGAGGTGGAAGAGTCGTAGCAGAGTACTGCCAGGCAGCCCGTTACTCCACCAGGGTATAGATGTTATAATTGTAATCAGTCGGGGCATTTGATCCGTAATTGCCCCTATCCAAGAGAGTATGGGTATGGAAGAGGTGTGCAGCACCAGCATCAAACTCAGCAGTTTCAGCAGCCACAGTCAGGTCGTGGCAGAGGAGCACCGCAGCAGCGGGGAAGAGGCCGGGTTATGGCTATCACCTTAGCCCAGGCGGAGGCATCGAATATGATAGAAGGTACTTTACCTCTTTATGAATATTCAGCAAGAGTTTTATTTGATTCGGGTGCCTCTCATTCTTTCATTTCCGAAGAATTTCTGAATTGTATAGCTCATCCTTTAGAAGAAAAGTCTTGTGAGTTAGTTGTGGAGGTTCTTTTGGGTAAGTTCCTGCTCACTTCGAGCTATGTAGATGAAGCTCCTGTTATGATTGAAGGGAACCAGATGTCGGGTCGGTTGTATGCCCTGCAGTTGTCAGATTATGATATTATTTTGGGTATGGATTGGCTTGAGATGTATAGAGCAATGTTAGATTGCAGAAAGAAAAGGATCAGGTTTTGTCATCCTAATGGTGCAGTATTTGAATATCAAGGTATGCCTTTTTATACCTCTAAGTTTCTAATTTCTGCAATTAAAGCTAGAAAGTTGATAAATGTTGGATGTGTGGCTTACTTAGCCTCGGTAAGTTTGGTAAAAGCTAATCAGTCAGTGGAAGCAGTTCCCGTGGTTAGGGAATTTGCTGATGTTTTTCCTGAGGATTTGCCTGGTTTAGCTCCACATAGAGAGGTGGACTTTACCATTGAGTTGCTGCCAGGTACCATGTCGATTTCTAAAGCTCCATATCGGATGGCACCAGCAGAACTTAAGGAATTGAAGAAGCAACTAGAGGAGCTGTTGCAGAAAGGGTTTATTAGACCGAGTCATTCCCCGTGGGGAGCACCGGTATTGTTTGTGAAAAAGAAAGATGGAAGTTTTCGGATGTGTATTGATTAGAGAAAGTTGAATGATGTGACCATCAAGAATAAGTACCCGTTGCCAAGAATAGATGATCTGTTTGATCAGTTACAATCAGTAAAGGTATTTTCTAAAATTGATTTGAGGTTCGGGTACCATCAGTTGAGAATTAAAGAGGCGGATATAGATAAGATAGCTTTCAGAACCAGATATGGTCACTATGAGTTTGTGGTTATGCCATTTGGGTTGACTAACGCTCCTGCAGGTTTTATGGATCTGATGAATAGAATTTTTCATCCATATTTAGACCAATTCATTGTGGTCTTTATCGATGATATTCTGATTTATTCAGCATCTGAAGAGGAGCATGTAGCTCATTTGAGGTTTACCCTGCAGTTGTTAAGGGATAACCAGTTGTTTGCTAAATTTAATAAGTGTGAATTTTGGTCAAAAGAAATTCAGTTTCTGGGTCATGTTATCTCAACTAAAGGAGTAGCAGTAGACCCAAGTAACGTGGAAGCAGTGATGAGATGGGGAGTGCCTAAGACGATAACCGAGATTAGAAGTTTTTTGGGATTGGTAGGTTATTATAGGCGCTTTATACAAGATTTTTCTAAGATTGCAGCACCTATGACTAAATTGACTAGAAAAGGTGTGCCTTTTGTGTGGTCCGGTGAATGTCAGAAAAGTTTTATGGAATTGAAGAAGAGACTTACATCAGCACCTATATTGACATTACCGGCAGGGAGTGGTGGCTTTGTGTTGTATACTGATGCTTCAAGAAGAGGACTTGGTGCAGTGCTTATGCAGCATGGTAAAGTGATAGCTTATGCGTCCAGGCAATTGAAGCCGGCAGATGAGAATTACCCCACTCATGATTTAGAATTGGCAGCAGTTGTGTTTGCCTTGAAAATGTGGAGGCATTATCTGTATGGCGAGAGATTTCAGATCTTTACAGATCATAAAAGTTTGAAGTATATCTTCTCGCAGAAAGATTTGAACCTTCGCCAGCGCAGATGGATTGAATATTTAAAGGATTATGATTTTAGTTTGGCTTACCAACCGGGTAAGGCCAATGTTGTAGCAGATGCCTTGAGCAGAAAGGCATATGTAAGTTTGATGATGATTAAAGAATGGAAGTTATATGAAGAAATAGTAGAGAACTCCTTTTATGTGCCCAGTAGTCAGCGACGGGAATACTAGGTGCTAGTGCTATAGAGCCGTCTTTGTATTGGCAGATTGTTGAGGCTCAAAGAGCAAGTGTAAATTTAGCTGAAATTGTGAAAATGGAAGGAGTTACCATTGATGATAAGTGTGGTCAGGCTCAGAGGCAGGTTGTTTGTTCCAGCAGAGAGAGAGGTGAAGTAGCAAGTGTTGGAAGAGGCTCATAAATCTAGGTACATTATCCATCCGGGTAGTACTAAAATGTACCATGATTTGAGGAAGCATTTCTGGTGGCCTCGTATGAAAAAGGAAATAGCAGAATTTGTTGTAAGATGTGCTATCTGTCAGCAGATTAAAGCAGAGCATCAGAAGCCTGGAGGTTTATTGCAACCATTGCCCATTCCACAGTGGAAATGGGATGATATTGCTATGGACTTTGTGGCAGGTTTACCAAGATCGAGTTCCGGGCATAATGGAATATGGGTATTTGTTGATAGATTAACCAAGGTGTACAGATTAGTGGCAGTAAGTATGTCTTGGACAGTGGACAGATTAGCAAAGATTTATGTTGAAAGGATTGTTCGACTGCATGGTATTCCGAAGATTATTGTGTCTGATAGAGATCCAAGATTTACTTCTGGTTTTTGGAGAAGTCTGCAAAGAGTAATTAGTACTGAGCTGAGGTATAGCTCCGCTTATCATCCCCAGACAGATGGTCAGACAGAGAGGACTATCCAGACGATTGAAGATATGCTGCGAGCTTGTTGTTTGGTTTGGGGAGGCAGCTGGGAGAATCATTTGGATATAGTTGAGTTTGCCTATAATAATAGTTACCATACCAGTCTTGGGATGGCACCGTATGAAGCTTTATATGGAAGGCCATGTAGAACCCCATTGAACTGGCATGAAGTGGGAGAAAGGCAATTAGTGGGTCCTGAATTGATTCAGCAAACCACTGAAGTAGTGAAGCTTATTAAAGAAAAATTGCAGGCAGCTCAAAGCAGGCAAAAGAGCTATGCAGATATCCGGAGAAGACCACTTCAGTTTGAAGTGGGAGATTTGGTTTTCTTGAGAGTTTCCCCGAGTAAAGGTATTATGAGATTTGGCATGACTGGAAAGTTGAGTCCAAGATATGTGGGACCTTTCCGAGTAATTGAGAGAATTGGGGAAACGGCTTATAGGCTGAATTTGCCAGCAGATTTTACAGATGTTCATGATATATTTCAACATTTCTATGTTAAGAAAGTGTATTGAAGATCCAACTCAAATAATCAGATATCAAGGTGGTGACCTGAGGCTGGATATGACTATGCCAGAGTATCCGGTGTAGATCACAGATCGAAAGATAAAGAAGCTGAGAAATAAAGAAATCGAGTTGGTTAAAGTGAGATAGGAGAATAGGTTGGGTGGTGAGGATACCTGGGAGTTAGCCGAGGAGATGGATAAAGGGTATCCCTATCTGTTTGAATAAGCTTTTGTACTTCTTTTTAGATGATAGTGCTTGTAAAAGTGTGTATGTTTAAGTTGTTTAACTTTGAGTTGTGTTATAAATTTCGAGGTCGAAATTTTCTTTTTAGATGATAGTAATGTAACGTTGCGTGCTTTTCGGATCCATGCGGATCATGTGTGTAATGGTTATGATGGCCGTTGTAAGGCCAGTGTGAGTTGGTTGTGAAGAATGTGCAGGTTTGGGACCTAAAGCAGAATAGCATCGGCTGCTTTTGGTTGCAAGTTGACGGCCAGAGGTGGTCACTGACTAGGTTAACGACCAGCTAAGGTGACGTTAAGTTATGAACTTAATGACAATCTTTGTGGACGTTTACAGCTGGCGGTTCCCTAAGCGACACTAGGGTTGACGCCAACCTATGTGACCTGCAGAATATAGTCTACCCGAGAGCAGTTCCCTCAGCTCAATTCCCCTCTCCCTTGTCCGGATTTCATGCCTCTTGTTTCCCTAATGCTTTTAATTGTTGTAAAAGAATAATTAAAGGAACGTGGAACGTGTGGCGTTGCCGAATCGGACGAGGAAACGCCGTGACGTGGTGCGATTCCCGTGGGAGCTCGCGGAGGGTTCGGTGTGAACCGGGAGAATTCGGGAGGTTTAAGCATGTGCTGAGGTAGGGAATGACCCTTGTAATTTCTATAGGTCGTGATAATGTAATTAGAAAACATGAATCCGCATGAAAATGACAATTTTGGGTCATGGTATCCATGCGGGGATAATGGGTGGTTTGATGAATTCAAGTAGTAAAGCATGCTGTTATAGTTTAATTATAGTGTATGGATGTTAGAGGAACCATTTCTGCATGTCTTTCCGTTGTTTTAACGATTGTAAAACCTGTTGAATCGGTTTAGGGTTTCTGCAGGAATAGAGGCTGAAGATCTTGGCGTCAACATCGTTTTTCGCCAAGTTCATCAGCTGGGATACTGATGGCCAGATCCATTGTCGTCTACTTCCTGTAAGCGGCAGTCGATGTGGCCGCTAACTTGTGTATAAGCAGAAATGACTGTTTATGGTATTTATCGATAATGAATGGTGCGTTGGCACCTGTGGTGCACTAAGTGCACATGGTTTCTGTGTTTAGCATATGAGATATGTAGTTAGTTACTCACTTTCGAGGTTGCGTGTTGTTCACGCGAGACCAGTTGGGTTCACGTGTGGTGGACCGTTGTTACTTGAGGTTTACGTGACGTTTCACGTGGTTTGTGTGTGACGTGCACGTGGTTTTGTGTACATGGCGAGTAGTACGACGCCTACTGTGGTTACCTCTCCAGTTGGGTGCCCCAAGTTCTTTGTGAGCCAGGCTGTTAGCTCGAGGCTTTGTCCCGGTACTTGTGTTGTACCGTCGAGATCTGTGTCGTCTGACCTGGACACCCTCACTCCTGTGCTTGAGTTGTACGTCCGGCTGAGGGAAAGACGACAGTGGGACAGTGACTGTCATACTTGTCTTCTAGTCACTTATAGCGCGCTCGTAGTTGGGGGTACGGACACCAGTAGACGTACTGGACCCCAGCTAGTCCTTTTCCAGTGCCTCACTCTAGAGAGTTCCGGGCCAAGATCTCTAGAGGTGTCAGGCATGGGCCTGTGACCATGTGGTTCGCAGGTGGTGGTGTTTAGTTGGTCTCCACAGTTGCTTGACCTTTTCACGTGGAGCGGAAGCTGGACCTTTCGTCCGTGGCTACGAGACTGAGAGGTAGACCTATGTTAGCTTGTCCGAGTCAGTTGTTGGTGTCGCGAACCAGTTCACGTGGCTCGTGTTTTGCTGTCTCTACTTTAGCTTGTACATCTGTACTGGTTTACCGCTTAATTATTACAGTTGTTTTTCGTAGTCGGCAGACGGTGAGTACTTTTACAGCTTTTATATCCTGCTTAGCTGTTCTATAAATTGTTGGTACTGTTTATTGCTTTTATACCTGTGGTTTTGGTTTGCTCGGTTTTGGGGGAGTTCCCTACTGAGCCAGTGACTAGAGAGGCTTACCCCTACCCCCTCAGGTGAGAGCGAGGAGGACGTTTCTCGACCGTCGTCCAGTTCAGAGCCGCACCGTAGCGGTGCAGGGTCGATACCTCCAGCTGTGTAGTATTAGCTCCAGCAGTGTAGTGTAGTTAGTTGTTTATTTTCTTGAGCTGTACCTCGGGGTATGCCCCAGGCTCTTGTACTTCTTTTCAGTTTTGTGGAAATTTGGCTATGTAACTTGTGATATATATACAAAATGTGGTGTGTTCCTTTGTGTTTACACGGACTGTGGTTTGGTTTCCCTTGCGAGGCTTCGGCCCGTTCGCGGGAGGCGGACTCGGATCAAGTACGTTATCGGTTTAACGAGCTTGGTCGAGATGTTCCGCCTCATATGAGGTGCTAGAGCTAGCTGATTGACATCCATTTTGCCCTTCACATTTGTCTCACTATCTTTGTCATGTTGTCGCTTCGCTGGTTGAAGGGCTTGGGTCTTCTTAGGTACCCAAACTTGCTTGAATCTAATTGGCTTTGGGGCCAATTTGTTTTTGAAGGTGTCTTACATCTCTGTCTTACCCTGTAATACTTGGAAGGAATTTCTTTTCAGAATTGCTGGCACCACTTGATTTTGTTCTATCACAGCATGTTTACTCTGTAGATGGATTCTAATGTTGCTGACTAGCATGCTCTTTCCAGAGCCAGAGACACGTGCCTTGCTGGGAGTAGTAGTTGTAGCCTTCCCAGCACTAGCTTGATGCCCCCTAGGTCCTTTGGCCTTATCAGCACTAGCTTGATGCCCCCTGGGTCCCTTGGTCTTCCCAGCACTAGCTTGATGTCCCTTGGGCCCCTTGTCACTTCTTCCGTTGCCACGGTCCACATGATGGACTTGGCAGCTTACTATCTTTGAATCCTCTTCAGCTATCTCACCAGTGTTGTTGTGCAACACTTGGATGAAAGCCACCCCCAAGAAGTTGGGGAATTCGACCACCGGAGGAAAATCTCCAAAGCGAGTCGGCACAACTAGATAGCCATACCGGGCATGGTCCCGAACAATTTGCGGTCCGAAACGCACTTCAGCCATAGGTCTGTTAGTCACCTGTAAGTCAGTTCAAACCAGCAGTCAGTATGGAGTATGAAGGCCACAAGGCTTTCTATTCTGGCGAAAAGATGAAGGGAAGTTTGGTCCCACCGGGCGTGCCACGCTGTGGAAATGGATTTTGTGGATCCATCACAAATTATTTAAATGTAAAATTATTTGTCATGTTTCTCATGTTCTCATGGATGCGTATTACTAATCCAAGTCCCGTCAAATGCTACTTGAGCGATGGCGACGTGAGATGAATCGGCAATTTGCATAGCGCAGGCGTGCCACTCACTGAGGTGACAACATGTGTTCTACCTCCGAGAGTCGAAGGACTTTAAGTCTATTCGCGCGTCGTTTGACTTCGTCAAACGAAAGTGGAGATCGGGTCGGGACCAAGATCTCGTCGTTGCCTAAACGCAACGACGTTAATTACATCCCTCTAAGAGGGAAAACCCTTGATTAATCGCCAGAATAAAGAGTCTCGTGGCCTTAAGTGGAAATATCCGATAAAAGATACGCGTCAAGATATAAATTTAATTGTGTCTAATGCAAGACAACTAAAATATAACACTCGACACATTTTTTTGATGTTTTTTCAGATTTATTAACAGATGTTGAATTGGTTCCAACATTATTTGATTTTGATTTGTTTTCTTTTGGTCTTTTGCATTTTATCATCTTTAATCTTTTATTAGATTTGTCTTTTATTTATTGGCCTTTTGGTTTGATTTGATTTTGGTTGTTTGGTTTGATGTAGGGCTTTATTTGATTTCAAATATCTCTTCATTTATTTCTTTGAATTTATTTGAATTTTATTCCAAGTTAACTCAGAATTATTTGATTTAACCCCCTTTTTTTGCTTAAGATTATTTGATTTGTAAACTTTGGATTTATTTTTTGAAACCATCTTCTTACTGTATTTGTCTCTGATTTAAAATTATTCATATTTTCTCAATGTTTGATTTAAAATCTCTCTTTATTTTGATATGAAATTATCATGTTGCATTTTTCAAACTTGATTTGAAATTGTGGCAATTTTATTTTAGATGGTTTGATTTATTTAACTCTTTTTATAAATTGTTATTTGTCCCTCCTTTTTTTATTTATTTTGAGTTGATTAAATGAGAGAGACGATGTGTGTATATGAGTGCATGCTCCCAGCTGAGGTGATATTTTGTCTCTTTTTTTTTAACTTGTTAAAATGGGGAATCGGTATGGCTTAATGTGTGTGTATATATGTGTGGAGTTGTGTATGGGATGTAGGGGTGTAAACGATTCGAGTCGAGCCGAGTTTCACTCTGCTCGAACTCGGCTCGAACCATTTTTATAGAGCTCGAACTCAGCTCGAAACTCGCCGAGTAATTTGAGTCTTTGTTCGAACTCGGCTCGATAGCTATTTTTGGCGTTCGAACTCGACTCGTTAACCACTTGAATACATTACCGAGTTCAAATTCGAACTCGAGTTCGAGCACCCTTCAAAGTGTTTTCGAACTCGAACGATCTCAAAAGTCGTGGCCGAGTTTAGAAACTCAGGAATTCAAATGTCCAACTCGAGGCCCACCAAAACGGCAGAAGCCTCTTAACGCGTTTGGAGATTGGGGGCTGTCGACTCCTTTTGTAGAAACCCAAGACACCATTATGTTTTCTGCATCCGATATGGGACTAATCTACACTGGGGGCGCGGCGGCCAGTGCAGCAGAGGGCGGGATGGGCGATGGGAGCAAGGGTTGGTGAGGCCGGAGAAGGCCCCTGCGGGAAGCTCGGACGCCGTCCAGCACCGCCGGCACAGTCGCGTGGGCATCCTCCACTGCG
The DNA here is from genome assembly GCA_014218235.1 of Colocasia esculenta. Taxonomy (NCBI): domain Eukaryota; kingdom Viridiplantae; phylum Streptophyta; class Magnoliopsida; order Alismatales; family Araceae; genus Colocasia; species Colocasia esculenta. Next base: position 58,450,992 of record CM024760.1, read on the forward strand.
GCTGCTGCCGGAATCGTGGAAGAAGCCACCGCGATGCATCTCCTCCACTGTGGTCGCCGCCGCCATTGCCGTCCCAATGGTAGCACCGTCCGACACCGACAGGGATCCTCGGTGGTCGCTGGAGACTCCGGCGACCCACCGCGACGCCCCTCGACGGCGCGGGGGATGGATCGTGGCCTCTGCACACAGTCGGGTTGGGGGGGGGGGGGGGGGAAGGGAAGAAGACGATGGTGCGGTGCCTATGATTAGAAGGTTTGATTTTGCATTCATACCCTTATGCTAATTAAAATAATATTTTATGTATATACCCCCACATTATTTGTGTATACACACCCCAAATTTAATCTTTTATATCTAAATCCTCATAATATTTTATACTTCAATAATAGTTCTATAAAAATGAGTAAATATATTCATGTCTTCATATTTATTATAAAAATTTCAAATATATTAATATTAATTTAAATATATTAATAAACAATTTATCAAACATCTTAAATTGTTAACGAGTATTTAGACGAGTTCTTAACGAATATTTAATCTAACTCTAACGAGCTCTTAAACGAGTTGTTCACGAGTATAATCGAGTCGAGCTCACGTGCGTTCGGACTCGGCTCGTTTATGAACCAAGCTTTTTTTCTTGTTCAAACTCGGCTCGTTTATTTAATAAACGAGTCGAACCGAATTTTTATCGAGTCGAGTTTCGAATTACTCGTCGAACGTATCGGCTCGTTGACACCCCTAATGGGATGGTAGTGGATAGAGAGAGAGGGGGAGGTCATAAATGAAGAGAGAGAGAATGCCATTTAATAAGGGAAGAGAATGGGGTGTGTAAAGTGGGGTGTGTATGGGATTATGGTGAAGGGAACCGATGTCAGATGGATTATGGTATTTAGAAAAGGGGGGTAATCGATGTGGGCATGCTGAACAGCAGGGGGCTTTAAATGGTGACCGACCTGGGAGTTAGTGCGTGTAGAGTGTGTGAGTGGGTTTGAACTGGGCGCTCCTGCATATGGTGTACAGGGCTGAACGGTGGAGGTTAAACCGGTGTGTGTGCGTGAGATGGGGTGGCTGAACGGTGGGGGCTAAACCGGAGTGTGTGCGTGAGATGGGGTGGCTGAACGGTGGAGGGTGAGCCGGTTCAGGGACTGCCGTTTAAAAGGAGGAGAGGCCGGTTCAGGGGCTGCCGTTTAGGCGCTTATGCATGTATGTGGGGGCTGAACGGGATGCCACATTTGCTTTTTTTTTAAGTTGAATGTTTTTGTGAGTTTTCCATTTCACTTCATTTTTTTTTATTAATCTCAATTTTGTTGATTTATTATCATTTCTTTTATGTGCTTGTTTGCTTTGCTGTTATTATTATTTTTTGTTTATTACTTTTCGTCGCTTTGATTTTTGGTTACTGTCTTTATTTATTATTTTAATTAGTTATGATTTTCATTTAATTATTATTATTATTTATTTATTTATTATTGTTATTATTATTTCTATTATTTGCCTCATTTGTTTGCTCTCATATTTGACATGTCGATCGGGTGACGTACGACGCGCCAGTGATCGTTTATCTCGTTCACATAAATACACAGATGTGACACAAGCTATTAAAATCACGGCTAAAGAAATAAAGTTGAAATCGGCAGAAATCCGGTATGATAAACCCGACTTGATGGTAACCACCCTCGCCCTCCGAATGTTAGGGTAGTACCTAGGGACGCTCACCCATAGACCGGAGGCGGCGCCAACAGGGCAATGTTCGCCAAACAGTGGCGACATAATATTTACCAATGATGCCGGATCGCAACACGAGTTTCCCGATGATTACGTTGGCACAAACTCATTTGGAAAATCATCACGAAAAAAAAATCCGGAAGCACCTCCCCTTAGTCTGTACCTTGGGGGGGGGGGGGGGGGGGGGGGATGTCCGTGACATCCGTCCACTATGATGGAGACGGTGCCAACAACGGTGTTGATGCCGGAGCAACAATAACACGGCACACGGCATCAATCCCCGAGGCATTCTCGAGAGACCGGCATATGCCGAGACCGCAAACTGAGTAAAACCGATAAAATATCGCTCCGGAATGAAATACCATTTCTATTTAACATTTTCCTCCATGTATGCTAATGAATTGGTGACCTTGAGGTCCATCGGGTCACTAAAAATCCTGAACGGTGGAGGGGGAAAGGGCCACCGTTCAGGGCTTTCAAGTGAAAAGAGGAGGCCGGCGGCTCACCAATGGGTAGGGAAGGATGAACGGTGGCATTGGCAGGCCCACCGTTCAGGACTTCAAGACAAAGGAGGGGGTACACCTGCAGTGGAGAAGGGTATTGAACGGTGGCACCATGAAGGGCCACCATTTAGGACTCTAACATCCACCAGAGGAGGAAATAACGCAGGGGTTCAAAGATGAAGGAGGGTTAATATTCAACGGTGGGGAGGGGAAGGTTGAACGGTGGCACTTCACAGGCCACCGTTCAGCTTCTCCAACACTTCAACAGGAAACGATAAGACCAGGAAATTAAGGGGCATTTAGAGCATAGAGAAACTGATGCCTCATGCAATGATTTTTCAGGTTTTAGAACATTAACTCAGGGGGAAATTTTAGATGAAGAAAGAAAAAAAACCGTAATAGAGAAAGGGTGATGGAGAAGGGTGTTGAACGGTGGCATTGTGCAAGACCACCGTTCAAGGCTCCAACATCCATCAGGGAAGGAAATGGCGTGAGGATTTACTGGCATATTTTGTGCAAAAATTAGTGTACTGCAGAAGAAATTCAGGGGGGGCACAGACTAACATTTTGAGGAAGATTTCAATAGATAAAACAGAGCTCAATTGAGTGGCGGCTGATGCACATCATATGGAGGATGAGAGCTCAGCAGTGAGGTGCTCAAATTGGGCAGCGGGCTACTGCCCCAGTGTAGACGGCGGGGAAAAGGACTACCCGAAACCGTTTGAACGATGGAAACACGATGGCCTGAAACCATACACATATGAAGTGGCGGTACAAGCTCAAACCATGTTAACATGAGCAGCCATGTGAATAAAAAAAACAAATAGGAACAAACAATGGTTGGGCTATTTTTAATCCATGAGCACAGGTCATGGGTATTATGTTCACACCCAACCCAGGAACATCTAGGATTCCAGTTGTGATATGAGCGGGGTAAATATGAATGTCGGGGCAGACCACAGTTTGAACAAGGAATCACTAAGATAACAGAGGGAATTATAAGGCTATTATCAACAAACACACGGTCTAGAGAACTGGGAGAGAAATTCCCATGCTTTGCTCGGCTCTCTTGTGGATGATACTGGGTATCAGACCACCCAGCTCATTACACAGGGAGGGAGATCCTTTTCTTCCTCTACTAACCAGAAATTAATAAGAGGGAAACAAAGAACTAAATACAACATTGTACACGGGAATAAAAGCAGAGAGGCATGCGCATAGAATATTATGAATCTTGATTTTTCACAAGTACAAAGGACTCTGTATGCCATCCTAGGCTTTGAACTCCACTGCTGCTGTTGCAAACCGCTGCTTCTGATTCTTGGGCCATCGGCCCATGTGTGGCCCGAACGCCATAAAATGGTGCAGACATCCACTCACTAATTTAAAATGGGCCACTGCCTACCCACTTGAAAGATAAGATAGGACACCCACCACAAATGAATAAAACCCCAATTTGAATGTCTAGTCACGTCTCTTTGTTCTAAGAAAATATATATACGGTTGCGAAACTTGAGGCAAATTTTGTTGTAAGATAAATGATGGCATCCTTTTATAATCCATAAAATTTTCAACCAACCTGTTGGAACAATATATATTATTGACTAACTGCGACATGCGAATCTTAATGATTCCAGAATTATTTGAATGTTGCTATTTTAGTGTTGGAGATTAACCCCAAATTTGTTAGTTTTATGGAGATTCCCTGCTGTTCATTTGGCGCAGAGAGAGAGAGAGAGAGAGAGCTTATAATTTGAAATGCATTTAGACCTTCTTTGATTTTACAGAAGAAATATGCCTCAGAATATGTTTTTTGCATACCTTTTAATTGACACTATGTAACGTTGCTTGTTTCGGATCCTTTGGATCGTGTGTGTTGTGGTGTGATGGCCGTTGTGAGGCCAGTGTGAGTTGGTTGTGTGGAATGTGTGGTTTGGAAGTGTGGTTTGTACAGGTGAGGTGCAGGTTTGGTCCTGAAATGAAATAGGACCTGTTGCAGTTGAGTTGGAGTTGGCGGCCAGGTGTGGCCGTTGACTTATTGGCGTCCAGGTAAATTGTCGTTGACTGCATGAACTTGGCGGCATAAGATGTGGACGTTGATGATGGCGGTTGCCCTAAACGGCAGAGGGGTTGACGCCAACTTGTGAAATCTGCAAGTTATAGGGTCACCCGAGGGCAGGTTTTCCACCTTGTTCTCTCTTCCCCTTGCCCCAGCTTCATGCCCCCGTATCCCTAAAGCTTCCAACAGGTACATCAGAGTGGTTGAAGGGTCGTGGGACGTGTGGCGTTGCCGAATCAGACGAAGAAACGCCGTGGCGTGGTGCAATTGTCGTGGGAGCTCGTGGAGGGTTCGGTGTGAACCGGGAGAATTCGGAAGGTTTAAGCGTGTTCTGAGGTAGGCAACGAACCCTGTTAACTCATTAGGATCATTAAAACATGACTTAACCACATGAATCAACATGTTTAATATATTATCGGGTTAAGTTGCACCATGTGGGAACAATGGGTGGTTTGATGAATTTAAGTAGTAAAGCATGCTGTTATAGTTTAATTATAGTGTATGGATGTTAGAGGAACTATTTCTGTATGTTTTTCCGTTGTTTTAACGATTGTAAAACCTGTAGAATCGGTTTAGGGTTTCTACAGGAATAGAGGCTGAAGATCTTGGCGTCAACATCGTTTGTCGCCAAGCTCATTAGCTAGGATACAGACGGCCATATCCCTTGCCGTCTACTTCCTATAAGCGGCAGTCGATGTTGCCGCCAACTTGTGTATAAATAGAAATAGCTGAATATGGTATTTATCGATAATGCATGGTGCGTTGGCACCTGTGGTGCACTGAGTGCACGTGGTTTCTGTGTTTAGCATACAGGGTATGCAGTTACTTACTCACTTTCGAGGTTGCATGTTGTTCACGCGATTCCAGTTGGGTTCACGTGTAGTGGACCATTGTTACTTGAGGTTTACGTAAGGTTTCACGTGGTTTGTGTGTGACGTGCACGTGGTTTTGTGTACGTGGCGAGTAGTACGACGCCTACTGTGGTTACCTCTCCAGTTGGGTGCCCCAGGTTCTTTGTGAGCCAGGCTGTTAGCTCGGGGCTTTGTCCTGGTACTTGTGTTGTACCGTCGAGGTCTGTGTCATCTGACCTGGACACCCTCACTCCTGTGCTTGAGTTGTACGTCCGGCTGAGGGAAAGACGACAGTGGGATAGTGACTACCGTACTTATCTTTTAGTCACTTGTAGTGCACTTGTAGTTGGGGGTACGGACACCAGTAGACGTACTGGACCCCAGCTAGTCCTTTTCCAGTGCCTCACTCTAGAGAGTTCCGGGCCAGGATCTCTAGAGGTGCCAGGCATGGGCCTGTGACCGTGTGGTCCGCAGGTGGTGGTGTTTAGTTGGTCTCCACAGTTACTTGACCATTTCACGTGGAGCGGCAGCTGGACCTTTTGTTCGTGGCTGCGAGACTGAGAGGTAGACCTGTGTTAGCTTGTCCGAGTCAGTCTCTGGTGTTGCGAACCAGTTCACGTGGCTCGTGTTTGGCTGTCTCAACTTTAGCTTGTACACCTGTACTGGTTTGCCGTTTAATTATTATAGTTGATTTTCGTAGTCGGCAGATGGTGAGTACTTTTACAGGTTTCATATCCTGCTTAGCTGTTCTTTAAATTGTTGGTATTGTTTATTGCTTTTGTACCTGTGGTTTTGGTTTGCTCGGTTTTGGGGGAGTTCCCTACTGAGCCAGTGACTAGCGAGGCTCACCCCTACCCCTACTGGTGAGAGCGAGGAGGACGTTTCACGACCGTCGTCTAGTTCAGAGCCGCGCTGTAGCGGTGCAGGGTCAGTACCTCTAGCTGTGTAGTAGCAGCTCCAGCAGTGTAGTGTAGTTAGTTGTTTATTTTCTTCAGTTGTACTTCGGGGTATGCCCCAGGCTCTTGTACTTCCTTTCATTTTGTGAAAATATGGCTATGTAACTTGTGATATATATATATAAAATGTGGTGTGTTCCTTTGTGTTTACACGGATTGTTGTTTGGTATCCCTTGCGAGGCTTCGGCCCGTTCGCTGGAGGCGGACTCGGATCAAGTACGTTATCGGTTTAACGGGCTTGGCTGAGGCGTTCCGCCACAGTTGGTATCAGAGCAAGGTCCGTGTTAATATAAGGGAACTAGAAAGATACATAGCCTTATTTCGGTCTTTATACACTGCTGGTAGGGACCTGGTTTCTGATAATTTGTTGTTTTGATTTTTGTTTGGTGTTTTGTTTATGTAGAAATTTGAAATGGCTGATATAAGAGATTGGGGTGGTGGAGGAGATGATCCTGAGGAAAGTACTCAGCGTATGATAGAGAGGATCTGGGAGAGTCTTACGGATATTCGGGCAAGAATGGATCAACAGGCGCCGGTACCACCGGTTGCAGTGCCACCTAGGGATGGAGAGGCTGTACCTGTAGCTCCAGTTCCGCCAGGAGTGGAGGTGCCTTTTGTAGCACTTGTGCCACCACCACCACCAGTGTTATTAGCAGAGGAACCAGTGATGCAGGTGGAGAAATTTCTGAGATTGCAGCCGCCTACCTACTCAGGAGGGCCGAATCCAGATAGAGCGGAGCACTGGGTTCATGAGATTGAGAGGGTTTTTGCAACTATGAGGTGTGCGGCAACAGATAAAGTCGTGTTAGCTGCTTATCAGTTGAGAGGTTTTGCATTAGAATGGTGGCGACTGAAGATGCAGACCACCTTCGCAGGTAGGATAGAAGAGGCAATCACTTGGTCGGAATTTCTTGATGTATTTAATGACACATTCTTTCCGATTCAAGTGCAGCAAGTGAAGAGAGAGCAGTTTCGGACGCTCCAGCAAGGTAACTCTTCAGTTTTAGAGTACTACATGAGGTTTATGGCGCTCAGCCGATATGCACCTTATGTTGTATCAGATAATAATATGATGGTTGAGTACTTTATTAAAGGTTTGAGAGTGGAATTACAGGTTGCAATAGTACCTCTCATGTGTAAGACAGTGGAAGAAGCAGCCCATAGAGCAGCTACATTGGAGAGGTCTATTCGAACTCGTTAGGTGGGCGAGTCAGGTTCGGGTAGTTTTCGGCTACCGCAGCAATCAGTGGGTGCAAGTAAGGGTAAAGCACCAGTAGGACCTTCTTCATCAGGCTTTGGTAAATGGGGCCAAAAATTGAAGCAAGCATTTAAAGGCAAAGGAAGAGGATGGGGAGGTCGTCAGCAGTTTCAGCAGGGTCGTGGTAAGCCAGAGGTGGAAGAGTTGCAGTAGAGTACTGCCAGGTAGCCTATTACTCCACCAGGGTATAGATGCTACAATTGCAATCAGCCGGGACATTTGATTCGCAATTGTCCTTATCCGAGAGAGTATGGTTATGGAAGAGGTGTGCAGCAGCAGCAGTAGCCTCAGCAATTTAAGCAGCCACAGACAGGTCGTGGCAGAGGAGCACCGCAGCAGCGGGGAAGAGGCCGGGTTATGGCTATCACCCGAGCCCAGGCGGAGACATCGAATATGATAGAAGGTACTTTACCTCTTTATGAATATTCAGCAAGAGTTTTATTTGATTCGGGTGCCTCTCATTCTTTCATTTCCGAAGAATTTTTGGATTGCATGGCTCATCCTTTAGAAGAAAAGTCTTGTGAGTTAGTAGTGGAAGTTCCTTCGGGTGAGTTCTTGCTCACTTCAAGTTATGTAGATGAAGCTCCTGTTATGATTGAAGGAAACCAGATGCCGGGTCGGTTGTATGCCCTGCAGTTGTCAAATTATGATTTTAGTTTGGCTTACCATCCGAGTAAGGCCAATGTTGTAGCAGATGCCTTGAGCAGAAAGGCATATATAAATCTGATGATGATAAAAGAATGGAAGTTATATGAAGAAATAGTGGAGAACTCCTTATATGTGCCTAGTAGTCAGCGACGGGTAGTACTAGCTGCTAGTGCTGTAGAGCCGTCCTTGTATTGGTAGATTGTTGAAGCTCAGAGAGCAGATGTAAATTTAGCTGAAATTGTGAAAATGGAAGGAGTTACCATTGATGATAATTGTGTGGTCAGGCTCAGAGGCAGGTTGTTTGTTCCAGAAGAGAGAGAGGTGGAGCAGCGAGTGTTAGAAGAGGCTCATAAATCCAGGTACACTATCCATCCGGGTAGTACTAAAATGTACCATGATTTGAGGAAGCATTTTTGGTGGCCTCATATCAAAAAGGAAATAGCAGAGTTTGTTGCAAGATGTGCTATCTGTCAACAGATTAAAGTAGAACATCAGAAGCTGGAGGTTTATTGCAACCATTGCTCATTCCACAGTGGAAATGGGATGATATTGCTATGGACTTTGTGGTAGGTTTACCAAGATCGAGTTCCGGGCATAATGGAATATGGGTATTTGTTGATAGATTGACTAAAGTATGCAGATTAGTGGCAGTAAGTATGTCTTGGACAGTGGACAGATTAGCAAAGATTTATGTTGAAAAGATTGTTCCACTGCATGGTATTCCGAAGACTATTGTGTCTGACAGAGATCCAAGATTTACTTCTGGTTTTTGGAGAAGTTTGCAAAAGGTAATCGGTACTGAGCTGAGATATAGCTCCGCTTATCATCCCCAGATAGATGGTCAGACAGAGAGGACTATCCAGACGATTGAAGATATGCTGCGAGCTTGTTGTTTGGTTTGGGGAGGCAGCTGGGAGCATCATTTGGGTATAGTTGAGTTTGCCTATAATAATAGTAATCATACCAGTCTTGGGATGACACCGTATGAAGCTTTATATGGAAGGCCATGTAGAACCCCATTGAACTGGCATGGAGTGGGAGAAAGGTAGTTAGTGGGTCCTGAATTGATTCAGCAAACCACTGAAGTAGTGAATCTTATTCAAGAAAAATTACAGGCAGCTCAAAGTAGGCAAAAGAGTTATGCAGATAATCGAAGAAGACCACTTCAGTTTGAGGTGGGAGATTTGGTTTTCTTGAGAGTTTCCCCGAGTAAAGGTATTATGAGATTTGGCAAGACTGAAAAGTTGAGTCCAAGGTATGTGGGACCTTTCCAGGTGATTGAGAGAATTGGGGAAACAGCTTATAGACTGGATTTGCCAACAGATTTTGCGGATGTTCATGATATATTTCATGTTTCTATGTTAAGAAAGTGTATTGAAGATCCAGCTCAAATAATCAGATATCAAGGGTGACCAGAGACCGGATATGACTATGCCAGAATATCCGGTGCAGATCATAGATCGAAAGATAAAGAAGTTGAGAAATAAAGAAATCGAATTGGTTAAAGTGAGATGGGAAAATAGGTTGGGTGGTGAAGATACCTGGGAGTTAGCCGAGGAAATGGCTAAAGGGTATCCCTATCTGTTTGAATAAACTTTTGTATTTCTTTTTAGATGATAGTACTTGTAAAGATGTGTATGTTTAAGTTATTTAACTTTGAGTTGTGTTATGAATTTCGAGGTCGAAATTTTCTTTTTAGATGATAGTAATGTAACGTCGCTTGTTTTCGGATCCTTTTGGATCGTGTGTGTTGTGGTTGTGATGGCCGTTGTGAGGCCAGTGTGAGTTGGTTGTGTGGAATGTGTGGTTTGGAAGTGTGGTTTGTACAGGTGAGGTGCAGGTTTGGTCCTGAAATGAAATAGGACCTGCTGCAGTTGAGTTGGAGTTGGCGGCCAGGTGTGGTCATTGACTTATTGGCGTCCAGGTAAGTTGTCGTTGACTGCATGAACTTGGCGGCATTAGATGTGGACGTTGATGATGGCGGTTGCCCTAAACGGCAAAGGGGTTGACGCCAACCTGCGAAATCTGCAGGTTATAGGGTCACCCGAGGGCAGGTTTTCCACCCTGTTCTCTCTTCCCATTGCCCCAGATTCACGCCCTCGTATCCCTAAAGCTTCCAACAGGTACAGGAGAGTGGTTGAAGGGTCGTTGGACGTGTGGCGTTGCCGAATTGGACGAGGAAACGCCGTGGCGTGGTGCAATTGCCGTGGGAGCTCGCGGAGGGTTCGGTGTGAACCGGGAGAATTCAGAAGGTTTATGCGTGTTCTGAGGTAGGGAACGAACCCTGTTAACTCATTAGGATCATTAAAACACGACTTAACCACATAAATCAGCATGTTTAATGTATTATCGGGTTAAGTTGCACAATGTGGGAACAATGGGTGGTTTGATGAATTTAAGTAGTAAAGCATGTTGTTATAGTTTAATTATAGTGTATGGATGTTAGAGGAACTATTTCTGTATGTTTTTTCATTGTTTTAATGATTGTAAAACCTGTAGAATCGGTTTAGGGTTTCTGCAGCAATAGAGGTTGAAGATCTTGACGTCAACATCGTTTGTCGCCAAGCTCATCAGCTGGGATACAGACGGCCATATCCCTTGCCGTCTATTATAAGCGGCAGTCGATGTTGCGACCAACTTGTGTATAAATAGAAATGGCCGAATATGGAATTTATCGATAATGCATGGTGCGTTGGCACCTGTGGTGCACTGAGTGCACGTGGTTTCTGTGTTTAGCATACAGGGTATGCAGTTAGTTACTCATTTTCGAGGCTGCATGTTGTTCACGCGAGTCCAGTTGGGTTCACGTGTAGTGGACCATTGTTACTTGAGGTTTACGTGAGGTTTCACATGGTTTGTGTGTGACGTGCACGTGGTTTTGTGTACGTGGCGAGTAGTACAACGCCTACCATGGTTACCTCTCCAGTTGGGTGCCCCAGGTTCTTTGTGAGCCAGGCTGTTAGCTCGGGGCTTTGTCCCGGTACTTGTGTTGTACCGTTGAGGTCTGTGTCGTCTGACCTGGACACCCTCACTCCTGTGCTTGAGTTGTACGTCCGGCTGAGGGAAAGACGACAGTGGGACAGTGACTACCGTACTTGTCTTTTAGTCACTTGTAGCGCGCTCGTAGTTGGGGGTACGAACACCAGTAGACGTACTGGACCCCAGCTAGTCCTTTTCCAGTGCCTCACTCTAGAGAGTTTCGGGCCAGAATCTCTAGAGGTGCCAGGCATGGGCCTGTGACCGTGTGGTCCGTAGGTGGTGGTGTTTAAATGGTCTCCACAGTTGCTTGACCTTTTCACGTGGAGCGGCAGCTGGACCTTTCGTCCGTGGCTGCGAGACTGAGAGGTAGACCTGTGTTAGCTTGTCCGAGTCAGTCTCTGGTGTCGCGAACCAGTTCACGTGGCTCGTGTTTGGCTGTCTCTACTTTAGCTTGTACACCTGTACTGGTTTGCCGTTTAATTATTATAGTTGATTTTCGTTGTCGGCAGACGGTGAGTACTTTTACAGCTTTCATATCCTGCTTAGTTGTTATTTAAATTGTTGGTACTGTTTATTGCTTTTGTACATGTGGTTTTGGTTTGCTCGGTTTTGGGGGAGTTCCCTACTGAGCCAGTGACTAGCGAGGCTCACCCCTACCCCCACAGGTGAGAGCGAGGAGGACGTTTCACGACCGTCGTCCAGTTCAGAGCCGCGCCATAGCGGTGCAGGGTCAGTATCTCTAGCTGTGTAGTAGCAGCTCCAGCAGTGTAGTGTAGTTAGTTGTTTATTTTCTTCAGTTGTACTTCGGGGTATGCCCCAGGCTCTTGTACTTCCTTTCAGTTTTGTGGAAATATGGCTATGTAACTTGTGATATATATATATAAATGTGGTGTGTTCCTTTGTGTTTACACGGACTGTCGTTTGGTATCCCTTGCGAGGCTTCGGCCCGTTCGCGGGAGGCGGACTCGGATCAAGTACGTTATCGGTTTAACGGGCTTGGCTGAGGCGTTCCGCCACACACTAGGACTGTTCATAGTTTGGTTCCACCTTTAATCGATCTGATTTAAATTGGATATATTTTTATTATTTTTCAGTTTGATTTGATTCGAGACTCATAATTTCGATTTGGTTTAGTTTCTAACTCGAGCAAACCAATTTAACCCGAATCAAACTGAATTGCTATTATGTTTATAAAAATTACATAAGTTTTTACTTGTTTTTTTATATAACAATATATTATTATAAGTTTTATTAGTTAAATTTATTGTTATGCCTTGCTATTTTTCACATTTTCTCTTCATAAATATTACAACAAATATGTGCCTATTAAGAGATTAACGTGATTAACGTGTTAATAGAGACTTTGAATATATTTTGATTTAAATCGAATCAAATTTAATTAAATTAAATTGATTTGATTTATTTTGGTTTCAAAATGATACTGTTCAATTTGGTTAAAGTTGAGAGTGCATTTCGATTTGAAAAAAAAAATTGCTTTAAATCAAATCAAATCGAACAGTGTTCACTCCTATTTCATATTATCGACTTACCTTTGAAAGACATTTCATGTTAAGGATTCGTTTGATTTTTTGGAGATTACATAGATTTTTTAAAATTAAATAAAGTGACACAAAGAAAAAGAAAAAAAACAACAGGCTCATCGGGCTTCTACAGAACTGCTCAAGGGGAGAAAACCCCGCCGAGAAACCTAAACTCGGACCAAACTACCCAATCTAGATTAGCCAACCAAGAACGGCACCGGTGAGGCCCTCCCCGCCAGACGCTAGTGACGGAGAACAAGGCGTTTCAAGAACGGCTACGGAGCTAACAACTCTGTAAATTTCGCGACCCACGGATGGAGTTTCATTTATAACCTCATGTTCTTTATAGTTTCATGTATATATCCTCATTCGAAGTGACAGTAATATGATGCCATGTCTCTCAGGTTTTGATCCTGTTAAAATGAGAAGAATTAATTGTTGATCTTTTACAGGGATCTGTTATTATTTTTCTTATTTTATGTAGGATTTATTTTTAGGTCTCTACCGTTAACCCCCTATTATCTCCCCAACGACTGTTTTACTTGTGAAAGTATGTAACTACGTAATTACATATTTACAGAGTTATATGTGTAACTGCATAATTACATACTTATAGAGTTACATGTGTAACTGCGTAAGTATGGAATTACATACTTATGCAGTTACATATGTAACTATGTAAGTACATAGTTTTTTACACTTTATGTTTGTAAATATTTCTTCCTGTAACTGTGTAACAAGATATAAAATAGTTACATTGTTAAACGTGTAATTACGTAAGTATGTAATTACCTAGTTTTATTCTACGAAAGTCTGTTTGTAAGTACATACTTACGCAGTGTGTAACTGCGTAAGTATGTAATTTTTGTTACTACGTAAATATGTAATTACATACTTATGCAATTACACATGCAACTTTGTAATACATAGAGATTTTATAAGTTTGTAACTCTGTAACTAGGGCATACCTAATTACAGACTTACAGTTTTAGAACGACCTATCTAGTTATCAGGGCTTACCTAGTTATCAGGCTCACCTAGAGCTTACCTAGTTACAGAACTACATGTGTAATTCTTGTAACTCCGTAAGTATGTAATTCTTGTAACTACATAAGTATGTAGTTACATGTGTAACTCTATAACTACATGTAAGTGTGTAATTACACATGTACATATTATATAATTACATGAGTAAATATGTAACTACACATGTAATTACAGAGTTACATAGTATGTAACTTAGGGTCTCTGTAACTAGGTAAGTCCCTGATAACTAGGTAATTACAGAGTTACAAAAAGACTTGCCTGCATAAGTGTGTAATTACACACGTAACTTTTTAACTAGGTAAGTCTCTGGTAATTAAGTAAGTCTTTCTGAAACTATGTAACTCATGAACTTAAAAATAAGTTTCCCAAAATCAAAGACTGATTGGTAATTCTCCCAGTAAGTAAGTAAGTACTTATTTCTATAAATTATTAAGTACTTACAGAGTTACATGTGTAGCTGCATAAGTATTTAATTACATACTTATGCAATTACAAGATTTACATACTTACACATTTATGCATGTAACTCTATAAGTATGTAATTACGCAGTTACACACTTTTGCAGGTGAAACAGTCGTTGGAGGGAATAACGGGGGGTTAACGACAGGGGCCTAAAAATAAATCCTACATAAAGTAGAGACTTGACAGCGCGGTAAAATCTGACAGAGACTTGAAAATAATATCAGATCTCTATCAGAGACCAACAATTAATTCTTCTTAAAATTTAAGGATATATATATATATACAAGAGGATATATAAATATTTTAGAGATATCTATGCCAATGTTTGGATGATGCGAGGGGGATAAGTAAGCAAATAGATACTTAAAACATCCGGGAAATGTTTAAAGCCGGGACGCCGCCCTCATTGGGCAGTGCACGCCCTTGCCCAGGCATCCGGGTGCCTAGCACGGTTGGCCAGGCCAAACTGCACCGTCCGAGCCATGGCACGGTCGGGTCACCCCCAGGCGCGTCGCAGCGACATGCTGCGCCCTAATTTTTTTTTTTACTTTTCCTCTCACATCCGGTGTATCTAAGGTGTCTATATAGTGTCTAATTGAGATGAAATTTTAAACATAAGCTAATTAAAAGATGGTACAAATTATAATAATTTTAGTTTAATTTTTAAATTATTTTTTCGTCAAGTAAAAATTGTCCCAAAAATCATTAGATCAACTTAATATCAACATCTAACGGATCTAATGGTGTCTAATTGAGATGAAATTTCAAACATAAGTTAATTAATAGATGATACAAATTATAGTTTTATTTTAATTTTTTGTCAAATAAAAATTGTCCCAAAAATCATTAGGTCGACTTAATCTCAACATCTATGCATCAATAACTCATGATATTTATATTTTTAGAATCAGTATATTTTCTAATAATTATGATGACTTCATATTTGACTTTATTTTCAGAACCAAATATCGTCCCATTGAAGTGCACAGAGGGATCGTCCTACCGAGACAAATCATGTGTGCACAATTAAGAGGTCTAACTGGTGTCTAATTGAGATAAAATTTCAAATATAAACTAATTAAGAGATGATACAAATTATAATAATTATAGTTTAATTTTTTAATTAATTTTTGTCAAGAAAAAATTATCTCAAAAATTATTAGGTCGACTTAATCTTAACATCTATGCATCAATAATTTTTATATTTTATATTTTTAAAATTAATATATTTTTCTAGTAATTATGATGACTTCAGATTTGACTTTATTTTTAGAATCGAATGTCGTCCCGTTGAAGTGCACACAATCAAAGATAATACTAGAATTATATTAATAGTATAAAAATATTATAAAATTAAAGATAATTATGTTTATATAAGTGATAATTTCTTACGTATAATTTATTATCTCTTTTAATTTTTTAGTGTCATATTAATATTTTATTATACATTTTAAGACGTTACAGTTTTGTTTTTGTTTTCGGATTCTTGATGTTGATCTAATGGAATACATTAGTCATATTATGAACAACTTTCATGAAGAGCCTAAAGATTAGATCATCTTCGTTCAGGCTATAGAGAGGCCGCACTCATTGTCAGTTTGGATCACGATATGAGAGAGAAGATCCAAGAATAATCTAATGTATCTTTAAGCACAGACATTCATTTGATGTGATTCTAGTTGGAGTTTGTAGAGAAAGTCACGGGGAACAACTTTCATGAAGAAGTCTTGAAGAGATATACCCTCGTTTGAGATGTGAAAGGCATGATAATCATATATATATATATATATATATATATATATATATATATATATATATATATATATATATCATGATATGAGAGAGAATGTGAAGAATAATCTACTATAATTTTAGACATATACCACCAATTGAGGTGATTCTACTTCGAAAACGAAGTTGAAAAAGAATAGAACAATTTTGATGAAGATCTCGTGAGCATATCAACCCATTTTCAGACTGTAGAAGACGTGATATCCCTGATAGTTCTAGAGGATATGAGAGAGAAATGGGAGAGAGAAATGGTGTATGTATGAGAAGAGATGAAAATTTTATCTTAAGTTTGGATAGATAATTTTCTTTTGAAGTTTGCTCATTTTAAATATTCATCAACTTATAAAACTAAAAGAACAAATCAAATAAATTATTTTTCCACCGTATCTCAGGATACGGTACGGTACCGTATCTTTTCACAGAGAATGCGGCACGGTCAATCTGAACGATACGGCGAACCTTGGTACCTAACAATGCACTTCACATCTTTGTCTATCTAATTATCTAAGATTAAGATATACAAATGGCGGCATGGTAACGGGGGCATACATTGTGTAGTACGATGCATTATGTTAGTATACATGATAATTTTGAGGGGACGTTTTACACATTAAAGTTTCCTGGCATAGCTTACATATCACATGGTAACAGAGTGGCTGATGCGGGCATTTGTAATCAGGTCATGTCGTATCGTGCGTGTGGGTCAGGTACTGTAAAATTGATGGATCGATTTTTTTTATCGATTAATCAATTCCAAAATTTTATTTCGTAAGATAATTCTATTAATTTAGTGACGACACTTTTTTTAAAAAAAATAATCAAATCAATTTAATGAAAATTTTTAAACTACTTAATAAGATTTTAAAATTCTAGTGGGGTCCCAAGACCCCACTAGTTGTAATCTAGACCCACAGGTTAAAATTTAAAATCGATTGGTCGATCGATTTATTTTTATCGGTTCATCAATTTTTATCAAGATGGCGTCTAAGTCTCATAATTTATTTGGTCTTTTAAAAAAATGAAAATCAATCAACTGACTTAAAATTTTCGATCGATCGATTGATCAATACAGTACGGATTATACCGTATCATGTCACGAAAAATCTGACATGATCGATCCATGTATTACAGCCAACTTTGTTTGTAATTAGAGAAATACCTTTGCAAGATATTATTTTTTGCGATTCATGTTATCACTATCATAAGATTAATCTTACAATAAACATTTCTCCTCGCAACTAAGTGTATGTCTATTGATTATAATATTCTGCCAAAATCAACATTTTGCTAGGCACATTTTTTTTTTACTTTTGAAGAAGCTAATATAGTAAGTTGGGACTCAAGACAAGATACCTCATGACCCAAATTCGAGTTTTAACAGCTTATTTTTTATATGTGCTATCTTTTCTACTGTATTTGTACTAGTAAACCCTCAAATATACGACTAAAAATTAAGAAGCATATATCAGATCGGATTCTATACAATAATTCTGGCATCAGCCTCTAGCCTATCTCTTTAATCGTAAATAAAAAAAGGTAGATACTTGTCAAAACAGATGATTGTCTTTGCCATTTGGAAACACACATTACCTTGTTAGGGGGCTCCAATTGTTGAAATCCCCGCTAGCCATGTTGGCATAGAGCACCAAGACGCTTCCAACGCATTTCGCCATGAACACCATTGTTCTCTAGCTGACTTTGTTTAGAATCCGAGATAAATTGCTTTCATTTGGCCCAATATTACTCTAACTTAGAAACTTTAAAAACAAATTTGACAGAGAAAGAACGGTGTTCATTCATTCATTCAAAATGGGAATAATACATTGGGTAAGGAAAAGCATGGACACAACTCCAATGTTACCCAAACACGTAACAGAGCCTACTCTAGTGGAAGAAATCCAACAAGGACTCAAGGTCTAAACAAGATAAGGAAACATCCTTCCACCCAGTGGATAAAATAAGGAAACTACTCCGGCCATCACACAGAACACCGAGAGAGTGCGTCGAATAACAACAGCGGCAAGTCGGTGTGAATATATAGGCTCCCTTCTCTTTTGATGCAGATAGGGCCAAGGAAGATCACTGCACATGCCGAGCATGCTCCAAAGGAGCCAACGAACAAGGCCCCTTCTCCAACAATAATACCAACCTTAACCCAAATGAGGAAATGATGAGAAGCCATGAACACCACACCAAATCTATATTATATATTAGAAGTGACACTTTTCTTTTTTCGTCCGGTTCATTCGTCCTTTCATTTTCTTGATTTTAAAACATGCATTTACTCCCCACAACGAGTCTAGAAACCGACAAATCTCCCTCCTCCCTTCTTCTACCCTACTGTCGTAGGCTCGTAGCCTCTCCCTGCCCGCCCTTTAATTCTCTCTGTTTAAAACGGTTTAAAACGTACGTTACTCTCCACATTTTGTGGTTCTTGCAGTTGTTGTTGCCTTCTTTTCGGCGTCGACTCGAAGTATTCTGATAGAAAGTAGCAATCTTCGCTACCACAAGAGTGGGGGGTGATTCTTGTGATTCTTCTAGGCGGCACCATTTGTTGCTGCCTTTCTCTTCGGCATGCACTCCCAAGTATTCTGGGAGAAAGGAGCAATCTTGCGCTTGTTCTTCTTCCAGGCAGCACCTTTCTAGAGGGGGGAGGCTACAGAAGAGGGGAGGGCGGCTCAAAGAAGAAGGCTTGGAGACCACCCTATCTCTTTGAGTTACTTGTTTTTTTCCCCTCCTTCATATTGTGTTCTGTTGTTAAAGATTTAGGGATCTAGTTGCACAATCTTGTTGTTGCTCTCGCTTCCTATTTCGGATTCTTTTTTGGATTCTTATTTGTTGGGTTGGAATTTGCCCGTACTGGGTGGGTAATCATGGTTGTGACCTGTGAAGCTTGAACGTGGAACATTGTTGACCAGGAGGAGACATCAATGAGTTCTTGGGGCCATCACAGACGGGGCAAGCGTCGATGCTAGAGTTGCACTTCTTGCAGAGGAAAACGTGACAGCAAGGCTGGAGCAGCATTGATGCCTCCTCCTTCACGCAAGCCTTCCACACCCCCCTGCTGCATCTTTCTTGGGGATTCTTTTTCTGCTGCCATTTCCTCCTCTACTCCAGAAACTGTCGCCGATGACCCCACGTGGCAGCAAGACTGGGCATCCTCCGCCCAACTATTTCAAAATAATAAACTTTAGTCGTTTCTTCATATATGTTTTAAATCATTATAAAGTACTCTGTAAAAAAGTAGTGGTTTCTAACCATGTACTAAACTTTCAGTCATTGTTCATGAGCTGGATTAAAATATACAAAAATATGACATTTAATCAATATTATGTCATGCAAAACATCTTGATGTACTAAGTTAATACTACTGCTTTTGTAATTATCATATATATTATATATTTGTTGATTCCTGCATTTTCCAAAACCACTAATCTTGCTTCTGCCTATCTTTTTCCACTTGCTTTACGTCTAATATTCTCATTGGAGGGGGTAATAATATTCTAACAGGTGCATCTTCATAATAGGTAGAGCATTTTTTTAATACCTGAATGATGTGTTAAAGATATATTCAAATGCACATTCATGCTGTTTCCTGGAGTCTTTATATATTGATGAATAAGCATGTAGTCAAATGATGTGTTAAAGATAGACTCAAATGCACATTCATACTGTTTCTTTGGGTCTTTGTTCATGAGAAGGCATGTAGTCAGATTTTTTTGGGCTGGTATTTCAGGCATTCCTGATTTGAAGGAAACATCTTGAAGCAGGGAAGTTTTTTGAGGCTGTAGATGCTCTAAAAGACTCTGAGGATGAAGTTCTAAAGAATACTGATGTTGAACAAGCCAATGAGTCTCCTACTCTAGAAGATGCTTCTGAAAAAAGAATGCAAAAGATGATGTACATTCTCCTTCTCTTGAGTGACCATCTCTTTCTAGAGAGTGGAGATATAGTTATCTATATCTCCTTATTGTTATATGACATGTATTTCAATTGTGCTCATTTATACTATCTTATCAATTTCTATGTTCCACCAGACACTGACCCTCGACGAGTATGGAAAGGTATTTTTACACAAGAGAAAGGCATTAGAAGCTCTGAAAACTGAGGCCTACTTTTTCAGAAGAGAGAGACATAAGAAGCTCTAAAAATTGAGGCAAGATAAGTGGATGTTGATGTTGATAAAAGTTTGGAGGAGGGAATAGGGATGACATTGGTTGAGAAAAAGAAGGATGGAGATGTATTTGTTTAGCTGGTAGGTCATACACTATGCAATATACATTTGATGCCTATCGTTTACATTTTAGATCTCATGTATGGTTTTATTTTCTGTTTTGGTTGCAGAAATCTGATAAGGACAAGCTGAAGAAGACAACACTTGATAGGGAAGAGAAAGCCTGAAAGGTAAACTTTCAAATGCTAGAGTCAATATCTTTTCTTCTGTTCTATGCATCATTGCTCACTTTGTTTAGTTGTTTGAAAGAATAAATGGTTGAATTATTAGGTTCTTCTGCAATCTATGTTGTTAACTTTTTCTGAAAGATGTCCATTTCTTTTGCAATCTATTGTTAACTTTTTCTGAAAGATATCCATGCTTCAATTTGCTGAGGTGAATTAGTTGATGTTATTGAATAGGAATAGTTCTCATTGCCATCATCTTTATTGGAAACTAATTCTACATGCATTTTGCGCTTTCGATAACCTCCCTTATTGGTTAGACTACTGTGAACATTTTTGTATGATATATCTTATGTGGGTGGTGAATGTAAGGGTTTCACACTTATTTTGATTCTAACAATTAAGTGATTTCTTAAATTGATTTAAGGGTTTATTGCTATTCTGTTTCTTAAATTAGCTTTCGGTATTTTTTAATTCATGAAAAAGTATGTAAGAACATTTTGCTTGAGATATTTCCGAAGTTGAGTTTTGCAAATAGTATTGTTATCGTATTTAAAAATAGTTTGCCTTGGCAATTCTCCTTTGCTGTTGTTGCTTGTTTATTATGTTTGGGATGAAAGTTGAAACAATCAGGTTTTGAGCATATAGTTCCTTTTTGTTAGGATTGTGTACACTGTATTTTCACCCAACTGATGTGTGCTTTTTGTCTCGTCTGAAGGTCATAGATGACTAATTAAGAAGTTAGAATCGGTGCCATCAATTATACCCTTCATCCTCTGACAGTTGACAAGGGGAATGAACTGTTGCTTCCATATCACATAGTTGTTTGGTGTTAAGCTTGATGGAAAGATAGTGTGGTTGACGTTTGAACTATAACTGGAGCACTTAATTAGCGATGGAGGGGGAGAGAGTAGCGGCAACTGGGGTGGAGATAGAAGAGGAGATGGAGTCGTGGGGGCATGGCAGGAGTGCAGTGTTCCGATACCATAAACCTATGAGCAGAAGAATCCCTCTCTTGTTACTTGTTAGTTTCCTACAGAGCGGGAGCCCTGATTTTATATTATGCATGTAAGATTGTATGGTTAAAAATGGTAATATAGTACTAGAGGTGGTAGGTGAGGACTCTATTGTACAGATTGTTGTGGATATGTACGCATCAGTAGAGTGGAAATAGGATCTACACGACCCTAATATACTTATTAAGATATAGGATATTCAGAGATCATAGATGCTGCAATACGTTGACAAAAAATAAACACCAAGGAACCGCAACTTGAATAAGAAAATATTTGATGCTTCTCTTCTCATTTGCAGCACATTATTTGATCTATTAATCTAATTGTGCTCCCCACCATTTTCTAAAGGAAATGGGGAGCAAAATAAAAGACAAGTCTCGTATATATGTAGACTTGAAGGAACCATCTAAAGTCGAAAAGTTAAATGGGTGTGAATACCACTGCCAATGAAGGGCGGTGATGGCAGTGGCCCCATTATTGAAGTCAAATTGTATCCTTGTCAGCTTACATATATGTTATATCTTATATGTATATGTTATCTTATATGAATATTCCAGGGAATGAAATTAAGTAATATACTGGTAGTGTGTGGTATGACCTATATTGCTTACTATATTTAGCTATAGTTTGTTATATAACATAGAAGATTTAGTTGGATTGGAAGCTTAGTTTGTTGAATGTAGAAACCAATCTGTATGATTAGATGGGCCAGTTGTCCTATGGTGATTTGCCAAAAGATGGGCTCAAATTTTTGCTATTTCTCAATGTCATTAAGATTTGACTTGATTATAATCCACCTAAAAAGTTCAATATAATGAAGTAATTCTTTTTTCGATGCCAAGTATATATTTAATTGCTTAAATAAGCTATTCTATTTGCACACCTACATATACGCGCGTAGCGCGTTTCTTTGACTAATAAAAATAAAGCAACACTAGATAAGAACCAGTCAATCTCCGATGGAGACAAATAGCACCGCGCTGGCAAGCCACACAGAGCAACGACAATGCTAATGATCAGTCTGTCCCCATGTAATTTTAATTAATTATATATTTATTTTGGTGATTAACAAAACCATGTCAAAGATTACTAACACATATTCCATAAGTCTTGAGCATAGGAAATACTACAGAAAAATAAAGCAAATTTGGTAAGTATTACCTTTCTGAAGCAATATTAAGTTTAGCATGAAATTTTTCTAAGTCCACATCGACTTTCCTTATGCTACAACGATTTCAGTAAAATTGTAAAGATTTCATAAGTGCCTTAATGATTTCCTCATAAACCTGAAACATCGTTTAGATTTAAATAGAAATGTTCATGTAACGATTTGCTCATTGCAACGATTCCTCATAAACCTGGAACATCGTTTAGATTTAAATAGAAATGTTCATGTAACGATTTGCTCATCGCAACGATTCTTTAAGTCATCGTAACGATTTGCTCATCGCAACGATTCCTTTAGTCATCGTAACGATTTGCTCATCGCAACGATTCCTTAAGTCATCGTAACGATTTGCTCATCAAAACGATTCCTTAGCCATCGTAACGATTTGCTCATCGCAACAATTTCTTTAGTCATCGTAACGATTTGCTCATCGCAACGATTCCTTAAGTCATCGTAATGATTTGCTCATCGCAACGATTTTTTAAGTCGTCATAACGATTTGGTCATCGCAACGATTTCTTTATTGGTCACAACGATTTTCTTGTAACTCATAACGATTTGATTATATCGTCTTGATCATAACGATTCTTTTGTAGAAACATAACGATTTGATGCTAAGTTACAACGATTTGGCGGTTAGTGCATAACGATTTCATAAGTCATGAATGCATCGATTTTATGTTTATAACGACTTGATATTTAACAGCGTTGAATAGTCAAAGTCTTCGCACATATCTTTCTGACATCTGTGCATTTAATGAAGACTGAACATATCTCTGCATGCATGCAGACGATATCGTCCATTATCGTGCTTACTCTGTATGCATCTTTTAGATACAGCAAAATGGCATTACTATTTCTATGAACTCTTGCCCTAATGTTAACTAACAACAAGAGACAGCCTAGCTGTCTACTGCTCTAGCATTTAATATGTGCAGGTCACTGACAGCTCTAGTGATACAACGTTGGACAAAATAGAAGCCAAAGGATATTACAGAAGATCATATCTCTTTGCGTGCACAAATGGATAAAAGCCTATTGACTGGAAGCTTCCAAGGGTCAAGCAGTCTAACGTACACAAAGCGTAGAGACAACGAACTTCTCAACGTTTAAATTTCAAACAAGATATATATATAAGCAAGAGTGAAACTCCAGAGCAGACAACTTTTAGAGACATCGCTTCCAAGCAACTGAGTTCAAGTTCTCTGCGAGTTCCCCAGAAAAGAGCCTAGCTTCATTCACATCAGTTCATAGCTCTTTGCTCTCTGCGCTGTGATTCAAATCCTAAGAGAGCCTGTGAAGTTCTGAGAGTGTGTGCATTGTTTAGATCTTGTGCTCTCAGTTTTGTTAGCTTCAGATCTTGGCGTGTTAAACCTTGATCTAGGGGCTTGATCTCTTTTTCATTGATTGATGTGTCTGCTTCCCTTCGGTTGTGAAGGAAGACCTAGTGAGATCCAGGGTGTGTAGTTCCCTTCGTGTGAAGGAAGACCTGGTGGGATCCAGGGTGTGTAGTTCCCTTCGTGTGAAGGAAGACCAGCTATGGCTGGGTGCTGTAGTGTCCATAGGGGGATTGTACCCTAGATAGTAAAATCTTGAGTTGTTGCTCAGGGACTAGACGTAGGACTCCTAAGGAGAGGAGGTCCGAACCAGGATAATTCCTTGCGTTGTGTGATTGCTTTTTATGTGTTTGTTGTTTACACTAACCTTCATCGAAGAATATTTTTTGTATGCATGTTTTAAGTACAGGTATTAAGTAAATAAAATTTAAAGACCCATTCACCCCCTCTGGGCTCGTCAACTGGGACAACAAATGCAAGGAATGGGAAAGGAACTCCTATCGAGTAGGAAACCAAAAACATAGAGGAAAACACTAAACAGACCACAAAATGAAATACTAAATCGTTGTGGATTCCAAGTAAATGGATGCCACTGCACCGGCGAGGCTGCAGAGGACAACATCTGCATAGTGGGAACAAAATCCTTCTATGAAGAGGAGAGACGGATTGAGAAAGGGTTTTCTCAAACAAAATTGATCCAAGAAACGAGATGGAGCACCTTAAGTCAAGAATGATGGTGGGGACGAGAGGAGGGAGGAGGCTACTGTGGACTATGGGCTCAGAGAACCCCCTCCCAATTGATGGGAAACACAGAGTTGAGAACCTACTCCGAAGCCCGAGTAGACGCGCAAGTGTTGCTAGGGCTATCAATGGGCCAGATCAAGTAGGGCTCAACTTAAGTCCAACACTATTTGTTCTAGGCCCAAGCCCTGCCCTTGCTTGAGTGGCATTGGACCTGAGCAGGCTGAATTAATTTACCAAATTATAAAGTTCGACTTTGACTTGGTCTGGCCCAAAAAATAATAAAAAAAATTATTAAAACTTATTAATATTGTTAAAACATAAAATGTAAAAGTATTGATCGACTGAATGCTTAATACCGGTCAACCGATTTAGAGTTTGATTGATCGAAAGTTTAATATCGGTCGATTGATTTGCGATTTGGAAAATCGAAAGCTCAAGGTCGGTCGACTATACCAAACTCGGTCAATTGAAAGTGTTAGATGATGGATCTATCGACCCTACTCGCATTGAATAAAAAACCCGAGCTCAGTCCAAATTTTCAAGGGGATGGATTTTTTGGCCCTCTTAAAAACCCACGAATAAACAAGTGTGGCGGCTCGCCCAATGTCGCACCAACCCTGTGGGCCTATCAGGCCGGTCTGGCCCACTGATAGCCATAAGTGCTGCTCTAAGACAATGCTAACTAGTGGGAAAAAAAAACAGCCATTAGCTGAGAAACTTTAAGTTAAAGAAATAAGAGTACTATAAATATGGCCAGATATCCTGTAAAGTTTTATTGCAGTGGGTGACAACTGATTGAAAGGGAACTTGGGGTAATCCCTTTGGATGCAGCTTGTAAAAATGTAAAGGGAAATACCTCCCTCTCGTCTCATTTTGGGGCGGATTTCTCCTGTCCTGGGAGAACAGATGTGGAAGGGGTGGGGCACGAGGCCGGCTGGAGGTGGGGTCCACAAAAAACCTTCCGTCTGCTGCAATGAAACCAACTCGTCGAGGCCGGAGGCAAGCATCACCCAAACATAAATAGATTTATCATAAACTTGTTTATTATAAACATATTTTGTATTAACTGATGCTTAGAATTTTTTTTAATAAATGTAAGTGTGTTTATGTCAAACTCTGTTTACGAAGAGATTCTTCGTCATAAACCAACTTACAGTAGATTTATGAAAAAAAAATTTAGAGTTGATGATAAACTATCATCTTTAAATCTGCAAACCAAAGTTGAATTTATGATAAACCTAAACCTGTTTATGTTGTGCATCAAAATAACCCCTTCAAGTCAAAGTAACCTAAAAAACATTGTGAATCTAAATTGTGCCAAACATCAAAGTTACGGAAGTCAGATTAAGAATCATAGCTCAATGGTAGGAAAGTCCTAAGTTCAATTTCAAGAGAATTTACACATTTAATCTTTAAGAGTTATGAGGATATATTATGATGACTTGGGGTTTGGGGGTTTGAAGAATACCATAAATTGGGAGTGAGATTTGAATTCAAATATCTCATAAATCCACACATACAGGGATATTACCGCGATTAACAGGCCTAGATAGTACTTGTTCGCCATAAATTCCATTAAAAGGAGAAACATTTATTACACAAATACCCCTACATGTGCAATAAGGGCTCGCGGCACTCCTAGAGGGAGCCGCCGCCGCGAAGCCCGTGGGCACTTTGTTTGTGTGAATGTGTGATGCGCTGGCCGCCCAAGTATCCAAAAGAAATTAAAAAAAAAAATAAGTGGCCCTAGGTTGGTATGGAGCTGCGGGGTTAGCCGCACAAATCATATACCACAGGGCCCAAAACCTTACCACCGAACAGATGGTAATGTCATGTTCTATGGTAGGGCTGTAAACTGATCCGGATAATATTCAGATTCGATTTGAATTTATATCTAATTATTTAAATTTTATCTGATTAATAAATATTCGGCGGAGTGAATTTCAGATACGAATATTATCCGGATAATAAACGGAGCGGATACGAAAACGGGTGATCCGTTCCGTTTAAGATCCGCTTCGAAATAGAATTATTTTTTACCATTATATTTTAGATATAATGATTCATATATATATTATAATTTATAATATATAATATATCTAATACTATTTTTTTGTTTAGAAAATATTTTTGACATTTATATTTAAAAAAATATATTTTTAATTTTTTTATAATTTTAGACCATTAATATCTTTTATTAAATTTATATTTTCGAAGCGGATAATATCTGTATCCGCTCCTAATCCGAAAATTATCTGATTAAATTATCCACTCCGTATTCGAATTATATTCGGAGTGGATACGAATTATCCGATTAATTATTCGGATCGGAACCGAAAAACTCATATCCGCTCTATTTACAGCCCTATTCTATGGTCAAGTGCGGGCCCACCTCTACCTTCAAAACAAGTGCCGCATCCCTCGCTAGTTCAATGGTTCAAAAAGTGTTACATTTTAAAGAAGAAAGGACCTGCATTTCGAACTGTTCAAGTATATCAATGCAAAGGGACTTGGCAACTTTTTTTCAAGACAGACTGGATTGGGTCCATCCTTACGCATATAAAATTCACCTCCTTCAACATAACATGCCCAAATACTGCCTGTTTTTTGCCTGCGTGAAGACAACAATCAAGACGGCGCAGATGGCTTTCCAGGGCAACCCTCCGATCTTTGTCTTGTCTCTCTGTTCACCAGTTTCAATATTGGAGAGAGAGAGCCAAAGGAGAGAGAGATTCACGTGTCTCAAGACGACGTAAATGGGTTTCACGCCATGTTCATGTGATCAGAACTCCTCTCTTCACCGTCAGATTCTTGTGACACAATTCAACTGCGAATTCATAGAACGCCCTCCGCTTTGTAAGAACCCGCATCAGGGATCACAAGAATCGAAGTAGAATAAAGGTAGGGAAACAAAAATGAGAGATTGGGGAAGAAATGTCTCTCGTCTTCGTAAGCAGCGACAAGAAAGATGAACGAAACAATCAGCACAACCCACAATGTCCATTACCAGCGCAAGGCGAGGCCCTACCCGGTACTGGAATTACAGTGAACACAGTCACAGATTTTAGAACAACAGATCAAAGCCATATATATATATGGATGCTCTTCCCCATAAAAAGGAGATAGTTTTGCAATCTGCACAGCAAAATATGCCCATATCTGCTCACAAACGAAGCATCATCTCACCAACGAGTGCTAGAAGGAAGTAGCCCACAGTGCCGGCATCGACGCGGCAGGAGGAGGACCCGTCCGGCGAGTTAGCGGACCTCGGGGACGACGACCCACCCGCCTCCCCCGCCGAGGGCGCCAAATCCGAAGGCTTGGTGAGGTCCGGAGCCGGCGCCGGAGCGGGAGCCGGGGGCGGGGCGGCCCCAAAGATGGCCACGGGGAGGAGCACATTCTTCACCTCGTACACGGCCACGGGATCCGTCGAGATCACGCTGCTGCTGATCCTGGGGTTGGCCCAGCCGGAGTCGACCCGGACGAGCCCGGAGGCGTCGGAGAAGTTGAGGGTGTACTGCCCGCCGGCGAAGGTGGTGACGGGATTCCTCTGGCTCAGGTTCCGGAACTCGGCGAGGCTGTAGTACTGCGGCAGGGCGTGGGAGAGGAGGAGGGACCGGAGCTGGTCCCGTGTCAGGTTGGCGAGGGAGGGCTTCTTGAGGGAGGAGAAGGCGGCGTCGGTGGGGGCGAAGATGGTGATGCCCTGGTCGGTGTTGTTGACCTGGTTCTGGAAGGTGGAGATGACGTCGGTCTGCTGGAGGTAGCGGAGGAAGGTGGAGAAAGGCCCCGCTACGGAGAGCAGGTGGGTGAGGTTGACGAGGTGGGGGGCGGGGGCCGGCGCCGGAGACGGGGAGGGCGACGGGGTTAAGGGTGCTTTCTGTGCAGTTGCGGGGGCAGATGCCATCAACAGTAGCAGAAGAATGCCGGCCATGAGATCTGTGGTGGAAGCCATTTCTCTTCTATCTTCTCCCTTCTCTTGCTGTGTGGCCTAACCTTGGTGCAGGGACAGGTGAAATCACAGGGTAAGAACAAGTGCTGCAAGAAAGAACCAAAAGGTGGTGGTGTTACTTCCTTGGGATTTGCAAAGGCCTCTTTACACTTGACAGCATCTTCCGTGCTGTATTTTTTCCTTACCAAAGTCTTTAGCCAGTTTGTGTAAATGATAAAGAAGAAACAAGTTGCCAGAGAGGAAGGGTTTTATATAGAAAAGGGTTCAACTTTTTCCCTTGTATGTAACTATATATCATCAATCGTCCCAGATCCGCAAAAAACTTTATTCGACAATGAGGGTAACTTTACATGAGAACAGCAGGATGGATCTACCCACCTGTGGCTATTAATTATTTTTACAGGACAAGGAGGTAGGGATACACAGAGGGCAGGTAGAGGAACAGATGCTTTGGAGCATGGAACAAGAAAGTTAACAATAATCATAAAACTAGGGTCTACTGATATGATACAACAGATGACCAACGGGGGGGGGGGGGGGGGGGGGGGTAAAAAAAAAAATGACCTTGTTCACAAATGGAAAACCGTGTCAACCAAGGACAAGATTATAAGTTTTAACATCGGTAAAAGGATCACTTTATTTGGTATCATAAACAGCCCAAGCAAAAGGACAAAAACATTGGACAACGCAGCAACCTGTGAGGTGATAGGACACAGAACCCCGTCCCTGCCAAAACGGGCAACCAGAGGAAGCTGCAACGTCGTGTGGAGATTAAAATAATCACTGGGATATGAAGTCAGGAAAAAGGAGTTCCACTTTCACTGGGAAGAAAAGAGAAGTGGGGAGATAGACACATTTTTGAGGAGCATAAAACCTCAAACATCATGAGGCAAACTGACTACTTAGTGCAGTAAATATTTCTTCGTGTAGCTCTGTTTGCTTCATGATGTTTGAACTGAACCATTTGAAATGCTGCTGAATGTGGATATGGAACACGAGATGAAAAAGAAACAGGGGGTATACACAGATCCCCACAGGAAAAAGGGGGCAACAGGATACAAGATCTCCAACAATACCACACATACTGCTCGTTAAATGCAACAGGAAAGATCACATGCGGAGCCAGTCAGTAAACAATTAGGGGGAAAAAGGGTAGAATTAAATTTCAAGAATTAGGAGAACGACAAGAACCGAGTGGCCATCATGCTTGTGCAGTTGACACTGTGCGGTGCTAACGAGATCAAAAGAAAAGAGGATCTAAACAAACAGGAAATAAATGGGATCTAGGGGAGCACCTTCTTCTACAAACCTCAGATACGACGAGAGACAAGAGTGCTGTGAAGGGAGCAGGCGCGAGGGGGGGGGGGGGGGGGGCCTCCAAATGTACAGATGAAGGAGAGAGGAAGATTCCCAACTCCGGGGTGGGAATGTGAGCGGACGGGACGAGATATAAAGAGCTCTCTGAGGTGACAGCGAGTGTAAGGGGGTGGCAGCTGGTGCGGGTGGTAGTAGGTGGTACCGTGGTAACTTAAATAAAGAAGTAGAGCTGAAGACACTTATGAGCTGGTTGAATCCCTTTTTCTGAAGAAGCTTTTGAGGATTGGTGAGAAAGAAAATATGGAGAGAGAGAGAAAAAAAAATATTTATGAAAAAGTGCTTTGCGTACTTCTTGGGATGGGTAGGTAACCAGAGACATATATTCTAATATACGATCTAAAAATGCATGTGTTTATTAGAGTGAATAGTATCTACCCGACTTAGTTTATATTTATGAGAGATTTTTATTGAAAAGAGAGAGAGAGAGAGAGAGAGAGAGAGGAGGAGGTGACAAGTTTTGATGGGATTCTATGAAGTTTCAAGGAAGGAATGTCAGGTGGGGTTTCGAGATCGGAAATCCAACGGATAGTTTGTCCCATCTTGCACTCTACGCTATATATACAGAGACCCCTCCCCAGCTCCCCTCCATAATGAGGTTTAAGTTTCTTTAAAAAGTAGAAGACATTTGCAGCAAGTATTGTTCTTTCTAGTGAAGGGTATCCATGGTCTTGAAACAGATGTCATCTGGAGTGGTTTCACTTGCCCTAGTTTTGAGTCTTCACAAATTTCAATCTACTCATTTGAAGGATGAGCAACTTTTGTTGGTGAATTACACGTGTCTTAAGTGAATCTATATTATACTAATAAAATTTAGTATTAGAACAATCACGGGCAATATCAAGAGTTAATCTTTTCCGCCTAAAATGTTTTAGAGAAGAAATTGAAGGGGCGGCAATGTTTCGCCTGCCCCATGCGGCGACAGAAGATGTCCCTTGGAGATCTACTCGTTCTCTTCCAGCTTCTATTCGCTAGAGAAGCTCCTCTTGCTCCACTTATTATTCCCGAAGAAGTGACTCATTTTGCTCCACATACTATTCTCAGAGAAGCTCCGTTCTCTTCGCCGACGATGTCACAACTTCTACTTCCTCTCAGTACAAGGTAAATAATCTAAACCCTAAATATTTTCTTTTCTTCTCCTCCCTCTATCTTCTTCTTCTCCGGAGATTTTCCCCCTTTTTGTGTGCGCTTGGAAGCTTCAATGCGTCGAGCAGGGAGAGCTCCAATGGACCGTCTAACAGTTGAGCCCTACAAGGATGACGCTCCTCCAGCAGTGCAGAAGTCATTTGCTCCTACCGCCTAAAATGTTGCTATCTATCATGCTCCTCCAGCAGTGCAGAAGTCATCTGCTCCATCGC
Organism: Colocasia esculenta; assembly: GCA_014218235.1. Taxonomy (NCBI): domain Eukaryota; kingdom Viridiplantae; phylum Streptophyta; class Magnoliopsida; order Alismatales; family Araceae; genus Colocasia; species Colocasia esculenta. Next base: position 58,482,160 of record CM024760.1, read on the forward strand.
CTAAAACGTTGCTATATATGTGTAGAGAAAAGAGGTTGAGTGTCAGCTTCTATTTATTTTCTCACCGTCTGAGCAGTTATTTTTCTGTTCTTATATATCAAAAAGAGGTTCAACTGTATCCATCCACTCCTTATCCATTCCATATAAGTATGTGACTCCTTCTCCACATATTGTTCTTGGAGAAGCTCCGCTCTCTTTGCTGATGACGTCGCAGCTTCTGCTTCCTCCCAGTGCAAGGTAAATAATCTAAACCCTAAACCTTTTCTTACCTCCCATTGTCTTCTTCTTCTCTAGAGATTTTCTCCTTTTTTTGTGCACGTTGGGAAGCTTTAACACGTCGAGCATGGAGAGCTCCAATGGACCGTTCAACAGTTGAGCCTTACAAGAATGATGCTCCTCCAGCAGTGCAAAAGTCATTTGCTCTTACCACCTAAAACGTTCCTATCTATCACGCTCCTCTAGCAATCATCTGCTCCACCGCCTAAACACATTGCTATATATGTGCAGGGAAAGGAGGCGATGTGTCAGCTTCTATTCAGTTTCTCACTGCCTCAACAAATTTCTTTTTTTTTATTCTTATATATCAAAAAGGATGTTCAATTGTGTCCACTCCTTATCCATTCCATATAAGTAAACTGATTCTTATGTAACTAACATTTGTATACAAGTACTTATTACATATTTTTTGTATACCCAAACTAATATTATTTGCCTTATTATTTTCAGGAATCAATTGAAAATGGTGAACCGGATGACAACAACAAATAAGGTGAACATGATTTACATCTTTTTTTTGTTTCTACAAGTCAATAAGATGTAGCATGTCCTCTATCAGTGTTAATAGTGAAGGATCTGGAAGAGAGAAATGGTTGGTAGGGGACAAGGATAGAGTGATCATTGATGACCACGGTTCGAGGTGCCAAGAATCTAATCTAATGCTCAATGAGTAGAAGTTGTCTTTACTTTCGTGCTTTGGTTTTGTTAGTTTGCAGCACTCAAATTGTTTCTTTAGATGTTCTAATTTGTCTATATATGTTCAATGATATTTTTAACATGATTTTTGCTTATCTATTGTAATGCCTACCTTCAATGCACTCAACAATTGTTTTTCACTGCTTTAAAATCTATAGAAGGTCGGATGACACTCCTTGGAGTCTGTATTTAATAGATTGGTGGAGGTTATGAACTATCTTAAGATGAAAGGAAGCAAATCAGAGATCTTGAAATCAACGGTATTGTTGAAAATATGTTTTTTATTCACATTCACTGTTGGATCTGTATTTTCTTCCGCTCCATGTAATTGCAGATGGTCAGTTTATTTACATCTCATTACTAATTGTTCATTGATTTATCTTTTTAGAGAGCATAACGGGTGGATGATCTAACAGGCCCACCGGTTTGTAGGAATCTCTTTTTTCTTCATTAATCTTTGATTCTTTGTTATTTAATTTAGGAATATTTATTGTTGTGGATGTTTTTATGAATATTTATTGTTGTGGATGATTTTATAGATATTTATTATTATGAATGTATTTTATGGATATTTGTTGTTGTGGATGTTTTTTATGAATATATTATCTTTTTTTAACAGGTGTAAATTTAGATATTATTATTTTGTTTGAATTTTTTCTGAAAAAATTTTCAACGTTGAAAATTTTTGACAGATTTTAAATTTTTGACAGATTTTTTCTGACGAAAATGTCAAAAAGTATTGGAAACAAGTATTTCCAACAGGTTTTTGACGGATTTTCGAAGGGATCTGTCTGTTGGAAACACCGCTTTTTCTTGTGATGAGGCAACACATCTATCAGTCGTTTGATGTATACACATGACTTTACTTTTGACAGTCAAAGCAAAGAAACCCAATGTTCAGGTTTTCAGGGGTATAATTGAAGATTATTGCAAATGGACAAGGCAGAAAGTTAATCGTGAGAAATCTGAGCTCATTATCAGTAGCTTAGTGGTGCCTTCAAGGGCTAATGAAATTTGTGAGGAACTTGGTAGAGGTGTTCACTATTCGGTTCAAACCGAAAAACCAAACCAATCGAGTGATTAATTTTGTTTGAACATAGAAATAATTTAGTTTGGTTCCAATCAAACCGAAAAAGAAAATTCGGTTTGGTTTAGTTTCTAAGATCTATAAATCAAACCAAACCGATTAAATCGAATTACAATAATAAGTTTCAATTTGTATATATCTATCAAGTTTATTCAATATATTTACGTAAAATACATATTATGGAGGATAATATGGTCATCAATATTTAATACTTCATTTAAATCTTATTTTAATGATTTATTAGAGAAACAAATGATTAAAATCTTATTTAAGACTTAGAAAATCTAAAAGTCCATTTATTTTCAAGTTAAACCGAACCAAACCAAACTATTCGGTTTGGTTTCAAGGGACTTCGGTTTGGTTTGGTTCGTGTTGGGTCCAAATTTGATTTGGTTTGGTTTCGTAAAAAATTTCTATAAATCAAACCAAACTAAATCATGAACACCCCTAGAACTAGTTATGAAAAGGCATAAAGACATCGGGAAATATCTGGGAGTGCACATTACACACATTAAACCTACTGAATGGGCCTTTTAGAAGTTGAGCAAAGAATTCAAAGGAAACTTGCGGGGTGGAAAAGCAGAACATTATCGATGGCAGCCCAGTTATTATTGATTTATTAGAGAAATAAATGATTAAAATCTTATTTAAGAGTTAGAAAATCTAAAAGTCCATTTATTTTCAAGTTAAACCCATTTGGTTTGATTTCAAGGGACTTCGGTTTGGTTTGGTTCGAGTTGGGTCCAAATTTGATTTGGTTTGGTTTTTTAAAAAATTTCTATAAATCAAACAACACTAAATCATGAACACCCCTAGAACTTGGTATGAAAAGGCATAAAGATGTCGGGAAATATCTGGGTGCACATTACACACATTAAACCTACTGAATGGGCCTTTTAAGGAAGTTGAGCAAAGAATTCAAAGAAAACTTGCGGGGTGGAAAGGCAGAACATTATCGATGGCAGCTAGAGTGCCCTTGTAAGACATGTCCTTTCGGCCATCCCGACATTTTGGATGGCTGTCATAAATTTCAGGGCAAAGCATCTTAAAAAGATTGAAGAAATATGCAGAAATTTTATTTGGAGCGGAAATAGGGAGAAAAAGGGACTCTATTTAATTGGTTGGTACAACTTAAAATGCATCCTCATGTGGGTGGGTTGGGGGTTTTAGATCTGAGTTGTTTTAACAGTGCGCTGCTGTTGAAACAAGTGTTTAAAGTTTGTAATCCTATGGAGCAAGGTCATTGGGTGGAGCTTGTCAGAAAGAAATACTTGAAAAATGGCAATATGAGCAAGCCTTTTATATCAGTGCCTAAAACAGATGTGTGGAGAATGATTTTAGCTGAATTCAGAGAACATAAGCATCAAATTGGGTGGATCTCAGGAAGAACATTAACTTGTTGGAAGATGGTGGTTCTTAGGAAGGGGGTTAAACCAATTGCCTTGGGTTTTTTTATGGAAGTGAGATTACTGAAGATGCTTCTCTAAAAATGGTCCTAGATGATTATGGAAACTGGGACAGGATTAAGCTGCTAATTGGTATATACCCGGAAGGATTGACAGACTTGATTTCACAACTGCCAATTCTAAGTTTCTATGGACCAGATGAATGATGCTGGTTACCTAGCAAGTATGGTTTTTTCTCAACAAAATCAGCTTACTAATGGTTAAGGAAAGATATAGAAGAAGATAAGTATGAGGAAAGACCCAAGTGGACAAAAATCTGGAGATGGCCAACAACTCAGAGGAATGGGCTGTTTTTATGGAGAATTGCTTGGGAAGATTGCCACAAGAGCACAGCTTAGAAACATGCAAATTATTAGCGATTGTTTAGTGGACAAAATCTGGAGATGGCCAACAACTCAGAGGAATGGGCTGTTTTTATGGAGAATTGCTTGGGAAGATTGCCACAAGAGCACAGCTTAGAACATGCAAATTATTAGCGATTGTTTATGTGAAGGTTGAAAACAAGAAGAGGAAGATCTGGATCATGCATTGATTAGCTGTGTGAAGATGAAAATTATATGGGTCTCAGTAGCTTTACACCTTAAATGGGAGAACCGCCAACGGACCTGTGGGAGCTATGGAACAGTCTCCAGGAGAAGGACTTTGTGAGCATCTTCTTTAAGACTGTGGTGGCCGAAGCTTTATCTTCTATTTGGAAGGTAAGAAATGAAATGATCTTTGAAGGCAAGGAAATTTCTTTTGAGGGAGAAACCAGAAGAATTATTTTAAAAGCAAAGGAATTTTTTATGGTAAATAAAAATCTCTGGGATTCTTCATATGCTCTGGATGAGGATAAACAAAGACTTTGTGCCATGTGCGATTTCCAGATTAATGTGATAAAGGGAGGAGAACCAATAGACAAAACTACAAACCAATGCTGGGATGGCTAAGGTCAACTTCGATGGGGCAGTGTCAAATGAGAATGGATGTATTAATGCAAGAATTGGAGTTATAGCAAGAGATGCTACGGAGGAGCTAGTCATGGGAAGAAAGCTTATTCATAGGAGGGAGTTCAATCCTCAAGGCAGAAGCTTTGGCTGCGTCTAAAGTGATCCATGTTGCAAGAACAAATTATCACAATGGGAAGAGGTCAAGGTTACACACATTAAAGAGATGGGAACAAAGCTGCGGACTGGCTGGCAATCGAGGCAAGAAGGGCAAAATTCAACATGCAATGGTCTTGGGCACTCCCACACTAACTGGACTTTATTTGCCAGGAGGAAAGGACTTGGAAACCACCTTGAAGGTTAGCTGGCTTTTGTTTGGTCTCTGTTAGGAGTTAGCATTAGGTGTGTTTTGTTTTCTCTTGAGCTGTTGCTGTCAGTTTGTAGTGGTTTATTGTTTGAGACTTTTGATGGTGTTTGGCATTGGTGTTAGCTGTAGTCGGATGTTTTAGTTTATTTTGGATGTTTTCGGGGTGTAAAACTACCAAAAAAATAAATAATAAAGATGACAAACACAGGCAGCAAGAAGTAAGGTGAGAGACAACATTTCAGTCCCCCCATATTTCTTTGTCGTGGGATCCAATCTACAATTAATAAAGTCCTTTGACATCATTTTCCACTTGAGGCGTCAAAAGAACACCACAATTCTAAACGTTAGATACAATGTTCGACACATGTAATCAAGAGGGATGCTGAGAAAGCTTCATTAGTAATTGAGTTAATCCCTTTATGTGCTTTGTTTTTGAGTTTCAAGGTGCCACCCAAATCTTACAATGTCCATAATGGTCAAGGAACAAGAGGGACTAAATTGAAATATCCTAAAAATTTTGAGAATATTTCACTCTATTCCTGATCTATCACAATACCAAACATCACTACAAAAAACAGGACATATGTCAGTGGCTAAAAACCGTTGACAAAATAGGTAAAGTCATTGACATAAATATATGTCAGCAGCTCCATAACTGTTGATAAACCGTTGATAAATAAGTCGTCGACTAATATTTGTCAATGGTCATCATTAACTGTTGACATATGAGACATACGTCAGTGGTTAAAAGCCAATGACATGCATTGGATATCTCAATGGATTGTAGACATTGACATATGAAACATGTGTCAGCAGCTATTGATTCTTGACATATTAAGAATACGTTAGCGGCTTTATTCAGTTGCTGACAAAGATCTATTTAAAAATAAAAAAATAAAAAATCCATCTTTGCCTCCTCCACCCCTGCAACCTTCCTCCCCGACGTTGCATCCCTTCCGGTCCTCGCAAGTGCTGCTGCTCCTTCTCCAATCTTCTTCTTCATCCTTCTCTCCTTCTCCTCTGTTCGCTACTGCTGCTCCTTCCCGACGACAGTGCAGTAGTGACGGCGACATAACAACGACATGCACAGAATGCTCAACACAATAAAAATAGTCACCGCACCTGCGGCGATTCCCACCACCCCGGCTGTCGAAAGGAAGCTGGAGGAACTCGAAGGCAACGAAGACGACAAAGTCGTTGAGCGGTTGATGGACGACGTCAACCCCGACGGAGTTGTCGTAGATGACGGTGGCGGCAGTGGGCTCGGAGAAGACGGCGTGGCACCTGGAAGTAGCGGTGACGATGCGAGCATAGTGGAGATCGGTAGGGGCGGCAGTGACAAAATGGGTGCGGTGGATGTGGGCGGCGGTGGGGAGGAAGAGGGCGTGGTAGTGGCTGTGGAGTTGGACGGTAAGGGCTCTGAAACTGCGGTGGGCAGGGTCGCGATGAGCGGTGATGGTGGGGAAGAGGGGGCCGACGCGGTCACTAGGGTCATGTTAGAGGGGCGGTGATAGTAGGGAAGAGGGGGCCGCCGCCTCCCACGGTGGGGAGGAGGTGTGCTGGTACTCGCACCAGTCGGCAGAGACGATGTGGCAGAGGAGGACGGTGGGGGCGAGGTCGGGGGAGGGAGTGTGGCAGCTTTGTGGTTCTCCTGGCGATGGCGACCGCCAAAGATGAGGTTGATGGCGGAGTAGGGGACAACGGAGGGGGGGGGGGGAGAAGGAGGAGAAGAAGAAGAAGAAGGCAAAGGGTGAAGAAAATGGTCCACCATATTTTATTAAGTATTTGTCAGCAGCTCAAAAGAGTCGTTGACAAATATCACATTAGTCAACGACTACACTGCATCTGTTGACAAATGTTAAGTAGTGCACCCACCATTTTTTCACCATTTTATTAAGTATTTATCAATGGCTATTCAGCTGCTGACAAATGGTACATTTTTCAACGGCTACAGTGTAGCCGTTGACAAATGTTAAGTTCTTTTTTCACCATTTTATTAAGTATTTATCAATGGTTAAATAGAGCCGCTGACAAATAGCACATTTGTCAACGGCTACACAAATGTTAAGTTCCTGGCGGAAATTGACCGCCATTTTTTCACAACTTTATTAAGTATTTGTCAGCAGCTAATTGAGCAGCTGACAAATGTTCGACCAATTTTTCACCATTTTATTAAGTATTTGTCAACAACTCTATAGAGTTGCCGACAAATATTACATTGTCAATGGTTTTATCAAGCCACTGACAAATGATAAGTATACGTCAACGACTAAACACAACTGTAGACAAATGTTTCACTGCTGTCAACGATTCAAATGTGCGGTTGACAAATAATAAGCATATGTGACATATGTTTCATGTTTGTCAACGGTTCTATTGAACTGTTAACCACAAGAAAAAGCGTCAATAGCAACCGACATAATCGGTCACTGATCGATTGTAATGCAGTCGCAAGAGGGCTTAGTGACTGAACTTAGCGACTGAATTGCAACCGATTAGAAACCGACTTTATCGGTCACTATATTGTGGTCGCTATTATGTGACCGATTTTTATCGGTTGCAAACAACGACCGATAATAAATAGTCGCCAATTGATCTCAAACATTGCAACTGACTATATCAGTCGCTACTTTTGCGACCGATTAGTGACCAATATTAGTTCTGTCGCTATGTTTTTAGCGACCGCATTGCGATCGATTTATTCGGTCGCTATTATCAAAATACTTTTTTTAATAATTAAGTATAAATGATAATAAATCACATGATAAATGACAATAAAACAAAACCACAATACATCCACTACACAAATCACAATATCCAATCACATAAGCCACAACAAACATCTACACAAACCCATCACATCCATCATAAAAATTACAACATGCACACAACTGAGAAGAAATCATAAACCACAATATACACTCATCACAAAATCACAAATCCTTTATGTATGTGTCATCTTGATCCTCGTCTCCCCCAATGCCTTGCGATGGATGATTTTGTATATCATTTATAAAAAAATAAAATCAAATACTTAACAAATAAGCTATTTTTTATTTAAAATTGAAAGCAAGATGTTTTTCACTTAACTTAATTTGACGAATGACAGTTTGAGCGTTTTGCTCAAATCGGGAGACCAATTTGGACTCCATCAGTTTCTACAAGTCACTCTCACCTTTCCAGTTGTGTTAGAATCATTGACAAATTAATCGGACCTATATTTTTATTTTGACCCTCCTAAACCTGTGTTTATTGACTTTAAACTAAGTTCTTTTAGAAAATGTAAATTTGAGCAACGAGCTCAAACCTGGAGTCCAATTTGGACTCCATCAGTTTCTACAAGTTACTTTCACCACCTAAGTCGTGTTGGAACAATCGATAGAGTGATTGGGCCTGCATTTTAAATTTTGGATCCTCAAACCCAAGTTCACAGATTAAAAAAAAAAATAGTTAAGAAAATAAGAAATTGATTGTCCAGTCTAAATCACGAGTCCAATTTAAACTCTGTCAGTTTCTACAAGTCACTCTTACCTTCCCAGTTGTGTTGGAATCGTTAACAAATTAATCAGACCTATATTTTTTATTTTGACCCTCCTAAACTCGTGTTTATTGACTTTAAACTAAGTTTTTTTAGAAAATGTAAATTTGAGCATCGAGCTCAAACTTGGAGTCTAATTTGGACTCCATCAGTTTCTACGGGTTACTTTCACTCCCAAAGTCGTATTGCAACAATCAATAAACTGATTGGACATGTATTTCAAATTTTGGACCCTCAAATCTAAGTTCACATGTTTTAAACAAAACTAGTTAAGAAAATGAGAAATTGATTGTCCAGTCGAAATCAGGAGTCCAATTTGGACTCCGTTAGTTTCTACAAGTCATTCTCACCTTCCCTGTCATGTTAGAATCATTGACAAATTAATCAGACCTATATTTTTTATTTTGACCCTCTTAAACCTGTGATTATTGACTTTAAAGTAAGTTGTTTTAGAAAATGTAAATTTGAGCATCAAGCTCAAACCTGAAGTCCAATTTGCATAATTAACGAGGTAAATCCAATTTATCTATTATGGAAGGCTAGATAGGTTGACGCAACCTGAAGTTAGGTCGACGAAACCTGAAGATGGGTCGACAAAACCTGAAGTTAGGTCGACGCAACCTGAAGTTAGGTCGACGCAACCTGAAGATAGCTCGACACACCTTTCAAGTAGGTCAACGCACTCCTGACATAGGTCAACCTACCCTCTTCAAAACCACTGAGCAGGTCGACACACTCTTGTTCCAGGTCGGCACACTCTGGGGCATCACAGAATTGGACCTATATTTTTTTATTTTGATCCTCCTAAACCCATGTGTATTGACTTTAAACTAAGTTCTTTTAGAAAATGTAAATTTGAGCATCGAGTTTAATCCTAGAGTTCAATTTGGACTACGTCAGTTTCTACAAGTCACTCTCACCTTCCCGGTTGTGTTGGAATCATTGACAAATTAATTGGACCTATATTTTTAATTTTGACCCTCCTAAACTCTGTTTTTTGACCCTCCTCAACCTAAGTTCTTTCATTTTATAAGATGATATTTAGAGTTGAGAAATAAAAAATCAATCAAATAAAATACTCACCTGAGGTTGCTATGCAGGAGGTGCTCTATCACCAAGAAACCCCAGTTATGTGAGCATCTGGGAGATTGTCACGTCCTGAGAATTTTGCAGCGGATATTAATTCAGATAAGTCGAGTAGATATTTTAAGACGTGAATAGTCGGCAAATAAGCCTCTAGCTAGAACACACTATATGTATAACAACATACATCATCATAGGACCCAAATATTGAACTCAATGGAAATTGTATTCAAATCTCATCTCAATGTATCAAGGGTAACTAATACAGGACTTAAGACCCAATAAAAGGAAAAAGAACATTATTCCTCACTACCTACTACATGAATCTAACACTCAAAATAAACTAACTATAGATAGATTCATAATTGGAACGCTCATCACTCAGACGCATTCCCATCCTCGACTTGCTCCTCCTCTTGAATTTCATAGTCACCTAAAATGGTTAAGAGTAGGGGATGAGCAAACTAGCCCAGTAGGATTTATATCTCAATGTGCGGGCAATGATATAAGTGATTAGCAATTTAGAACTAGGTAAGCACGATGATTGTCATGATATGCAAGTACGAATAAAAGCTCATTAAAACATGATACAAGCTAGATAGAGTGTTCATGATAGAGCAAGATCTAGAAGGATAGAACAAGATAGAACTAGCAATAGAACACTTTGTACAAGCACGCAAGATTTCACTTGATGTCAATAGCTTTCAAGAACGCAAGATATCACTAATTGCAATAAATGCAGGATGACCATATCACGTAAGCAAGCACACATGAGCACGAACCTTTAACATGATTCACTTAATCATGCACGAAGACACTAATGTACACCAAGGAAAGATCCACCTTGAAATGTACACTAGGACACATGTATGTGGTTATTGTATCTATCATTCAACACGCACGACTCCCAGTGTAGATGTAACGCCAGTAATCATTATACCCCATGGTTAACATTATATTTATGACTCTCCGTCATCGGGGCTAGACTAGAGCCCTTGGACACTACCCGTACCCGGTCAACATCTCACTTCAATTTTTAAATATAGATACCCACAGTCATTAATAATGGCCAATGAGAGTTTCAATAAGTAAGCATGTGTAATGTCATGTTCATGATGATGATAAGACAAGTAATAAGTAAATTGAACATATGATCTCATGATACAATGGTCAAGAGATAAATTCGGTAGCATAACGGCAGAATTTATACTTTAGTTCAATCTTTACATTAATGTCTTGAGTCTAGATTATGAATCACACTCACGAGAACAAGAGAAGAAAGGAAGTGCATGCTATCTCTAGGGAACTTCAATGGTACTACCAGTTTGGTCTCTATGAGGGAATCCATGGAGTACGGAGATTTACGGAGGTCTTAGAGAAAAGTTCGCTTGTCTACCGATACGGAATGACCGATAGTGAGCTTCCAAATCCCCAAGAAAGAGCTACCTAGATGTGCAAGTGTGTAGTGAACGCATGTCTCAATCCACAATCCACCGGTTTCAAACATGCGAAAGCACTAAACATGATAGCATGCAATGAACTATGCATTTAACTATACATGGGTTTGCAAGATTTTAAGATAACAATTATCTATTTAACCAGTTAGAATAGTAAGAAGATTAAATCACAAGTTGCATGAATGGATCATAACATTTAAGGAGCAATTAGAATAACATTCATGTAATTAATGCTTTTAAATGGCTTAATCACTTTTAAGCCATTAAATAGTCCTCATGAGATGATTAGAACCAAGACATGCAAATTATACACTTGATACCATGTTAAATAGACCTCGGGTAAGCATTGAAATACGTGTCCTACACAGTGGACGGACTTCAAAACACATTGCACAGTGAAAACTAGCGAAACGGTGAAAAATCAAAATCGCGTCCACCCTGGTGGCCACCTTCATGCATGAATCGCGTCGGGGGAAAGCGACGCATTCACGAAAATCCATTTAATAAAACCTTGGGCGGGAAAACTGCCTAAAACGCGTCAGGGTAGACCGCCGCGGTTCAGACCGGCACAGACTCCCAGGCAAGCGCGAAGACCCACGCGGATGTTGACGGGTCAGTGCCAGAAACACGTCGGGTTGCGTGGACGCCTTTCACTGAATCGTGTCGGCCGCGAGCGACATGATTCCAAACACCTTAAACGCGTCCTCTGAACCGACGCGGTCTAAAGATCTGCTCGAAAACTCAGAAAAATTGGAAACACAGGGGTGCGATCTATGCAATGCTTATATCTTCTAAACTAGGGCTTTTCGGACAAACATCTCAACATGAAAGTTATAGGGAACATGGAATAGATGCGAACTATGATTTTTAAATAATTTAAAACGACCTCTGAATGTGCGATTAATGGACATTAACACGAAAAGTCCCTGACATGCGCGACTTTGGCAAAACGCCTATAACTCAAAATCTACTCATTGGAATTCGATGAAACCAATTGAACATGAAACTAGACTTGATGCTCTACACATTGGTATATGATTTGTTAATGTTTGGTCTGAGAAAACCTACCTTCTGGGTTGAGGAAGTAGACATGACCCTCTTTCCAGGGGTACTAGCCTTGCATGATGGGATTTAGGTTTACCCTACCTTTGGTCGATTCCAACTGAACGGGTTGCACAGGTCATAGCAAATGAACAGGGGAAGAAGATGACCTTCTTGTGGTTGTTCCACAGCTCCTCAGCCGCCAAGAACTCCTCCACACGACCCCAGCAAGTGGTAAAACTCGTCCCTAGGGTTTGGTGGAGAGTATTTAATCAATCCCATGGGTTTTGGAAGTCCTAATGCAACCATGAAAAGGAAGTTGTGTTTCATCATATTCCTTCCATATTTTGAGGATTTCTTCCTCCATTGGAGTGCCTTTTCCATCAAGCAATCTCCATGGGTGGCTAGGCACGAATTAGGGTTGCCAAGAGTGCATGATTACATCCCAATTCTACCCTAATTGCCTCTTTCTAATTTCAGCCTATTAAGGGTTACAAATTTCCATTTATTTTCTAGCATTATTTGATTTTTGGGTGAAATATTGTCCATTGGCCCAATTATGATAATGGGTCATCAATATATAATGTTGGAAGTCTCTCCAACATTTTTATTTAATTTACGATTGCATCGTATTTCCGTGTTAACGGTTTTTCGACTTGTTTCCTTATTTGGATAATCGGTCACCGTGTGATGTACACTCGGTCATTTGGATTTTTTGTTGCATGAATTTCTTCACGGAACACTTGGGAATAATGTGTGGGGTTGATTTATAATTTTTACGGAATTTTCGATGTGTTTTAGCACATACGATAATGGTACATATGTTTTAAATCTCCGATATTATGGAAATTATTTATTTCCATTTATTTGTATTTTTTTTTCCGGGGTGCTAAACCCTCCCCCACTTAAGAGAATTTGGTCCCCAAATTCATGGATAGAAATTTATTGTACAAGTGAGGTGTACTTACTTGTGAATAGCTCTGGATATCTTTTGCGCATTGCTTCCTCGGTTTCCCACGTTTCATCCTCTTCTTTGCAGTGATTCCATCTCACTCTTACTAGTGGGATGACCTTGTTCCTTAGTTGACGCAGTTCTCGGTCCACGATCTTAATTGGCCTTTCTTGATAAGTTCCGTCTTTGTTGAACTCCAAAATTTCATATTCTATAACATGGTACGGATCTCGTACATACTTCTTCAACATGGAGATGTGGAACACGTTGTGTATTCCATCCATTTGTGGTGGTAATGCCAGATGGTATGCAACTTCACCGACTCTCTCGAGGACTTCGAAAGGCCCGATGAACCTTGGTGACAACTTGCCTTTAATGCCAAACTGTCTGATCCCACGGCCTGGTGTAAGACCTAGTTTCTCGGCTTCCGTCCAGGCTGGGTGATGCGTGGTGTCGCGTCGGGGTGCCCGACGCGACAGTCATTCGTGTCGCGGCGAGCTTGTGGGTCGCGCCTGTTGCCCGGTTGGCTAACCCAAAGGGGGGGGGGTGAATGGGTCTTTAAAAGTTTATCTGAAAAACCTGAACTCAAACAAACATAAAGAGTTCTTGAAAGGGATTAGTAATGGTTAGTAAAAACAACAATCACACAAAGAAGACAATCACACAACACACAGATTTATCCTGGTTCGGATCTCCTCTCCTTAGGAGTCCTACGTCCAGTCCCTGAGCAACCCTCAGGATTTCACTAACTGGGGTACAGTCCCCCTATGGACAAAAACAACCACCCAGCTTAGCTGGTCTTCCTTCACCCCTGAAGGGAACACAACACCCTGGTAACACCAGGTCTTCCTTCACACACGAAGGGAATAACACCACCCTGGAAACCACCAGGTCTTCCTTCACACACGAAGGGAATAACACCACCCTGGAAACCACCAGGTCTTCCTTCACACACGAAGGGAATAACACAGGAAAATTCTTGAGAGAAAAAGACTAGCCCCTAGATCAAGCTTTTACAAAACTCAATCTGAAGCTACAAGCACTGAGAGACGAAGATCTACACAAAGTGCACTCTCTCAGAACTAAACTAGCTCTTCCTTAATTTTTCTTCTCACAGCACAGGGAGCTAAGAGCCAAGATCGAAAAGACTGAATTTCTGGCTCTAGAGAAAAATTCGAAGACTTGAAAGCTGCAGAGTTCTAGCCGCTCTTCAATATGAATTGAATTTTTTTTGATTGTTTGTCTTCCGAGCTTCATCTTGTATTTGTATCTCCGATTTGAATGAGGACAAGGAGATGACCGTTGTCTCACAGCTTTGGTGTACGTTAGACTGAAGGTTTTGTGGAAGCTTCCTGTCAACAGTCTTTTGTTCTTTGGAGCACGCAAAGAGATAAGATCTTCTGAGTTTGCTTGTAGTTCCTTCTGTGTCCGTTGTTGTAGGATAGTACATCCTTAAGGTTCTGCAAGGTTGAGCTTTAATGGTAGACAGCTATACTATCTCCAGATGTCAATCAACGTCAAAGCAGATAGACACAAATATAGTAGTAATACTTTATCGTTCTAAAAGATGCATGCAGAGAATACACGAGAATGGAAGATATGTTCTGTGTCCATGCAGAGATACGTTCAGTCTTTATTAAATGCATGGCAGTCAATCAGACGAGATGCGACTTTGACTATTCAACGTAGATTAAATCAAGGAAAAACATTTAATTAATGGAAACATGACTTATGCAGTCGTTGTGAAAATCTGATAGAATCGTTATGATCAAGTTGCTGTAGACTGATAAGAAGTCGTTATGATAACTTATGAAATCGTTACCACAACCAAGTCGTTCTATAACAGATGATAAAAGAAATCGTTATGAAACATGGCAAGTCGTTGTAACTTTCTAAAGAAATCGTTACGACAACTTACAGAGTCGTTATGACGAGCAAGTCGTTATAACTTCTGAAGAAGTCGTTACGATAACTTACAGAGTCGTTATAATGAGCAAGTCGTTATAACTTCTGAAGAAGTCGTTACGATAACTTACAGAGTCGTTATAATGAGCAAGTCGTTATAACTTCTGAAGAAGTCGTTACGATAACTTACAGAGTCGTTATAATGAGCAAGTCGTTATAACTTCTGAAGAAGTCGTTACGATAACTTACAGAGTCGTTATAATGAGCAAGTCGTTATAACTTCTGAAGAAAAGATGTATGTAAGACTTACCACAAATGCTTGACTTTCTTTGGGTAATTCCTGTGCTTATGGCTAGATAAACAAGGTTAGAGAAACTTTTGACAGTGTTTTGTTTATCACCAAAATAGGCAAGTAATTAATTTAAAAGTACATGGGGATGGACTGTTCATCAATCTCCCCCTTTTTGGTGATGACAAAACTATGATCAATATTTAAGTAGTACTGAGTATTAAACAGGAATTAAAGTACTTGAGTCATGATTCAGGAATGTGTCAGACACAAGTAGGTAATCATTCTCCCCCTTTTTGTCATTAAGCAAAAAGCAAAAGGAAAGAGACAAAGAATAAGAGACAATGAGGAGAAGGAGCACAATCCATTCATTTAAGATTGAGGAGGTACAGGCAAATAATAAGCAGGAGAGAGAAGGGAGGCATAATGAGAAATAGCTTCCCAGGCTTGCTCTTCCTGACGCTTGAAGAATTGCCTAAAGGCACCGCTCTCAATGGAGAAGGATGGTCCCATGATTGGAGCCATCTTGGATAGATAGAGGCTGCGCTGCTTGGTAAGAAACAGGTCATACTCGTCTGGATCCATGGAGGAGCAGGTGATGATTGTTTTACCAAAACTTGCACAGGCAAGAAACTGATCCATGGTGACAGGGTAGAAAATCTGTTTGTCCTTGAGTTCCTGGCGAAGAGCTAAAAACACTTTGTATCTTTCAGCCCAAACGTGGTAGGGATCAAAGACCAGCTGGATTGAATTCATATCCAAGAAGGTTGCAGGAGAGATAGGAGCTTTTCCTTCCCTGGCTTGAGCAGCATTCAGATGTGCTAGCTGCTGAGCAGACAGAGAGTAAAGCTTGGACCAATCGGAGGCATTCAGCCTTTCACATTCTGAGAGGAGAGGGGCAAGGACAGCAGAGTTGACAAACCCTCTATGGTATTCCCGGAAAAGAAATCTAGGAAAACCAACCTGAAGGCCTTTCTGAATCTTGATTCTGCCCATAACCCTTGCAAAACGCTCAAAAATGATGGAACCAACCGAAGATTCCATAATCAGGAAATGAATCTGAGGCAGGAAAATCTCTTCAGGTAAATTAAGAGTGGCAAAATCTACTCTGATTTCCTCAGACTGCTCAGAGTGGGTTAGGACCTTGATGGCTCTCTTGAACTGGCTGAGCTGAACTTCAGGTAAATTGTTGAGATACCTGTAGTTGTTGAATGTTTGGAAATGCCTGACCAGCTTGATGAGCTTCTGAATGGCAGGAGCCCAGGTGTTCTGGTGGTGAAACTGGAACCACTCAGAAAGGGTCAAGGAGTGATCCCTGGGTGGAAACCTTGCTGCCTTAGCCTGAAGGAAGCGACTGTACAGATCTTTATGAGATTTAGCCCATTGCTCCTCAGTTTTGGAGTGGGCTGAGGAGAAGATTTTGGATTTGTCGGCTTTAGACAGAGGAGTATAGGGAAGAATAACATCTAAATGGTCAGAGAGGTTAAGAAAAGGAAGATTGTGAAGAGTGGCAAAGACAACCTTTTGAAGGTATTCTTTGTACAGAGAGGTATGCTTGTGGGTGACTGTAAGAGAAAACCACAAGGGAGGGTAAAGAGGAGATGTGGAGGAAGAAAGCTTTCGTTTCTTGGAGACAGTACTGGAAGAGTCTGTCTTGGAAAGGTGGTCACCTACCTTTAGCACAGATTTAAGAATGACCTCTTCAAACTCATCCTTGATTTTATCAAGAAAGGGTGAGTCGACTTGGACATCTGTAGGAATAATAGTGATAAAGGAGGGAGGTGCAGGGGGGTTCAGAAATGCATCAGAATTGAGAGATCCTACTTCTGGAAGTGAAGATGTACCAGAAGAGGATGAGGCTCCAGCTGAGGATGCTGGAGGGGCCTCAAATTCTTGAGCAGAGGAAAGATGAGAAGTAGAAGAAACAGGAGAGGATGTGATGGGATGAGGAGGAAAAGGTGTGGGAGAGGAAATGGGCCTGGATCTGGGCTTTTTGAAGGGAGGTGGAGCAGGTGGAGCTGTGGAGTTAGAGGGTGGAGAAGGAGGAATGGGAGTGTTGGTAGAAGTGGGAGCAAGGGGTGGAGGATCTGAAACCACTTCTTCAGGCAAGGGAGGCAAAGGATCCAACACTGCCGGCCCTGGTGGCCCTGATTCCATCACAACTGGCCCTGATGGCCTTGAATCTTCAGCTGGCCCTGATGGCCCTGACTCTTCAGCTGGCCCTGACTCTTCAGCTGGCCCTGTTGGCCCTGACTCTTCAGCTGGGGCTTCTGCTGCTGCTGCTGACTGCCCGGAGGGCTCAGGTACACTTGAGTGAGGCTCCTGAGCTGCTGGAGGAGCAGGAGCTTGAGCTCCAACTGCCTGAAGGATGTCAGATAGCATATTCTTCATGGTCCCCATTTCCTGATGAAACCATGTCATGGCAGAGCGAATCTGAACCAATTCCTTGCGGGCTGAAGCTTGGCTTAGAAAGATGGAGTTCACATCAGTCTGAAGTGAGCAAAGCAGCTCACCCTGAGCATCCAACCTCTCAATCACAGGTTTTAAATTGATGATAATCTTTTGCTTGACCTGTCTTTCAAATGGTGCATCAGCTAAAAGGGGTACTTCAGGAGCTATATCTTTCTCTTTGCCCTTTGTAGCTGGAGGAGGTGGATTATTGTCCTCATCAGAGCTTGATGAACTAGCTGTCTCCCCTTCTCTGGCATCCAAATTTTCAGACTCTCTCTGGTCTTCCTCCTGATCGCTGGTGGCTGGAGGTGCAACATCTGGTGTCTCTTGGGATTGCTCCCCCTCAAGTGGAGCATCTTCTGCAACTGCACCAGTCTCCCCCTGACAGGGAGCATCCATTTCCATTGAATTATCCTTAGGATTTTGCTGCTCTTCTTCTACTGGACCGTCTTCAAAGATGTGGCCTGATGCCACAGACTGCTCCATAACAGGCAGGATGTCTTCAGGAAGAATGTCCTCAATTCTCCTTTCAACAGGAGGCACAACTGGATCTGCTGTAGCTGGCCTGTCTTCCTCTGCCCTCACTGCTGTTGCTGCCTCTGACTGATTTCTGGCCATAGATGGCCCTTCCTGCTCTGTTTCTACAAAGACTGGAACAGAACCTGATTCCAGTGGCAATTCGGGCATCACAGAATCTGCCTCTGACTGGGTTTGAGTAACTGAAGGCTCACCAATGAGACCTTCACCTTCTGCAACTGAAGCCTTGAACCAGACCCCATTGACTACTGAAAAACCGCTCTTCTTTAAGTTTCTGGACCTGATAGCTTGGCCCATCTTCTCCACAACTGCCCCTGAGACATCTACACCGAAGTGTCTGAAGATTCTGGTGAGTAAATGGGCATAGGGAAGGGACACATTCAACTTGCTTTTAGTGTCCCAAATCTGCTCCCTGGCAAATTTCATTCTCTCCATCATCACTGCGGCCATATTGATTTCCTCATTTTTAATGGCCCAGTACATCAGATCGGAGTCAGCCTTAGTGCAAGCGGAGAAGGTTGCACTTCGGGGAACCAAAATCTGACAAACGATAAAGTGAAGGAGGCGGTTGAAGGCACTTAACTGATTGATATCTAGCTTGCCATCCCTCATCTTGAACCCTGGCCCAACAATCCCCAAACCCTTTTCTTGGGTATCTACAGAATGAATTCCACTGAAGCCCGATATGCTTACTCCAAATAGCATCCTAAGCAATTCCTGGTCGATTCTGATTACGGTGCCCTTGACTGAAGAAACGAGGGCCCCATCTTCTTCTGTTCTTAAGCATACAAAGAACGCCTTTACCAGGTCCGGATA
The DNA here is from genome assembly GCA_014218235.1 of Colocasia esculenta. Classification (NCBI taxonomy): domain Eukaryota; kingdom Viridiplantae; phylum Streptophyta; class Magnoliopsida; order Alismatales; family Araceae; genus Colocasia; species Colocasia esculenta. The sequence goes on from CM024760.1 coordinate 58,501,047, forward strand.
ACTTACCTCTGAGCAAGTGGTAAGCCCTTTCCACTTCATCTGGTCGATCTTCTCAATGAGGCTGCTCATTCCATTTTTCTGCAGATCTGAAACATCTACTTCCTTGTGACCACAGAGCTTTGTCTTCACAAAGGTGAAACGCTCCTCCTGCGCTGGGGAGAGGTATTCGGCGCTGTAGCCACCCACACTTCCGGCAATAGCTGGTGCGGCCATGGATTCAGGTGGGAGAAGGTTTGAAGGGGTGACGAGAAGGGTGATGAGAGGAAACCCTCAAACGATTTCGCGGGAAGGAGATGGAAGCTTCAAATTTGCAGAGGGTAGAGGCAAGAGTCGCTAGGGCATCGGCTCATGCGTCGGGACGAAAGAGGGGAAAAAGTGAATGAGGAAGAGGAATCGTTAACGCATCGATTTAAAGAATATAAATGCTCCAAAAGGTGAGGCGTCAGAAAACGACAAGCGAGGTTGACCGCCTTGAAGGACTATGACTTATCGGACGGAACGCTTAAACTGAGACTTTTGAATTGATTTTGACACAGAAAGAGAGAGAGAGAGAACCTTCTTAAATTCTGAGAATTTTTATACCAGCTTTAAATGAAGATCTTTTCACAAAATACACATGCCTAACTCCCTTCTAAGAGATGTAAATCTCTCTTCAGGTAAGGCCTTTGTGAAAATATCTGCTAGCTGATTATTTGTATCAATAAACGATATTTCAATATTGCCATTTGCTACATGATCACGAATAAAATGGTATCTGACCTCAATATGTTTGGTCCTGGAGTGCTGAATTGGATTTTTGGTGAGGTTGATAGCGCTGGTGTTGTCACATAGCAGAGGAATTTTCTTGACTTTGAGTCCAAAATCCTCAAGTTGTTGCTTTATCCATAAGAGTTGTGTACAGCAACTTCCAGCAGCTACGTACTCGGCTTCAGCTGTAGATAGTGCTACTGAATTTTGTTTCCTTGAGGACCATGAGATTAAACACCCTGCAAGAAATTGACAGCAACCACTGGTGCTTTTTCTATCTACCTTGCATCCAGCATAATCAGCATCAGAATACCCTACTAATTTTACATCACAGGAGTTTGGATACCATAGTCCTAGATCATGAGTCCTGGCTAAGTATCTGAAAATCCTTTTGACAGAAATTAAATGTGATTCTCTAGGGTCGGCTTGATATCTAGCACACATGCATACACTAAATAATATATCAGGTCTACTTGCGGTTAGATAAAGTAATGAACCTATCATACCTCTGTAGATCTTTTGATCTACTTTCTTACCATCCTTGTCATTGTCCAACCTAGTTGATGTACTCATTGGTGTTGACAGTGGCTTGGTGTTTTCAAATCCAAATTTCTTAGCAGTTCTCTGGTGTACTTTGCTTGACAGATGTGAATTCCTTCCTTTCCTTGTTTGATTTGAAGTCCAAGGAAGTAGTTGAGCTCTCCCATCATACTCATCTCAAATTCCCCCTGCATTAGCTTTTCAAAATACTTGCACAAGGATTCATCAGTAGATCCAAAGATGATGTCATCCACATAAATTTGAACCAACAGTATATTTTTGGCTTTTGTTTTTATAAAAAGAGTGCTATCTACTTGACCTCTATTGAAACCATGTTTTGTGAGAAAAGAACTAAGTCTTTCATACCAGGCTCTAGGTGCTTGTTTTAAACCATATAGAGCCTTATGCAACTTAAAAACATGATTCGGAAAGTCTGTATCATCAAAACCCGGCGGTTGTTCCACATAAACTTCTTCTTTTATAAAACCATTTAGAAATGCAGATTTAACATCCATTTGAAATAACTTTAAATCTAATGCAGAAGCATAAGCTAGTAGCATTCTAATGGCCTCAAGTCTAGCCACTGGTGCATAGGTTTCATCAAAATCTATGCCTTCCTCTTGACAATAGCCTTGAGCCACCAGTCTGGCCTTGTTTCTTAGAATTACACCAGATTCATCCAATTTGTTTCTGAACACCCATTTAGTGCCGATCACAGGATGGTCTGATGGTCTAGGAACAAGTGACCATACTTGGTTTCTCTTGAATTGATTTAATTCATCTTGCATTGCTATTATCCAGGATTCGTCAGTTAGGGCTTCATTGACTGTCTTAGGCTCTAATTGAGAAACAAAAGCGAGGTAATCACAAGGAATCAAGTTACCTCTTGTTCTTACCCCTACCGATGGATCACCAATAATGTTTTCAGGTGGGTGATCTTTCTTGTATCTCCATTCCTTTGGAAGAGTTTCATGAGAAATTTCTTCTTGTTGCATTTCTTCCAGAGGCGGATCATCCTTATCTTCAAGTGATGTGTCTTTCAGTTTATTGGACAGTTCATCTGCGTCATCGATATCACTCTCTACTTCCTTTCTCAAGGAGGGATTAGTTTCATCAAAAATAATGTGTACAGACTGTTCAATCAATAAAGTACGTTTATTAAATACTCTATAGCCTTTGGGTTTAGAGGTGTACCCCATGAAGATGCCTTCATCTGATTTGGCATCCAACTTACCAATATCCCTTTTTCCGTTGTTGTGAATAAAGCAAGGACATCCAAAAGTTCTGAAATGGCTGATCTTTGGTTTCTTCCCTTTAAACAGCTCATATGCAGTCTTCTTCAGGATTGGCCTGATCATGACTCTGTTGACAATGTAGCTGGCTGTGTTGACTGCTTCTGCCCAGAAATATCTTGGTAACTCATATTCACAAAGCATAGTTCTTGCCATATCCAAGAGAGTTCGGTTCTTCCGTTCGGCTATACCATTTTGCTGCGGTGTCCTTGGTGCTGAGAAATTGTGCTGAATTCCTTGATCATCACAGAATCTAGCAAACTTTTCATTTTGGAACTCACCACCATGATCAGATCGAATGGATACTATGCTGAACTTCTGATCTTTCTGGATTTTTCTGCTGAAACTAACAAAATTATCAAAAGTGTCATTTTTATGTTCTAAGAAAGATACCCATGTGAATCTTGAGTAGTCATCTACTATAACAAATCCGAAATTCTTTCCTCCAAGACTGGTAGTTCTCATTGGCCCAAATAGATCCATATGTAGGAGCTCTAAGGGTTTTGAGGTGGTCACCACCGTCTTTGACTTGAAGGAACTCTTAGTGTGCTTTCCCTTAGCACAAGGTCTGCAAACACTTTCTAATTTACCATTGATTTTCGGTAGTCCTTCCACAAGGTTTCTCTTTCTGAGCTTGCTCATGCCATCCAAGCTGCAGTGGCCTAACCTTCTGTGCCACAGATCGGTTGATTTGTCTTTGCTGGCTGCCAGACACACATTTTGCTCTTTGAGTTCTTCAAGGTAGAGCACGTACAGATTCTTCTCTCTATTTGCTTCAAAGATGACTGCTCCATCCTTTAGTATGCTGCATTTTGACTCTTGAAATTTGATTTGATGTCCTCTATCACACAGCTGACTAATACTTATGAGGTTGTGCTTTAAACCTTTGACTAACAGTACATCTTCTATGACTGTTTTTCCTTTGCTGTTAACTGATCCACTGCCTACTACAGTTCCTTTTCCATTATCTCCATAAGTGACTGTTCCTTCTTCATCTTGAAGATGGGAGAAAAGCTTCAGGTTTCCTGTCATGTGCCTTGAGCACCCACTATCCAAATACCATTTGGATGCTCGAAGGTTAGCCTGAAATAAAGACATCAAGATTTAGGTACCCAAGTTCCTTTGGGTCCTGATGGGTCAGTATCATTATTTTTACTTTTTATTATCCACTTCTTATGTCTTGTTGGACAGGTGGATTTTAAATGTCCTAGCTTATTACAGTGATTACAACATGATGTTATTGTCACTCTTTCTATGTATTTAAAATTCGCTTTATATGCCACATCTTGTTCTGGAGTGAACTTAGGAGTTGGATATTTTTCTGGATAGATTATTTCTTCTTCATTTTCTGGCGGTATGTAACCTAAACCTCGTTTATTCTTACCAGATCTTCTAGCACCTTTTAATAATAAGGAATTCTTTCCATTTGTAAACTTTTCTAAGGTGCTTGCTAGTGTATTGTTTTCTTCATTTAATTCATTTACCGTTTTTCTTAAATCATCTGAGCTTTCCTGTTTTTCTAGGTCAATGATTTTCTGTTCTTGTCTTTTAAGTTTTCACATAATAGTTCATTTCTTCTCTTAAGCTCAATTATTTGTTTTTCTAGTTCTTCATTTTCAGATTTTAAATCTGAGTTGGTATTTTCGAGACATGTGATATTTTTCTTGCTTAGCTTAAGTAGTTTACACACTTCTTTATACTTATCGTAGAGTTCATTAAATGCACTTTCCAAATTATCCGAATCTGAGTCATTACAGGAATCGAAAGAGGAATCAGATGTTACCTTATCCTCGGTATTTGCCATAAGAGCCAGGTTGGCTTCTTCTTCTTCACTGCTGGAGCTTGACTCACTGTCTGAGTCGCTGCTGTTGTCCCATGCAGCTGCCATGGCTTTCTTTTTGAATCTTCTGAACTTCTTGGAGCTGTCCTTCTTCTTGTGATCATTTTTCTTTAGCATTGGACAGTCTGCCTTGATATGTCCAGGTTTCTTGCATTCATAGCAAAGTGGCTCATTCCTCTTCTGATCTTTTCCATCTGGTCTCTTGAGATCTTTGTTTTTCTTGAAGTACCTCCTACCAGACTGGAACTTCTTCTTCTTTGCCAAGATTCTCTGCAATCTTCTTGAGAGCATGGCTTCTTCATCATCACTATCTTTGCTATCTTCACTGTTATCTAAGGATTCTTCTGATGAGTCCCCATTAGCTTTAAGCGCATTTGACTGCTTCTTTCTACTGGAGGATTCTCCTAGTCTTTCCATGTTTATTTCATGGGCCATGAGAGACCCGATGAGTTTTTCTACTGACATTCTCTTAAGATCATTAGCTTCTTCGATAGCTGTGACCTTTGCCGTCCATGAAGATGGCAAGGATCTGAGAATCTTCCTTACCATATCTGCATTCTCATATGACTTTCCTAGACTTGCTAGGCCATTAGTGATGTCAGTAAATCTACTAAACATTTGGGTAATAGACTCACCTGTTTGCATTTGAAATCTTTCATACTGAGTGACAAGAATGTCGATTCTTGTCTCCTTTACTTTGTCTGTACCTTCATATGTAATCCTTAACTTTTCCCACATTTCCATGGAGGATTTGCATGCTGAAACTCTGTTGAACTCCTTCTTGCTTAGAGCACAACATAGAATGCTCTTAGCTTTACAGTTCAAGGAGATTTTCTTTCTATCTTCATCTGTCCATTGTGCTTTCTCATTTGTGACGACCAGATCACCTTCTTCCACTATTGACCAGATTTGATAATCGTGGCCTTGTAGAAAGTATTCCATCCTGGTCTTCCAATACGTATAATCTTCACCGTCGAACAAAGGAGGTCTGTTGACAGACTGACCTTCGAAGTGACCTTGGGCTGCCATGGATCTTTACTCTTCAGATCGTTGGATCTTGTTCTTTGTCGAAGAGACTCGCTCTGATACCACTTGTTGCCCGGTTGGCTAACCCAGGGGGGGGGGGTGAATGGGTCTTTAAAAGTTTATCTGATAAAAACCTGAACTCAAACAAACATAAAGAGTTCTTGAAAGGGATTAGTAATGGTTAGTAAAAACAACAATCACACAAAGAAGACAATCACACAACACACAGATTTATCCTGGTTCGGATCTCCTCTCCTTAGGAGTCCTACGTCCAGTCCCTGAGCAACCCTCAGGATTTCACTAACTGGGGTACAGTCCCCCTATGGACAAAAACAACCACCCAGCTTAGCTGGTCTTCCTTCACCCCTGAAGGGAACACAACACCCTGGTAACACCAGGTCTTCCTTCACGCACGAAGGGAAAAACACCACCCTGGAAACCACCAGGTCTTCCTTCACACACGAAGGGAATAACACAGGAAAATTCTTGAGAGAAAAAGACTAGCCCCTAGATCAAGCTTTTACAAAACTCAATCTGAAGCTACAAGCACTGAGAGACGAAGATCTACACAAAGTGCACTCTCTCAGAACTAAACTAGCTCTTCCTTAATTTTTCTTCTCACAGCACAGGGAGCTAAGAGCCAAGATCGAAAAGACTGAATTTCTGGCTCTAGAGAAAAATTCGAAGACTTGAAAGCTGCAGAGTTCTAGCCGCTCTTCAATATGAATTGAATTTTTTTGATTGTTTGTCTTCCGAGCTTCATCTTGTATTTGTATCTCCGATTTGAATGAGGACAAGGAGATGACCGTTGTCTCACAGCTTTGGTGTACGTTAGACTGAAGGTTTTGTGGAAGCTTCCTGTCAACAGTCTTTTGTTCTTTGGAGCACGCAAAGAGATAAGATCTTCTGAGTTTGCTTGTAGTTCCTTCTGTGTCCGTTGTTGTAGGATAGTACATCCTTAAGGTTCTGCAAGGTTGAGCTTTAATGGTAGACAGCTATACTATCTCCAGATGTCAATCAACGTCAAAGCAGATAGACACAAATATAGTAGTAATACTTTATCGTTCTAAAAGATGCATGCAGAGAATACACGAGAATGGAAGATATGTTCTGTGTCCATGCAGAGATACGTTCAGTCTTTATTAAATGCATGGCAGTCAATCAGACGAGATGCGACTTTGACTATTCAACGTAGATTAAATCAAGGAAAAACATTTAATTAATGGAAACATGACTTATGCAGTCGTTGTGAAAATCTGATAGAATCGTTATGATCAAGTTGCTGTAGACTGATAAGAAGTCGTTATGATAACTTATGAAATCGTTACCACAACCAAGTCGTTCTATAACAGATGATAAAAGAAATCGTTATGAAACATGGCAAGTCGTTGTAGCTCTCAAAAGAAATCGTTATGAAACATGGCAAGTCGTTGTAACTTTCTAAAGAAATCGTTACGACAACTTACAGAGTCGTTATGACGAGCAAGTCGTTATAACTTCTGAAGAAGTCGTTACGATAACTTACAGAGTCGTTATAATGAGCAAGTCGTTATAACTTCTGAAGAAGTCGTTACGATAACTTACAGAGTCGTTATAATGAGCAAGTCGTCTTCTGTAAACTTACCACAATGCTTGACTTCTTTGGGAATTCCTGTGCTTATGGCTAGATAAACAAGGTTAGAGAAACTTTTGACAGTGTTTTGTTATCACCAAAATAGGCAAGTAATTAATTAAAAGTACATGGGGATGGACTGTTCATCAGAAGACGTTTGAGGTTAAGTCGAAAACGGACACCTCCCAATGTCGACAAACCACTGGCGAGTTTTTGCAAGCCAACAGGCCTCACTGTCACCAGACGAACCGACAGGAGACTTCGCCATCGGCTTCCAGACTCACCAACGCCACGCACAACGGAAACACCAACAAAAAAGAGGTGGCAGCACACCCGCCACACGCACACAGGGCTTAGCGCGGGTACCAACATGCCAACCGCCAGAAAGGCACACAACCACAGGAACCGAACAACCGCAAAGGTGAGAACAAAACACCGACCTCAGAGGGACCCAACCTAAGCAGGGTACATAGCAAACACGATCGCTCCCCAGAAACGAGATGAAAACGGGACACTGGCCATGACCAGAGTCTGCGTACCACCGATAGGGTACCTAGAGAAGGCGAAGCAGTCACCCCATAGCGGTAACAGCCAACCACAAGGCACAGCCAGCACAGAGTGTCCAAAGGCGAACGCTCAACGCCTCCAACACCGAGCAAACTTGTGAAACAACACACGAATCTCACGATCAAGGCACATGGCACAACACATGGTTCCAACACAAGCACTAAGAGCCATCCAAGGTACAACGCAATGCACCAAGGCTCTAGACAGCACCAAACCAAAACACTCAAGCACGGGCACACGGTGCTACCACAAGCACCAAAACTAAACAAAGTGCAACACAGGTGCACCAGCGGCCGAAACCACGCCACGGGCTAACAGGAAGGACTCTCCACTTGAGACCTACCAAAAGCCACACGTAAAGAACCGCAAGCCTGAAAGGGAACAACAGGCCACGCCGGCCCCAGCCCTTGAGGCACGAAACACGAAGCATCATAGAAAATGCTCAAGGTGCAGCACACACAGCGGCACCAACGGCCCGAGACGATACAGGGCCCACCGAAGGGGACTCTCTACCAGAGACCCACAACGGAAGCACACGGAAAGCTGACAACTTCTTCAAGAGTGCAACGCCCACGTCCGCTCCAAGAAGCACACAAAACACGGAGCACCGACTCCGCCGCACGGGGAGCGAAAACCACGACGACTCCCTGGCGCGCAAGAGCAAGAAGCACCACCTCCATCGCAACTAATAGAGAGGCCGAACACCAAAGCGATCGCGTGGAAAGGCTCCATGGTACAAGCCGAGGCACCACCGGGCATACAACGGAACAATGCTTGCACGAGCAATCCAATCACGAAAAACCATTGCACAGTGGATAACGCTCAACGAGCGGCCCACCCAACAAGAAAACAATGCTACCTCGCACCAAACCAACAGGGACCCAATGCCCCGAATGAGCCTGGCAGGTAGCGAGAAAACAATCACAGCAACGAACGGCACGAACAGGTCCACGAACCATGTGCCACAAGGAAACGACAACATGAGGGGAGCAACCAGCTCAACCCAAAAACAACTTAAGGGAAGATGACTCCACCAGAAGGTCGCAACAATGCGCACCCGCAACACCAACCACAGTGGAGCATCGCTACCCTGAGCAACCAACGAAAATCAGAGGAAGGAGACACACACCATGAGTCTCTTCCACACGCAAGAGGAAAAACCACACGCAAGACTGACGCTTCCATAAGAAGCACAGCACACAGACACCGATGGCACTCACCAGACCACCATCTGCAAGAGCACGTCGGGCGCAAGAAAAGAAATGAAGCAAACCATTCAAGCCACGGGGACACACAAGTCCCGCCAGCACGGCGAGAAGAAACTTTGAAATGGAACAAGACAAGCTGGCCAACGCGGCAGCCAGACGCACGGCCAAGGGCACAACACCTGACCGACAACGCCCAAGCAGACTGTAACAAAGACAGTCCAACCGGAAACAACGACAGCTCATCTCCACAGAGAGAGAGAGCAACGACAACCGAAATAACACGAAGCAGCCTTGGGGAGAACCTCCACTAAAAAGCGCCAAGAGCCGTCCTGGGAGAACCTTACCAGAACGCGGCCCAACCAAACGGCACACTTCGAATCACAGGGGCAACTCAACAGTGGCCCGAAACGAACGCATAGCACTCTGGGAAGAACCTCGCCAGAAGCGACAAAGGGCAATCCTGGGAATAACTTCACCAGAATGCACAACCCCCATGACCAAAGAACACAGCCAGCAGAGAGAACACTGCAGTAAGCAGAACTGCAGAAGCAAACAAGCCGGTCCTGGGAGAACCTCCAGCAGAACCACCAAGGCACGTTCTAGGAAAAAACTACCAGAAGCACCAGCCATACCAACAGCGCACTCAGACTTTGAGGTGGCACGACAAACAAAACAGAAACGAGCAAGGAACAGTCCTGAGAGAACCCTCACCAGGACAACAGCAAACGGTTCTGGGAAACTTCGCCAGAACACAAGACAACCAAGCGATGCACCTCAACCTAGAGGGCAACGCAACCAAAAACGAGCACAACACAGTTCTGGGGAAACCTCACTCCTGCCAGAACCAACAGAGAAGAACTCCGAGAGCACCTCACCAGAGCTCACAACCAGTCAGCGCCAGGCTGGCGACGACCACAGACAAGTGTCGCAGGGCTCAACTAGCGGTGCAACATGGCACACAAAGCACCTGCGCAGCTCGGCGTCCCGAGCACAGCGCACAAGAACACAAGGCAAAACACACAACAACCACAACACACACCCCAACAACAAAGGGGTAGCCAACAAGGCAGAGACACCTTCCACTGGTTCCACAGGCAACAACCCTGCACCGGTGAAGGCCACACCACACGCAGGCTCTCTCAGCCTTCGCGACGCACACACGCTCAAATGCGCCGAAGACGACCAGGAGAACCGCACCTGGACTGGCTCGCAAGCGTCCTCCACACAAGGAAGACCACTGCCAGTGAGTCCAGCGCCAACCACGCTCCCACGGCACGAACACACCGGCGACCACACTTGCCACGCACGCGGCACAGCAACAACTGCAACGTGCAGCACGCGCACGAATCATGCAGGGAAGCCACACACCTGCAAAACATTTCAAAGCACAAGCCTAACACTGTCGGACGTGTCAGCAGTGCACTAGTACTTCCTTTGGGACAGCTATTATTATTAACTCTTAAAAATCTCAGCAGACCTCGCTCTGATACCACTGTAACGACCCGACCTCTCGGACCCTCGCCAGGGACCCGAGGGTCGTGCTGCCACCAACGGATCCGAAGAACCGGAAGGGTTATATGAAAAAGTCTAGTGAGATATGTACTGAGTTCAATAACCTAATAATCTGTACATTATACAAAAGAGTGTACAACGGTCCCAAGCAAAAGCACAGGTACGAGAGAGAAAAGGTGCAGTCCTTAAGGGGCATACCCCGAGGACTTGCAAAACACAACTCTCAGCTCACTCGGGTACAAGAGCTCACAACACTCGCTCTCACTGCTGCTGACAACAACATGGCGCCACAGCCGCCTCCATAAACCCGTCCGACACCGAGCTCCCGCGACGACGAGCCCCTAGCTGAAGGAAGTAGGGCGGGTGAGCCTCGCGAACAAGGCCCGTAGGGATTACCAGTCCTCACCGCCAAAGCAACAGGAACTCCGAAAATAGAAAACTACACTAGAAGCTTAAAGCGAGTAGTAACCTACAGCATGGTACTACTAAGCAGTGGAAGAGAACAGTACAACGCCACAAACCACCAACCAAGGTCGTGGCACACACACGACTCCCGCAGAAACACGGAGTCGGGTACAAAGCGGAAGTAGTGCTTAGCACACCTGCCAAGACCACGAAACAACCAAGTGAGAACGATGTCTCACTGCAAGCACGGCCACCTCAGACCTCTACAAGGTCGAGGGCCCACAAGCAGAACCACCCTGGACCCCGGACACACCGCCAGGTCGGGAAGCTACACGCGCGGGTGCCATCACGGGCTGGCACCCAAGAATGGGACCATGGAACCGAGAGAACACCGAAGCGGGAACCACCAGAAGCACGGGTCTGCCCAAGGCCAGACCAACGACGCCCACGGGAGCTAAGCACAGCCGGGCTAAAACTGCTGTGCAAGCTAGGGCAATGAGGAACACTCAGAAACGTCGTGAGAAAACACGTATAAACAAGCAAAACCAAGCCCACGCCCACTAGAAGCCAGAGAGGGGGACCCGCAGTCCATACACACTCTGTCAAGCCTAGGTTCTGCCCGACCCCCGCGAAGGGCGAGACAGGCCGCCACAAGAAAAACACAACACAAGCAACACCGCAAGAATGGCCAAGTTGTGTGGCCTCACGCCAGCACCACTACGTGGCTCCACGAAACCAACGCAGAGGAGAGGCAGTGAAACAAAGACTGTATGGTCTACAGCAAGGAAAGCACCCGAAAAACCTCGGCGGGCCCAAACCCAGACACGAGATCTCTACAAAGACTAGCGCCACTGTCCAAACCAGGTTTTCCCCTCAGCTCCAAAGTCCGCTCTCAGGGGCTGCCAACTCGAGGCATGCTCGTAGCCCGGATACCTCCTCAATGGGCTCCGGGATGGGCTCCAGAAAAAGAAGACAACCTAGGAATGGGACAAAGCACTCAAGGTGCCAAGAACGGTGCGAACAGCGGGGCAGTACAACAAGAACCACACGCATCGCTGGCTTGTAGCACACGGACCAGCCAGCAAGCGAGATGCACGCCACGGACCCCAAAAAGGGTCAGGGCCAAGAAACACGGCACGAGCGAGCAAAACCTCGGAGCACTACCAGAAGTAAGACAGCCGCGCCTGATAACCAATAATTGACCGCCAGCCAATCGCTTGTTAGACAGACGGCGACCCTTGACACCATTGCCAGGACACGGCCCGAAGTGTCACCTCATTGGAAGAAGAAGAGAGAAGAGAGGGAAGGGGTAGCGGGGCCAGCGCCTCAAGACCCTGACACCCAGAACGCGACGGACCGACCCCGCGCGTTAACAACTTAAAGCGAAGGGTCTCGGATGCGGACAAGAACGCCCCCACGGGCTACCGTGACACCGCGACAAGCCTACTAGCACACCTGCCCACCTGACAGGGAGTCAGACGACCAGACAGTGCAACACGACAAAACATGTAGCGGCACGTTGACCGGGTGCGAAAGCAAGACGTGACGAAGAACCAGGGCTGATGACAGTCCATCCCCATGTACTTTAAATTAATTACTTGCTATTTGGTGATAAACAAACACTGTCAAAAGTTCTCTAACCTTGTTTATCTAGCCATAAGCACAGGAATTACCCCAGAAAAGTAACGATTGTGGTAAGGAAGTTCTTACATACATTTTTTTCAGAAGTTTAACGACTTGCTCATTATAACGACTCTGTAAGTTATCGTAACGACTTCTTCAGAAGTTATAACGACTTGCTCATTATAACGACTCTGTAAGTTATCGTAACGACTTCTTCAGAAGTTATAACGACTTGCTCATTATAACGACTCTGTAAGTTATCGTAACGACTTCTTCAGAAGTTATAACGACTTGCTCATTATAACGACTCTGTAAGTTATCGTAACGACTTCTTCAGAAGTTATAACGACTTGCTCGTCATAACGACTCTGTAAGTTGTCGTAACGATTTCTTTAGAAAGTTACAACGACTTGCCATGTTTCATAACGATTTCTTTTATCATCTGTTATAGAACGACTTGGTTGTGGTAACGATTTCATAAGTTATCATAACGACTTCTTATCAGTCTACAGCAACTTGATCATAACGATTCTATCAGATTTTCACAACGACTGCATAAGTCATGTTTCCATTAATTAAATGTTTTTCCTTGATTTAATCTACGTTGAATAGTCAAAGTCGCATCTCGTCTGATTGACTGCCATGCATTTAATAAAGACTGAACGTATCTCTGCATGGACACAGAACATATCTTCCATTCTCGTGTATTCTCTGCATGCATCTTTTAGAACGATAAAGTATTACTACTATATTTGTGTCTATCTGCTTTGACGTTGATTGACATCTGGAGATAGTATAGCTGTCTACCATTAAAGCTCAACCTTGCAGAACCTTAAGGATGTACTATCCTACAACAACGGACACAGAAGGAACTACAAGCAAACTCAGAAGATCTTATCTCTTTGCGTGCTCCAAAGAACAAAAGACTGTTGACAGGAAGCTTCCACAAAACCTTCAGTCTAACGTACACCAAAGCTGTGAGACAACGGTCATCTCCTTGTCCTCATTCAAATCGGAGATACAAATACAAGATGAAGCTCGGAAGACAAACAATCGAGATAATTCAATTCATATTGAAGAGCGGCTAGAACTCTGCAGCTTTCAAGTCTTCGAATTTTTCTCTAGAGCCAGAAATTCAGTCTTTTCGATCTTGGCTCTTAGCTCCCTGTGCTGTGAGAAGAAAAATTAAGGAAGAGCTAGTTTAGTTCTGAGAGAGTGCACTTTGTGTAGATCTTCGTCTCTCAGTGCTTGTAGCTTCAGATTGAGTTTTGTAAAAGCTTGATCTAGGGGCTAGTCTTTTTCTCTCAAGAATTTTCCTGTGTTATTCCCTTCGTGTGTGAAGGAAGACCTGGTGGTTTCCAGGGTGGTGTTATTCCCTTCGTGTGTGAAGGAAGACCTGGTGGTTTCCAGGGTGGTGTTTTTCCCTTCGTGCGTGAAGGAAGACCTGGTGTTACCAGGGTGTTGTGTTCCCTTCAGGGGTGAAGGAAGACCAGCTAAGCTGGGTGGTTGTTTTTGTCCATAGGGGGACTGTACCCCAGTTAGTGAAATCCTGAGGGTTGCTCAGGGACTGGACGTAGGACTCCTAAGGAGAGGAGATCCGAACCAGGATAAATCTGTGTGTTGTGTGATTGTCTTCTTTGTGTGATTGTTGTTTTTACTAACCATTACTAATCCCTTTCAAGAACTCTTTATGTTTGTTTGAGTTCAGGTTTTTATCAGATAAACTTTTAAAGACCCATTCACCCCCCCCCTGGGTTAGCCAACCGGGCAACAAGTGGTATCAGAGCGAGTCTCTTCGACAAAGAACAAGATCCAACGATCTGAAGAGTAAAGATCCATGGCAGCCCAAGGTCACTTCGAAGGTCAGTCTGTCAACAGACCTCCTTTGTTCGACGGTGAAGATTATACGTATTGGAAGACCAGGATGGAATACTTTCTACAAGGCCACGATTATCAAATCTGGTCAATAGTGGAAGAAGGTGATCTGGTCGTCACAAATGAGAAAGCACAATGGACAGATGAAGATAGAAAGAAAATCTCCTTGAACTGTAAAGCTAAGAGCATTCTATGTTGTGCTCTAAGCAAGAAGGAGTTCAACAGAGTTTCAGCATGCAAATCCTCCATGGAAATGTGGGAAAAGTTAAGGATTACATATGAAGGTACAGACAAAGTAAAGGAGACAAGAATCGACATTCTTGTCACTCAGTATGAAAGATTTCAAATGCAAACAGGTGAGTCTATTACCCAAATGTTTAGTAGATTTACTGACATCACTAATGGCCTAGCAAGTCTAGGAAAGTCATATGAGAATGCAGATATGGTAAGGAAGATTCTCAGATCCTTGCCATCTTCATGGACGGCAAAGGTCACAGCTATCGAAGAAGCTAATGATCTTAAGAGAATGTCAGTAGAAAAACTCATCGGGTCTCTCATGGCCCATGAAATAAACATGGAAAGACTAGGAGAATCCTCCAGTAGAAAGAAGCAGTCAAATGCGCTTAAAGCTAATGGGGACTCATCAGAAGAATCCTTAGATAACAGTGAAGATAGCAAAGATAGTGATGATGAAGAAGCCATGCTCTCAAGAAGATTGCAGAGAATCTTGGCAAAGAAGAAGAAGTTCCAGTCTGGTAGGAGGTACTTCAAGAAAAACAAAGATCTCAAGAGACCAGATGGAAAAGATCAGAAGAGGAATGAGCCACTTTGCTATGAATGCAAGAAACCTGGACATATCAAGGCAGACTGTCCAATGCTAAAGAAAAATGATCACAAGAAGAAGGACAGCTCCAAGAAGTTCAGAAGATTCAAAAAGAAAGCCATGGCAGCTGCATGGGACAACAGCAGCGACTCAGACAGTGAGTCAAGCTCCAGCAGTGAAGAAGAAGAAGCCAACCTGGCTCTTATGGCAAATACCGAGGATAAGGTAACATCTGATTCCTCTTTCGATTCCTGTAATGACTCAGATTCGGATAATTTGGAAAGTGCATTTAATGAACTCTACGATAAGTATAAAGAAGTGTGTAAACTACTTAAGCTAAGCAAGAAAAATATCACATGTCTCGAAAATACCAACTCAGATTTAAAATCTGAAAATGAAGAACTAGAAAAACAAATAATTGAGCTTAAGAGAAGAAATGAACTATTATGTGAAAACTTAAAAGACAAGAACAGAAAAATCATTGACCTAGAAAAACAGGAAAGCTCAGATGATTTAAGAAAAACGGTAAATGAATTAAATGAAGAAAACAATACACTAGCAAGCACCTTAGAAAAGTTTACAAATGGAAAGAATTCCTTATTATTAAAAGGTGCTAGAAGATCTGGTAAGAATAAACGAGGTTTAGGTTACATACCGCCAGAAAATGAAGAAGAAATAATCTATCCAGAAAAATATCCAACTCCTAAGTTCACTCCAGAACAAGATGTGGCATATAAAGCGAATTTTAAATACATAGAAAGAGTGACAATAACATCATGTTGTAATCACTGTAATAAGCTAGGACATTTAAAATCCACCTGTCCAACAAGACATAAGAAGTGGATAATAAAAAGTAAAAATAATGATACTGACCCATCAGGACCCAAAGGAACTTGGGTACCTAAATCTTGATGTCTTTATTTCAGGCTAACCTTCGAGCATCCAAATGGTATTTGGATAGTGGGTGCTCAAGGCACATGACAGGAAACCTGAAGCTTTTCTCCCATCTTCAAGATGAAGAAGGAACAGTCACTTATGGAGATAATGGAAAAGGAACTGTAGTAGGCAGTGGATCAGTTAACAGCAAAGGAAAAACAGTCATAGAAGATGTACTGTTAGTCAAAGGTTTAAAGCACAACCTCATAAGTATTAGTCAGCTGTGTGATAGAGGACATCAAATCAAATTTCAAGAGTCAAAATGCAGCATACTAAAGGATGGAGCAGTCATCTTTGAAGCAAATAGAGAGAAGAATCTGTACGTGCTCTACCTTGAAGAACTCAAAGAGCAAAATGTGTGTCTGGCAGCCAGCAAAGACAAATCAACCGATCTGTGGCACAGAAGGTTAGGCCACTGCAGCTTGGATGGCATGAGCAAGCTCAGAAAGAGAAACCTTGTGGAAGGACTACCGAAAATCAATGGTAAATTAGAAAGTGTTTGCAGACCTTGTGCTAAGGGAAAGCACACTAAGAGTTCCTTCAAGTCAAAGACGGTGGTGACCACCTCAAAACCCTTAGAGCTCCTACATATGGATCTATTTGGGCCAATGAGAACTACCAGTCTTGGAGGAAAGAATTTCGGATTTGTTATAGTAGATGACTACTCAAGATTCACATGGGTATCTTTCTTAGAACATAAAAATGACACTTTTGATAATTTTGTTAGTTTCAGCAGAAAAATCCAGAAAGATCAGAAGTTCAGCATAGTATCCATTCGATCTGATCATGGTGGTGAGTTCCAAAATGAAAAGTTTGCTAGATTCTGTGATGATCAAGGAATTCAGCACAATTTCTCAGCACCAAGGACACCGCAGCAAAATGGTATAGCCGAACGGAAGAACCGAACTCTCTTGGATATGGCAAGAACTATGCTTTGTGAATATGAGTTACCAAGATATTTCTGGGCAGAAGCAGTCAACACAGCCAGCTACATTGTCAACAGAGTCATGATCAGGCCAATCCTGAAGAAGACTGCATATGAGCTGTTTAAAGGGAAGAAACCAAAGATCAGCCATTTCAGAACTTTTGGATGTCCTTGCTTTATTCACAACAACGGAAAAAGGGATATTGGTAAGTTGGATGCCAAATCAGATGAAGGCATCTTCATGGGGTACACCTCTAAACCCAAAGGCTATAGAGTATTTAATAAACGTACTTTATTGATTGAACAGTCTGTACACATTATTTTTGATGAAACTAATCCCTCCTTGAGAAAGGAAGTAGAGAGTGATATCGATGACGCAGATGAACTGTCCAATAAACTGAAAGACACATCACTTGAAGATAAGGATGATCCGCCTCTGGAAGAAATGCAACAAGAAGAAATTTCTCATGAAACTCTTCCAAAGGAATGGAGATACAAGAAAGATCACCCACCTGAAAACATTATTGGTGATCCATCGGTAGGGGTAAGAACAAGAGGTAACTTGATTCCTTGTGATTACCTCGCTTTTGTTTCTCAATTAGAGCCTAAGACAGTCAATGAAGCCCTAACTGACGAATCCTGGATAATAGCAATGCAAGATGAATTAAATCAATTCAAGAGAAACCAAGTATGGTCACTTGTTCCTAGACCATCAGACCATCCTGTGATCGGCACTAAATGGGTGTTCAGAAACAAATTGGATGAATCTGGTGTAATTCTAAGAAACAAGGCCAGACTGGTGGCTCAAGGCTATTGTCAAGAGGAAGGCATAGATTTTGATGAAACCTATGCACCAGTGGCTAGACTTGAGGCCATTAGAATGCTACTAGCTTATGCTTCTGCATTAGATTTAAAGTTATTTCAAATGGATGTTAAATCTGCATTTCTAAATGGTTTTATAAAAGAAGAAGTTTATGTGGAACAACCGCCGGGTTTTGATGATACAGACTTTCCGAATCATGTTTTTAAGTTGCATAAGGCTCTATATGGTTTAAAACAAGCACCTAGAGCCTGGTATGAAAGACTTAGTTCTTTTCTCACAAAACATGGTTTCAATAGAGGTCAAGTAGATAGCACTCTTTTTATAAAAACAAAAGCCAAAAATATACTGTTGGTTCAAATTTATGTGGATGACATCATCTTTGGATCTACTGATGAATCCTTGTGCAAGTATTTTGAAAAGCTAATGCAGGGGAATTTGAGATGAGTATGATGGGAGAGCTCAACTACTTCCTTGGACTTCAAATCAAACAAGGAAAGGAAGGAATTCACATCTGTCAAGCAAAGTACACCAGAGAACTGCTAAAGAAATTTGGATTTGAAAACACCAAGCCACTGTCAACACCAATGAGTACATCAACTAGGTTGGACAATGACAAGGATGGTAAGAAAGTAGATCAAAAGATCTACAGAGGTATGATAGGTTCATTACTTTATCTAACCGCAAGTAGACCTGATATATTATTTAGTGTATGCATGTGTGCTAGATATCAAGCCGACCCTAGAGAATCACATTTAATTTCTGTCAAAAGGATTTTCAGATACTTAGCCAGGACTCATGATCTAGGACTATGGTATCCAAACTCCTGTGATGTAAAATTAGTAGGGTATTCTGATGCTGATTATGCTGGATGCAAGGTAGATAGAAAAAGCACCAGTGGTTGCTGTCAATTTCTTGCAGGGTGTTTAATCTCATGGTCCTCAAGGAAACAAAATTCAGTAGCACTATCTACAGCTGAAGCCGAGTACGTAGCTGCTGGAAGTTGCTGTACACAACTCTTATGGATAAAGCAACAACTTGAGGATTTTGGACTCAAAGTCAAGAAAATTCCTCTGCTATGTGACAACACCAGCGCTATCAACCTCACCAAAAATCCAATTCAGCACTCCAGGACCAAACATATTGAGGTCAGATACCATTTTATTCGTGATCATGTAGCAAATGGCAATATTGAAATATCGTTTATTGATACAAATAATCAGCTAGCAGATATTTTCACAAAGGCCTTACCTGAAGAGAGATTTACATCTCTTAGAAGGGAGTTAGGCATGTGTATTTTGTGAAAAGATCTTCATTTAAAGCTGGTATAAAAATTCTCAGAATTTAAGAAGGTTCTCTCTCTCTCTCTTTCTGTGTCAAAATCAATTCAAAAGTCTCAGTTTAAGCGTTCCGTCCGATAAGTCATAGTCCTTCAAGGCGGTCAACCTCGCTTGTCGTTTTCTGACGCCTCACCTTTTGGAGCATTTATATTCTTTAAATCGATGCGTTAACGATTCCTCTTCCTCATTCACTTTTTCCCCTCTTTCGTCCCGACGCATGAGCCGATGCCCTAGCGACTCTTGCCTCTACCCTCTGCAAATTTGAAGCTTCCATCTCCTTCCCGCGAAATCGTTTGAGGGTTTCCTCTCATCACCCTTCTCGTCACCCCTTCAAACCTTCTCCCACCTGAATCCATGGCCGCACCAGCTATTGCCGGAAGTGTGGGTGGCTACAGCGCCGAATACCTCTCCCCAGCGCAGGAGGAGCGTTTCACCTTTGTGAAGACAAAGCTCTGTGGTCACAAGGAAGTAGATGTTTCAGATCTGCAGAAAAATGGAATGAGCAGCCTCATTGAGAAGATCGACCAGATGAAGTGGAAAGGGCTTACCACTTGCTCAGAGGTAAGTTATCCGGACCTGGTAAAGGCGTTCTTTGTATGCTTAAGAACAGAAGAAGATGGGGCCCTCGTTTCTTCAGTCAAGGGCACCGTAATCAGAATCGACCAGGAATTGCTTAGGATGCTATTTGGAGTAAGCATATCGGGCTTCAGTGGAATTCATTCTGTAGATACCCAAGAAAAGGGTTTGGGGATTGTTGGGCCAGGGTTCAAGATGAGGGATGGCAAGCTAGATATCAATCAGTTAAGTGCCTTCAACCGCCTCCTTCACTTTATCGTTTGTCAGATTTTGGTTCCCCGAAGTGCAACCTTCTCCGCTTGCACTAAGGCTGACTCCGATCTGATGTACTGGGCCATTAAAAATGAGGAAATCAATATGGCCGCAGTGATGATGGAGAGAATGAAATTTGCCAGGGAGCAGATTTGGGACACTAAAAGCAAGTTGAATGTGTCCCTTCCCTATGCCCATTTACTCACCAGAATCTTCAGACACTTCGGTGTAGATGTCTCAGGGGCAGTTGTGGAGAAGATGGGCCAAGCTATCAGGTCCAGAAACTTAAAGAAGAGCGGTTTTCAGTAGTCAATGGGGTCTGGTTCAAGGCTTCAGTTGCAGAAGGTGAAGGTCTCATTGGTGAGCCTTCAGTTACTCAAACCCAGTCAGAGGCAGATTCTGTGATGCCCGAATTGCCACTGGAATCAGGTTCTGTTCCAGTCTTTGTAGAAACAGAGCAGGAAGGGCCATCTATGGCCAGAAATCAGTCAGAGGCAGCAACAGCAGTGAGGGCAGAGGAAGACAGGCCAGCTACAGCAGATCCAGTTGTGCCTCCTGTTGAAAGGAGAATTGAGGACATTCTTCCTGAAGACATCTGCCTGTTATGGAGCAGTCTGTGGCATCAGGCCACATCTTTGAAGACGGTCCAGTAGAAGAAGAGCAGCAAAATCCTAAGGATAATTCAATGGAAATGGATGCTCCCTGTCAGGGGGAGACTGGTGCAGTTGCAGAAGATGCTCCACTTGAGGGGGAGCAATCCCAAGAGACACCAGATGTTGCACCTCCAGCCACCAGCGATCAGGAGGAAGACCAGAGAGAGTCTGAAAATTTGGATGCCAGAGAAGGGGAGACAGCTAGTTCATCAAGCTCTGATGAGGACAATAATCCACCTCCTCCAGCTACAAAGGGCAAAGAGAAAGATATAGCTCCTGAAGTACCCCTTTTAGCTGATGCACCATTTGAAAGACAGGTCAAGCAAAAGATTATCATCAATTTAAAACCTGTGATTGAGAGGTTGGATGCTCAGGGTGAGCTGCTTTGCTCACTTCAGACTGATGTGAACTCCATCTTTCTAAGCCAAGCTTCAGCCCGCAAGGAATTGGTTCAGATTCGCTCTGCCATGACATGGTTTCATCAGGAAATGGGGACCATGAAGAATATGCTATCTGACATCCTTCAGGCAGTTGGAGCTCAAGCTCCTGCTCCTCCAGCAGCTCAGGAGCCTCACTCAAGTGTACCTGAGCCCTCCGGGCAGTCAGCAGCAGCAGCAGAAGCCCCAGCTGAAGAGTCAGGGCCAACAGGGCCAGCTGAAGAGTCAGGGCCAGCTGAAGAGTCAGGGCCATCAGGGCCAGCTGAAGATTCAAGGCCATCAGGGCCAGTTGTGATGGAATCAGGGCCACCAGGGCCGGCAGTGTTGGATCCTTTGCCTCCCTTGCCTGAAGAAGTGGTTTCAGATCCTCCACCCCTTGCTCCCACTTCTACCAACACTCCCATTCCTCCTTCTCCACCCTCTAACTCCACAGCTCCACCTGCTCCACCTCCCTTCAAAAAGCCCAGATCCAGGCCCATTTCCTCTCCCACACCTTTCCTCCTCATCCCATCACATCTCTCTGTTTCTTCTACTTCTCATCTTTCCTCTGCTCAAGAATTTGAGGCCCCTCCAGCATCCTCAGCTGGAGCCTCATCCTCTTCTGGTACATCTTCACTTCCAGAAGTAGGATCTCTCAATTCTGATGCATTTCTGAACCCCCCTGCACCTCCCTCCTTTATCACTATTATTCCTACAGATGTCCAAGTCGACTCACCCTTTCTTGATAAAATCAAGGATGAGTTTGAAGAGGTCATTCTTAAATCTGTGCTAAAGGTAGGTGACCACCTTTCCAAGACAGACTCTTCCAGTACTGTCTCCAAGAAACGAAAGCTTTCTTCCTCCACATCTCCTCTTTACCCTCCCTTGTGGTTTTCTCTTACAGTCACCCACAAGCATACCTCTCTGTACAAAGAATACCTTCAAAAGGTTGTCTTTGCCACTCTTCACAATCTTCCTTTTCTTAACCTCTCTGACCATTTAGATGTTATTCTTCCCTATACTCCTCTGTCTAAAGCCGACAAATCCAAAATCTTCTCCTCAGCCCACTCCAAAACTGAGGAGCAATGGGCTAAATCTCATAAAGATCTGTACAGTCGCTTCCTTCAGGCTAAGGCAGCAAGGTTTCCACCCAGGGATCACTCCTTGACCCTTTCTGAGTGGTTCCAGTTTCACCACCAGAACACCTGGGCTCCTGCCATTCAGAAGCTCATCAAGCTGGTCAGGCATTTCCAAACATTCAACAACTACAGGTATCTCAACAATTTACCTGAAGTTCAGCTCAGCCAGTTCAAGAGAGCCATCAAGGTCCTAACCCACTCTGAGCAGTCTGAGGAAATCAGAGTAGATTTTGCCACTCTTAATTTACCTGAAGAGATTTTCCTGCCTCAGATTCATTTCCTGATTATGGAATCTTCGGTTGGTTCCATCATTTTTGAGCGTTTTGCAAGGGTTATGGGCAGAATCAAGATTCAGAAAGGCCTTCAGGTTGGTTTTCCTAGATTTCTTTTCCGGGAATACCATAGAGGGTTTGTCAACTCTGCTGTCCTTGCCCCTCTCCTCTCAGAATGTGAAAGGCTGAATGCCTCCGATTGGTCCAAGCTTTACTCTCTGTCTGCTCAGCAGCTAGCACATCTGAATGCTGCTCAAGCCAGGGAAGGAAAAGCTCCTATCTCTCCTGCAACCTTCTTGGATATGAATTCAATCCAGCTGGTCTTTGATCCCTACCACGTTTGGGCTGAAAGATACAAAGTGTTTTTAGCTCTTCGCCAGGAACTCAAGGACAAACAGATTTTCTACCCTGTCACCATGGATCAGTTTCTTGCCTGTGCAAGTTTTGGTAAAACAATCATCACCTGCTCCTCCATGGATCCAGACGAGTATGACCTGTTTCTTACCAAGCAGCGCAGCCTCTATCTATCCAAGATGGCTCCAATCATGGGACCATCCTTCTCCATTGAGAGCGGTGCCTTTAGGCAATTCTTCAAGCGTCAGGAAGAGCAAGCCTGGGAAGCTATTTCTCATTATGCCTCCCTTCTCTCTCCTGCTTATTATTTGCCTGTACCTCCTCAATCTTAAATGAATGGATTGTGCTCCTTCTCCTCATTGTCTCTTATTCTTTGTCTCTTTCCTTTTGCTTTTTGCTTAATGACAAAAAGGGGGAGAATGATTACCTACTTGTGTCTGACACATTCCTGAATCATGACTCAAGTACTTTAATTCCTGTTTAATACTCAGTACTACTTAAATATTGATCATAGTTTTGTCATCACCAAAAAGGGGGAGATTGATGAACAGTCCATCCCCATGTACTTTTAAATTAATTACTTGCCTATTTTGGTGATAAACAAAACACTGTCAAAAGTTTCTCTAACCTTGTTTATCTAGCCATAAGCACAGGAATTACCCAAAGAAAGTCAAGATTTGTGGTAAGTCTTACATACATCTTTTTTCAGAAGAGCCATAATAATTCCTTCATTAATTATAACGACTTGCTCATTATAACGACTCTGTAAGTTATCGTAACGACTTCTTCAGAAGTTATAACGACTTGCTCATTATAACGACTCTGTAAGTTATCGTAACGACTTCTTCAGAAGTTATAACGACTTGCTCGTTATAACGACTCTGTAAGTTGTCGTAACGATTTCTTTAGAAAGTTTAACGACTTGCCATGTTTCATAACGATTTCTTTTGAGAGCTACAACGACTTGCCATTTTCATAACGATTTCTTTTATCATCTGTTATAGAACGACTTGGTTGTGGTAACGATTTCATAAGTTATCATAACGACTTCTTATCAGTCTACAGCAACTTGATCATAACGATTCTATCAGATTTTCACAACGACTGCATAAGTCATGTTTCCATTAATTAACGTTTTTCCTTGATTTAATCTACGTTGAATAGTCAAAGTCGCATCTCGTCTGATTGACTGCCATGCATTTAATAAAGACTGAACGTATCTCTGCATGGACACAGAACATATCTTCCATTCTCGTGTATTCTCTGCATGCATCTTTTAGAACGATAAAGTATTACTACTATATTGTGTCTATCTGCTTTGACGTTGATTGACATCTGGAGATAGTATAGCTGTCTACCATTAAAGCTCAACCTTGCAGAACCTTAAGGATGTACTATCCTACAACAACGGACACAGAAGGAACTACAAGCAAACTCAGAAGATCTTATCTCTTTGCGTGCTCCAAAGAACAAAAGACTGTTGACAGGAAGCTTCCACAAAACCTTCAGTCTAACGTACACCAAAGCTGTGAGACAACGGTCATCTCCTTGTCCTCATTCAAATCGGAGATACAAATACAAGATGAAGCTCGGAAGACAAACATCGAGAAAATTCAATTCATATTGAAGAGCGGCTAGAACTCTGCAGCTTTCAAGTCTTCGAATTTTTCTCTAGAGCCAGAAATTCAGTCTTTTCGATCTTGGCTCTTAGCTCCCTGTGCTGTGAGAAGAAAAATTAAGGAAGAGCTAGTTTAGTTCTGAGAGAGTGCACTTTGTGTAGATCTTCGTCTCTCAGTGCTTGTAGCTTCAGATTGAGTTTTGTAAAAGCTTGATCTAGGGGCTAGTCTTTTTCTCTCAAGAATTTTCCTGTGTTATTCCCTTCGTGTGTGAAGGAAGACCTGGTGGTTTCCAGGGGTGGTGTTTTCCCTTCGTGTGTGAAGGAAGACCTGGTGTTACCAGGGGGTTGTGTTCCCTTCAGGGGTGAAGGAAGACCAGCTAAGCTGGGTGGTTGTTTTTGTCCATAGGGGGACTGTACCCAGTTAGTGAAATCCTGAGGGTTGCTCAGGGACTGGACGTAGGACTCCTAAGGAGAGGAGATCCGAACCAGGATAAATCTGTGTGTTGTGTGATTGTCTTCTTTGTGTGATTGTTGTTTTTACTAACCATTACTAATCCCTTTCAAGAACTCTTTATGTTTGTTTGAGTTCAGGTTTTTATCAGATAAACTTTTAAAGACCCATTCACCCCCCCCCCTGGGTTAGCCAACCGGG